>OY829538.1:55094130-55131087 GCA_963691705.1 Viola odorata | reverse complement strand
GGCCTGAACAGGGTAGGCAGCACAGACATGACAGGAACACCAAGAGGAATAGTAGTGATTCTCACCAACTGGGGAGAGACGCCTGACGAGACTCACGGTAAGTGACAGGCGGTACAGTGTCGGATTAACCGCAGTGGCAATAGCTTCTTCTTTTTCCCTCCTTTGTTGAGCCCTCCTTAGTCGTTTCTGACGCTCTCGGGCTTCCGGTTGGGATCGGTTGCTGCATAATCATGAGATAACATTAGCGTTAGTACAGAATACGACGATGAAGAAAACAACACAACACTCACGTCTGATGCAGTTTGGATGTCCATCCCCGCATGCCAAATTGTGAGTATGAACACTGATTTCCAGTTGGAGTAGTTTGTCCTAGCCAGCCTCGCTCAGGCTGGCGAAGTGTCCTCCGCTGACCCCAGGCACTATCTTTGACGTCTTGATTAAAACCAGATCGCCACCAAGGGCCAGGATGGTCAGGAAGGTGAATAACAAAAAAATCCTTTTTTCCAATCTTCAATGGAAGACTCAAGGTGAAGGAGTTTCCAAGTGAAGTTTTTAGGCGAGTCATCGTCATAACGGGGTGATATCACTATTACACCCCGACAACTGTACAGTTTGAAAATGGACTTAAGCAGCAAAAGGGAAGGAGAGTTAATCCCTTTGTACTTGCAAAGTTCTAGAAAGGCATAAACACAGCAATATGCATTTGGGGTTAACTGAACAGGATTCAGATCAAGAGCAGTAAGCAACTATTTTACAAAGGAATCAACAAGAAACCGGAAACCGTAACGAAACATCTGGGCATATAGAACCCTACGATTACCGGTTAAAATGCTATTCAGACGTAATGATTCAGGGGCAACGGAGGCCGTATAACCCTCTGGAATATTAGCATGATGATCGGCTAGATGCTCATTGAGAGCGGTTAAAGAAGTAATGCTACTAACTGTATTCTCAATCTTTTCCTCGTCAACGGATTTAGACTTAGAACGACGAGTTCTAGTCATGGCAGAAATAAAGGGTAAAAAGATGAAGAAGACGACAGAAACAAACAAGAAATACCTTTCTAAGAAGAGGAACTGTGAACGCCCAGACGATGAAAAGAAGAAACAGAAGCCGACTCAGAAGGATATGGAAAGAGTAAAATGACAAAAGTGGAAAAAAGAAACAAGTGTTAGGTTTTATAGCCTCAGAAGCCAAATAAAACGACTGTTGTAACAGTCGTTATGACGTCTCAAGGAACAGATGTAGGTAATGAGTACTATTCTTGAGAAGCGAGAAGGCGCTTTGATCTCACCAATTCCTAGGGCACGCTAACTCTTGGCGCCCTTGCAAGTTGACACGTGTCTTTTAGATCATCATGACTCCTCTTTTGCATTAATGAGGAAATCCTGAGCATTAAATGCTCTGAAAAGAAGAATCAATTTTCAAAACAAGACAAAAGCAATGGTGCGATGACGCGATGATTGAGATAACGCGACTAGGCGATAATCGAACTAGTAGCTGATAAGATAACGCAAAAAAGCAGAATAAAGATTATTTGTTCAAGAAAGAATTACAAACAGTAATACATGACAAGCGTCATCGATTATTACGAGTTGAATCAAGCCAATGGTCGGTAGGAGAAATACAAGAAGTAAAGTCCTCTCTGGTGCCAACCTTATCTGATCATGGGAACACCTCAGTTATCTTTAGAGAAACCTTCGCCAGATCCACAACGCGAGCCGATATCTCTTCACGAAGGAAAGAGTTTCTTTTGTCAGCCGCCACCAGCTCCGCCTTAGCCACCGCCAATTCCGCTTCCAAAAGTTCCACTCTGGCCTTCCCCTTTGATTTTTCTCTTGCAAGCTCGGCGTGATAATTATTCAGCTCTGCCTAGGTACGACTTTGAAGCTGAGTCAACTCCGCCACCTTGGTCAGGGCGGCATCTAACTGCTCCTTTGAGCCGGGGGAACCCCGAAGTTTGTCACCATGAGCATCGAGAAAATAATGCATTTCGCGGAAGCTAGCAAGAGCGTTATTCAGAACCCGCGCACGTTGGATATCTGGAGGAAGCCGCAATAATTTCTCCTTAGCTTTGGGAGAGCCAAATATCTCACCCACCAGAGAGCCTACCGGTTGGTCTCGCGATAAAGGATCCGATATCCACAAGGACGGACTCGTTTTCAGTTGGGCTGATGTGGCAATCAACCGAAATGTCAACTGGTACATTGCAAAAAGAAACCGCGACTCCAATAAAGAAAGACGTTTTATTTATTCATTTATGGCCTAATGGCCTGGGCATACATTCATACAAAGAGAGGAAAAGGCAGGATGGTGACGGCCGACAGTCAAGCCTAGGATCCAGCATCATCATCCTCTGGCAGAGTAGGGACCTCCCTCAAAGCGTCCGCCACAGAGGTCAGCTCGGCGAAAGAAATCCTTATGCCCTTCAAGCAGCAGTTCAACAGATCCTTCCTCTGCTGCAGCATGGTGATCACCACCTCGATGCGGGAGACAGCAGCAACCAACTTGGACACACACTCCAAAAGGCTGAAATCCTCTAGAGAAGCCGCACCAAGCCTGGACCGAAGGGGAGTCAGCATCCCTTGAAGCTCCAGAACGTCCTCGGACGTCTTGATCAGTACATTTTCCAGAAAGCTGACGTCACCATCGTTGAGGTTCTTCAGGGTGTGGGTTTTGGAGATCAGAAAGTTCTTGGTGAGACTGTCCATGATGAAAATGCTAAGAAGAAATGCTAAAAAGATGTATAATTGGCACGAGGAAAATTTGAATTTATAAGTCTCAAGAAAAGGCGATGAAAGACGTGTTCCTCGATGACCGAGCCACCCGATATCTTACGAATCGGCAGGCACAATCTGAACGGAAGCTGAAATGATAGCCCTTGGTAAACACTCGGGCTCGTTTTCAGTTGGGCTTATGATAACGATTAAGGCAACTCCAACGGAAGTTGTCACCCATGACGTCATATGAGGCGTTATCCCCCCCGATAATGCCTCCTACTAGGGGTAACTCCCTCGCGCGACCTATAAATAACCCACCATTTAAAACGCAAGGTAAGCCTAAGATCGCTACTAGAACCTCTGCTATTTTGAACAGCCCTACTAACTTAAGCATCGGAGTGTCTACGCTGGAGCCCCCCCCTCCGGTGCTTTGCAGGTACATTCAACGGCAACTACAGTGACTCTAAACGGCCATACCTCCACTTCCGATCCTCCAGAACTCATGATCTTATCAGAGCGCTTCTAGAATATTCCCAAAATATTCCCTTTTCGGGCCAAAGAGATTTATTCCATGTTTTTGAACTCCTTAGCTAGATTTTGTCTTTTTGTAATCCCTTAGCTGACTTTTGTCTTCTTATGGGCTAGTAGGCTATTTAAGACTTTAGTTTTTAGGGTTAGAAACCTCTACCACCCATTCATAGTAGATCTTTTTGTGTGCTTCTCTTTATCCCCTCCTCCTTTAGGGGGAGGTAGATCAAACCATTTTCCAGCAGCCATGTACATAAACTGAAGCTTTGCTCCGGTCGGTAAGATTTAATAGTTTTTCTTCTTCTTGTTCTTCTTCTTTTATGCATGAGTAGTAGATCTTTTGTTGTTTTGTTTATTTATTTTATGGCATGAGTAGTTGATTTCTCCATTATTGGCAAAGGTTATTTGAAGGTTGCAATGGGTAGTTAAGAGGCCTAAATGTGTTTAATATATTCTTAATGTTATATTTGGTTGCTTATCGATTTCATTCATCTAGGACTATTGAAAGCTTAATTACCTATTGGTTTTCCTTTTCGATTCAATTCTTTTAGGGTTTATTGGAAGCTTAATTACCTACTAGTCTATCCTTGTAGATTATTGTCATCCTTGTAGTGAAAACGTCATCGGGAAGCTGCAGGGTAGAGTCGACAACTAGTTTGATGTCCTCGGGTAGAACTGGTTTCATCCGACTAGGGCAAGTAATTAATTAGGGCAGTGTCGTGAGCCTGAGAAACTGAGAGGCATCTTGCCCTCGACGTGTCTTTCTTGGTCTTCATAGGTTCTTCGAATTTAGCCTCCCTACTTCAGGCTTGTGAGAATGCCGAAGTGTCAAGGCTACCTTTTTAGCAGTGACAACGAGAGGTAGCTGGGAGTATGGCGAGGTGTCTAGGGTACCTCATATGTGGAAATGGGGGGTACCTTCTCTTGATAGCAGGTTTTTATTATTATATTTGATCGTGCCCTCGACAATGCACGAATCAATACTTTTTCTAGGGTTTTGAGAAAGGGATCTCCCTTCTCTGGTTTTTATTATTGGTTGTCGTTCATATACACTTTGCTCTTTCGACAACGAAGGATTTTTATTATTCAATACATTGTTTATTTTGCTATCAATCGTGAGTATGAGTAGCTAAGTTCATCCTTCTTAGTAGAGGCAATTAAAGCATAAGCATGAGTATGCATAAGACCTAATCGATCTTATTAATCTTTGAATCTGCATTTAATCAATCTCGTACTTAATCTTAACGTGTTTCCTATTTGATATTAGACTTGATCAATCTAGGATTGAATAGATCACGCAACAATCATTCCTCTTGGCCATGGATTATTGACCAAGTAGATCGAAGTAGACACATCCGTGAAAGGGTAGGGTGAAAGGGTAATTAGATCCATTCCCAACTAACGCCCAAGGATACTAGTCTAGTGTTGTCTTCCCCTAATCGTTCATCAGCCAACTTAGTAAACTCTTTAGCCAGCAAGGTGCTAGTTGGTTAGGCATCATCTCTAAGCGTACTTGTGGTGGTTTTGATGCAGGAGGGAAGTAGGGGTCATAAGCGTACCTTGATCCTATAACAACTCTGTAGATTGAAGATGAATACCCCTGCGTCAATGATTATAACTCATGTCTCATAGCTCCTAGCCTCTACTAGGAATCTCTTTTATAGTTGATTTTCGTTTGATAATCTGCGTCTTGAGCAAGAACACCTTTCTTGGCCAAGACTGTTTTATTGTTTTATTTGCTTCTTCGCTTTAGTTTTAAACAAAACCCCCAATTTTCACCTAAGTGTCATCACTGGTCTTTACAAGAGCACACAAAAATCACACCATTGCTCCCCGTGGATCGATCCTTTTGCTATCTACAATTTATTTGTTCTTAGTAGTGAGTTGAAATTTATATTTAATTTTGACGGATTCGACAACCATCAAATTTTTACCCGTTCACTTTAAACTCAACTCTTGTTTTAGGATTCTTAATATTCACTGCACCATGAGGAAAAATATCAACTACCATAAAAGGTCCATTCCATTTAGTCTTTAATTTACCAGAAAAAATTCTAAATCTAGAATCATAAAGTAAAACTTTCTGTCCAATGAAGAATTTTTTCTTGGTGATCCTCTTGTCATGGTATGCTTTCGTCTTGGCTTTGAAGATTTCTAAGTTCTTGCTTGATTCCTCAAATCCTCCAGCTCCTAGATATCTAACTTCCTTTGCTCTTCAGCAACTTCTATGTCTGTGCTGTTGCGTTTGATGGCCCAATACGCCTTATGTTCCAGCTCAACAGGCAGATGGCACGCCTTACCATACACCATTCTGAAAGGGGCCATCCCAATTGGTGCTTTATAAGTTGTCTTGTAGGCCCAAAGTGCCCATCCAATCGTTGGCTCCAGTCTTTCCTCAAGGGATTAACTGTCTTGGCCAAGATGGATTTGATCTATCTGTTTGAAACTTCTGCTTGGCCATTTGTCTGTTGGTGGTAAGCGGTTGACACTCAATGCGTGATTCCATATCTTTTGAACAATTCTCCAACTACCATGTTGCAAAAGTGGGTTCCTCGATCACTAATGATCCCACAAGGAACTCCAAACCTGCTGAAAATGTTAGATTTGAGAAAATATATAGCAGTTTTAGCATCATCTGTTCGAGTGGCCTTGGCTTCTATCTATTTAGAGACATAATCAACATCTAATAGAATGTAAGAACTCCCTCCGAAATTGGGAAAATGTCCCATAAGATCAATGCCACAGAGGTCAAATACTTCACACGACATAATATGGTTCATGGGCATTTGATTTCTAGCACTTATATTACCCATTTTCAGGCATTCTACACACTCTTGGCAGAATCTTTTGTTATCACTAAATAAGGTGGGCCAATAGAAACCTTCTTCTAAAACCTTATAGGCAGTTTTCTTACCACTAAAATGTCCACCACTAGGAGAAGTGTGACAGTGATACAGGAGAGAAGGAACTTCATTTAATTGTACACATCTTCTTAGCAATTGATCTTGTTCTATCCTCCACATATAAGGCTCATCCCACACATAATTCCTTGAGCCTCTTCTTATTTTGGCCTTCTGAAAAGAATTCAACTCACCGTAGGTCTTACATTTTGCCAAGTAGTTTGCGATATGGTGGTACCATGGAAGTATCCTTTTTACCAGGTATAGATGTTCATCAGGGAACTCATCAACTACAGGCTCTGTTTCTTTGCTTATCAATCTGCTCAGATTGTCTGCTACCAGGTTCTCTCATCATTTTTTGTCCTTGATTTTGAGGTTGAATTCTTAGAGCAAAAGCACCCATCGAATCAGCCTCGGTTTGGCTTCTTTCTTGGCCAAGAGACACCTTAAAGCTGTATGATTAGAGAAAATGATAACTTTAGTACCTAATAAATAAGATCTAAACTTATCAAGAGCAAAAATGATAGCAAATAGCTCTTTCTCTATCGTGGTGTAGTTTTTCTGAGCTTCATCCAACATTTTGGATGCATAATAGATCACATGTGATTCCTTTCCCTTCCTTTGGCTAAGTACTGCTTCTACTGCCGAGTTGCTTACGTCGCACATGATTTCAAAAGGGAGACTCCAGTCTGGTGGTTGAATCACATAAGCTATTGTGAGCTTCTCTTTCAACTTGTTAAAGGCTTCCTTGCAAGCATCATTAAAATCAAACTCTACATCTTTCTGAAGAAGCTTACACATAGGTTCCACCACCTTAAAGAAGTCTTTGATGTAACGCTTGTAGAACCCTGCATGACCAAGAAACAAACGAACCTCTCTAACGGAAGAGGGGTAAGGTAGATTTTTTATGATGTCTATCTTAGCTTGGTCTACTTTTATCCCATCTTTGGAAATTACATGGCCAAGAACGATGCCATGATTAACCATGAAATGACTTTTTTCAAAGTTTAAAACTAGTTTGGTCTCAATACATCTTTTTAAAATAGCTTCTAGGTTTTCAAGGCAGTGATCAAATGAATCTCCATGTACCGTGAAATCATCCATGAATACTTCGATGTTTTTTTCTATGAAATCAGAAAATATACTAACCATGCATCTTTGAAAAGTGGCAGGAGCATTACATAAACCAAAGGGCATTCGTTTATATGCAAATGTTCCAAAAGGATAGGTAAAAGTTGTTTTCTCTTGATCCTTAAGAGTCACAGGAATTTGGTTAAATCCAGAGTAACCGTCAAGAAAACAATAATGTTATTTACTTGCTATCCTTTCTAGCATCTGGTCGATGAAGGGTAAGGGAAAATGGTCCTTACTCGTTACATTATTGAGGCGCCTATAGTCTATACAGACCCTCCATCCATTTTGAACTCTCATTGGCACTTGCTTGCCATCCTCACTCTCTATCACAGTAATTCCGGTCTTCTTTGGAACTACCTGCACAGTGAAAACCCAGTCACTGTCACAAATTGGATAAACAACCCTACATCCAGCAGCTTGAGGACTTCTTTCTTGACCACTTCTATCATAGAAGGATTGAGTCTCCTTTATGGTTGTCTGATTGTCTTCTTGTCCTCTTCTGTGTGGATTTTATGGGTTCAAAAGGTTGGTGATATCCTCTTGATGTCCGCAATCGTCCACCCAATTGCTTCTTTGTGATTTTTGAGTAATTTGATTAGTCGTTCTTCCTCTTCCATAGTCAACTTACTGGAAATTATAACTGGCAGTGTGGCATTTTGGCCAAGAAAGGAATGCCTGAGGTGATCAGGCAGCTTCTTGAGCTCAATTTCTGGCGCCTGCACAATAGAAGGTAAGAGTTTATTGTAAACTTGTGGAAGTTCAGATTTAGTATTTTCTTCGAACAAAGGTCTTAGAACATTAAGTTCTTCCATAGTTTCTAATAAATCATTGTCGATGACTAGCTCTTCTTTCATCTTCTCCAACTTTTCTCCTTCCATCCCCCTAGTAAGAACATAGTTAAGAGGGTCAGTCTCGTTAAGTTCATATACTTCATCAGTAGGAGCAGGGGGCTCATAAACATCCATGAAATTCAAGTTATGCATCTCGCATGGGTGCTTTATAGCATCATACATGTTAAACGTAATAGTTTGCCTACAATATTCTAACGAAAGACAACCATGATAAACATTAATTAAAGCTCTTGCAGTTCTTAAGAAAGGTTTGCCCAAGAGGACATTAGTCGAGTTTGTAGAAAAGTCCATATTCATGTCGACAATGTAGAAGTCTACAGGATAGATAAAGTAATCAGCTTGGATAAGAACGTCCTCTACAACTCCCTTGGGGTGTATAATTGATTGATCTGCAAGTTGGATGACTACTCTAGTGTCTTTCATGGTTCCAATGTTCAGCCTCTCATACTCCTCAAGTGATAAAACATTGATTCCAGCTCTTAAGTCGAACAGAGATTTCTCAATCGTCTTGTTCCCTATCTTGCAAGGAATGTCAAATGTGCCTTGATTTGTGCACTTCTCTGGAAGTCTTGACTGGAATACTGGAGAAACATTCTTGGTCAAGTTAATTGGTTCAACACCTGCAAGTTTCTTCTTATTATAACATAAGCTTTTGAGGAATTTAGCATAACTAGGAATTTTAGCAATTAATTCAAGCATTGGAATGTTAATTGCCACTTTTTTTAATATACCCATAAATTCCTTCTCTTCTTTTTCCCTTTTTTTTCTTGCAGGTTCAGGTGGAAAAGGTGGAGGTACATTGTTATCTTTTTCATTTCGTTTTGGGGCTTTTTCCTCTTTCTTGGACAATTCTTCCTATTTGATGTCTTTCTTAGTTGGAAAAATTGTATTCTCTACCGCTATGATCTTCTCTGCTTCTTCTAACTCTTCCGCTTCTTCTTCCTCAATTTCTCTAGGGACCTGTACTTGTATTTCCTCTCAAATTCCATCACTTCTTCCCTATTCTTGTGCCTTGGCCTCTCCTTCTCTTGTTCATAAGCCATTGTTTCTGCTCTTTCGGGCAGATCTATGCCACTTCTCAAACTAATTGTATTCACATTAGAAACTTGTTTTTGCCTTTCCTTCATTAGAATCTTCAGTTGCCTCTGTATGTCTGCCAATACAGCATTTTGCTGAGCAAATTTTTTATCTATTTCATCATCGCGTGTAGGACCAGCAATTTGCATTTGTTGTGGAGGTACAAGTAATTTGAGAGGTTGGGACTGTTTAGGAAATGTGGAATTGGTTTGAGACTGATTTTGAGTCCAACTGAAATTGGGGTGATTTTTCCATCCAGGGTTGTAAGTGTTTGAATAAAGATTGTTGCTGGAAGGATATTTGTTATGTTGGTTCTAATTGTATCCATAAGCAGCATTCAACTGAGTAGTAATCTTTTCTATTGTTGCAGGTTACAACATGAAACAATGATTGGTGTGATAATCAGTTTGGCAGCATACCCCACACACGCACACAATAGCACCTTGGTTCTTGGCCAATAGCACCTGTGGAAAGGTTTTGAATAAAATTAGCAATGCTAGCAATTTGTCTTTCCATAGCAATTGAATTAACAGAAGAAGTAGTAGGGTTAGAACGCTCTAAGAGGCCATTATTGAAACAATTCTCAGCCATAGTTTAAAGTAATTGTTTGGCTTGAGTGGGAGTGAGGTCTTGCAAAGCTCCTCCAACTGCTACGCCAACTTTTTCTTTGTCTTTCTGACTCATTCCGTCATAGAAATCCCGAACGAGATTTTGATCAGTTACTCCATGCGTAGGACAGATGTCCTGAAGGTCTTTGAATCTCTGATAGTATTCTCCAAAGTTCTTAGTATCTTTTTGTTGGATGCCGATAAGATTCTTTATGGCTACTCCAACCTTACTTTCATTCCAGTACTTGCTTAAGAAAGCTCTTGACATTTGAGCCTAAGTGGTGATGGAATGATGGGGTACACTATAGAACCAGTTCCCCACAGAATCTTCCAAAGACCATTGAAAAGCCTTCACTTTCGCCCTCTCAATAGGAACGTCTCGAGGTTTGAGTGCATCACATTCCAAATGAAAATTCTTCAAATGAATGTAGGGATTTTCATTGGAATGTTCATAGAATTTTTTGATGTTATGAATAATGTTGGGCCTGATAGTCCAGTCATGATCTACTGGTATCAAGGCAGGAGTAAGTTTCTTGCTTTATTCCTTGATTCAGTTCCCTGAGAGTTAGTTCTGCTGGTGGTTGTTCCATGTCTATGATCGAATTTGGTTCTTCCTGTTCTACGTCTTGGTCAAGAAAGTGCTCTTGATCAAGATGATCCTCTCTTGATGGACTAGCTAATACTAGCTTCCTTTTAGCTTTCTTCCTATTTTCTTTCTCAGTCCTGGTCAACTCCGGATTGAAAGATATCAATTTCTTATGAGATGACCTGGTCATACAACAAGAAAACACAAATATCAGTATCCGTAAACTCCCTGGCAACGACGCCAAAATTTGATGGGTGTCGAATCCGTCAAAATTAAATTTAAATTACAACTCACTACTAAAGACAAGTTAATTGTAGATAGTAAGCAAAAGTTCGATCCACAAGGAAAATTGGTACTATTCTTTGCGAGAACTTGTAATAATTAAAATAACACTTAGGTGAAATTAAGGGTTTTTGTTTAAAACTAAAGACAGAAAATAAATGAAGCAAACAAATGTCTTGGCCAAGAATAAGGCTCTTGGTCAAGACACAGATTAACAAACGGAAATCAAATATGAGGCAAATTCCTAGTAGAGGCTCGGCAGCTATGAAATATGAGTTACAATCAATGACGTAGGGGTATTCATCTTCAATCTACAGAGTTGCTATAGGATCAAGGTACGCTTATGACCCATGCTTCCCTCCTGTATCAACACCACCTCAGGTACGCTTAGAGATGATGCCTAACTAACCAACACCTTACTGGTTAAAGGGTTTACTGAATTGGCTGATGATCGAATAGGGGAAGACAACTCCAGACTAGTATCTTTCGGCGTCATTCGGGACTGGATCTAATTAACCTTTCACCCTACCGTTTCGCGGATGTTCCGACAGCGCGTAGGTGTCTACTTCGATTCTCTTGGTCAATAATCCATGACCAATAGAAATGACTGCAGCATTAATCTTTTTAATCCTAGATTGGGCAGATCTAATATCAAACAGAAAACACGTTAAGATGATTGCGAGATTGATTAAATGCAGATATAAAGATTATTAAAATCAATTAAGTCTCATGTAAACTCATACTCATGCTTCAACGCCTCTACTCATAATGATGCACTTAGCTACTCATACTCATAATTGAAAGTAAAATAAACTATGTATTAAGGTAATGAAAATCCTTCGTTGCCAAAGGAGCAAAATTGTATGACAAAATAGGAATCGAAAACTAGAGAAGAGGTTAAAATACAGCAACGACGGGCCTCCTTCTCTAAACCCTAGGAAGAGTATAAATAGTCCCATCTTCCTAGAAAATAGCTAAGGCGATAAGAATGAAGAGATAGTGTCCTAATCAAACTTTCAAATTGTATCTGACATACTCTCCTCCTCTCATAAGAATTCTAATTTGACAAAACAAAGTAGCGGGAGCCATCTACAATCCGTCTGTGGATAACGCTTCTCAATCGTCAGGGCAAGTAAGAATCATCTGCCAGCGTTGTTAGTCCGCTGTCTGTTTCATAGATTTATTCAGGGTGAGGGATTGGCCAAGCAAGTCTGTCTTGGTCAAGAATGCGTTTTCTCACAGATTGGTCCAGAATAGTGCTCAAATTCCCTTCTTTGTGGTCCTTCCTTACATAAGATGTTTTCTGCGATAATTAAAGGATTCCTACTGAAATCAATAGAATACCATTCGAAAATGCAAGAAAACTAGTGGCAAAAGCACTACAATAATAGCTCAATCAAAAAGAATCAAAAGAAAGCGCTGCAAAAAGACTCCAAAGTGAGTAAAAGAAAAATGAAAGAAAGGAAAACAGAAGAGTAAGAAAATTGTGTTGCAAAAAGACTCCAAAGTAGGCAATCAAAAAGATCTCAATGCAGACTTGACATGGCACTTGCTTGTGTCAGCAACTCTTGTATCTTTTGGACTAACAGATAGACAGAGAGATGTGAACAAATGATTTGTTCCTCCAATGATTTCTTGAGTCTTGAGGTAACTGTTCTTAGTTTTGCTGTGATGAGTGAGACGTTTCTGGTATTTGAACAAACCTTGTTAATCTAGGATGGATTGGATAAGTTGAGTGTCTATGTATTTTCCCTGTTGAGATGATTCTTTGAGTTGAATAGTGACCAAGAAGGGTGTCTGCTTGACCAAGAGACTAGCCAAGAAATGTGTCTGCTCTCATGTTGTCCAGAATTGACTCGTTTCTGCTCCTTTTTGCTCATTTGCTCTCCAGATGTGTTTCCTGCGATAATCATGAAAATTTATACTGAAATCAATAGAATTACCATCCGAAAATGCATGAAAACTAGTGGTAAAACTACTGCATTTTAAGTTCAATGGCATACACCAGGTTAACTAGCCAACATATATACACTCTAGCATGATTTGATCTAATGATTCAAATAAAAGTTCTTTACTCTTTTTAACTATATAATAAACTTCAAACTAGAAAGACTTAATTTTAAGAGAATTCAAATTATACCGAAATATTAAAATAAAAAACAATTTTAAAATGAAAAAAAAATATATATTATAGATTGATGGTGAGGTTTGAACCTAGTTTCGAATCAACTGCTGGAACTTTTGCCACCAACAAATAATTAATGAGTTACATGTTCATTGATTTTTTTTTCTTTTTTATATATAGATAAGTTTGGTTAGAATGGATATAAGGAAGTGTTAAAAAATAAATTGTAAGTTCCCTATCAATTTAGGGGTGTTCATCGGTCGGTACCGTAATATTTCGGTAGAAATATTTCGATATTCGGCATATCAAACTACGAAAAATAAATACCGTACTATATTTTTTCATGATCGGTACCGTTTTAATATTAACGAAATTATTCTGTTACGGTAATTCGGTATATCGAATACCGAATTAAATCAATCTAAATGTAAAAAACTAACAATTTGGCCATTAATGTTGCTTCGTATGGTTTCCATTATCAGAATCTGTATATCGCAATTAAAATCAACAACAATCAAGATTAATTTTTATTTCACTAATATAAAACCCTAACCTAATCGATAAGAGATGTAGATCGAGCGGGATGAGAGGAGAAGAAGATGATGTGGTCGTGCACTGGTGGTGGTGATGAGATTACACGAGAGATGAGGAGTTTGCGCCGCTGCTAGACGTGCTTTTAGAGGAGATGAGTTTGGTTTTGCTGGTCAGGGTGCCGTGTGCCATTTAATTTTTAAATAAATTAATTAAATTATTTAACTTAATAATATATGTTTTGCTGGGTGCGTGTGTTTCTATTTAATTTTTAAATAAATTAAATTAAATTACTTGACTTAATAATATATGTCAACCGTATTTCGATAATATTTAATTTATAAAATTTAATATCGTATCGTACCGAATTTAGTTATGTATAGTAGTATTTAATATACCAAATTGAAAAAATATCAATTAAAATACCGACCAAATAGAGAAAACTTCGGTTCGATATTTCGGTAGTTCAGTGCACACCCCTAATAGCAAGATTTGATGTAATGATCAGAGGCGGAGCCTCGTTAGGACTAGAGGGGGCTACAGCCCCCCGCCCAAACTTTTCAAATTGCTTGCTTTAGCCCTTGCCTAGCCTATGCCTCAATTTTTGCCTCAGCCCAATAGCCCCCCAAACTTTTAAACTTTTCAAAAAAACCCACTCTGTTCTCAATTTATCATAGTTTATTTACTTTTTTATTTTTCTTAATTGAAAAATTTAATATGTTTAATCAATTCTTAATTTACTTTCAAAACAATTAAAATAATAATCAAGATATATTTCTAATAATTTTACTAATTATATCTAATCACGTATATTGTATGATTGGATATAATATTGTATGAATTCTAATATATAATTTTTTTTTTCTTATCTATCTTTTTGTTAAATTTATCTAAATATTTGTTATTTAGTAACGGATACAAATACTTTTAATCATTTTTTCAATTTTTTACTTAGTTCATTTGCATTTCCTTTAAAATACTCCAAAAAAAAATCGGGGGCAGTGCCCCCGAACCCCCACACTTCTTGAGTACAAATTCTCAATCCGTCACTAATCTCGCCCCCCAAACATCGAGGCCAGGCTCCGCCACTGGTAATGATTCAAATAAAAGTTCTTTACTCTTTTTATTTTCCCATATTCATTTATTTTTGGTAGTTCAATTTAAATTGTTAGAGAATTGTTAGGACTGATTACCCATGCATGATTTGAACGTTGACCATTAATTAAATAACCGGATTAAATTGTTTAATTAAGTGAATACAAGTAGCTATGTAAATCGATAATCTAATTATTGAATTCGAGACTGTGTTATTCATCAAAGGCCGAGTGAAGAGACTTCTCTATAATAAACTTCAAATTAGAAAGACTTAATTTTAGGAGAATTCAAATTATACCGAAATATTAAAATAAAAAATATTTTTAAAATGAAGAAAATTATTTTTTTAAATAATACAGCAAGAATAAAGCAAGATAAAATTTTCATAAATCATTTCAAAATTCACAAAGGATCTCAAATGGAACAATTTTTTCCATCTTATTTGGTCATGTGATTTAGAAATCTCAAATCTCTATATATTTCTTCAATATAAATCTCAATTAGGTATTTCATAATTTTTCCATGAAAAATAATTTTAGATTATTATAAAATACTCATTGGCATATATATGTGGCAAATAATTTGTTTGTAATTCACCTATAAAGTAAAAGCAAAAATTAGTGTTTTGATAGGAGTCGAACGCTTTGATTGCATGATCGTAGCAATATGAAATCATACTTTCGTAAGATATTTTTATTCTCAATTTTTTTCTTTTAAAGTTATGATTGCACTTATTAATTTCTCCTAATTTCACTATCATAATAACAGTACAAACATAAATAGAAATTCACTGGCCGACCTGCTGAGTTTGCAAACACCGAGCCGCGTATCACTATAACCACTACGTGGCAGCTCAACCACTGTCGTCCCGCCACGTATCTGTACCGACGTAAAAGAGTAGGCACGAGCTTAGGAGACAGGCACGATCTGTACCGACAAAAAATATCATTATAACCAACTCCTCTTTTCATTCCCTTTATATATAGCGCAACAATGGATTCACATTTTCAACCTCATCCTATCAACTCAATCGTTTAATCAATTCGATTTTCTTAAAAAAGGGATTATGGAGAAGATAACGGAGAAGATGCCTGGGCAGCACAATACCACCTCCACCACTACCCCGGCTGCAGGGGATGCCCATCCCGGGAAGACGTGTGATCAGGAGCTCCATGAGAAGAAAGGGATTATGGAGAAGGTAAAGGAGAAGATGCCTGGGCAGCACGATACCACCACTACCCCGGCTGTAGGGGATGCCCATCCCGGGAAGACGTATGATCAGGAGCTCCATGAGAAGGAAGGGATTATGGAGAAGATAAAGGAGAAGATGCCTGGGCAGCACAATACCACCACCTAGATACATAATAAAAATATGCTTAGCTAGTACACCTGGCTAATCATGTGTGATCGTGTGCTTGCTTAATCATGTGTGATCGTGTGCTTCTAGCTTAATCATGTATTTAATTTCTGTATAATTAATAAGTGATGTATTTCCGGCTATATAGCTGGACTATATCGCCTCCTGTTTTGAGTTGTAATGGTATAAAATTGTTCTTCCCTTCTCGTCCATGATCTTCCACACCTTTCACCAAGTTTCGAAGTATCGTTGAAATTTGGGCAAAAAAACATTCAATATTTAAAGGTTAGGATATTTTGGTATTTAATTTTTACCCCGTATAAACTTTTAATATTTATATCATTAGAAACTCCAGTAGGGAAGTATGAGAAAAGGGAACGAGATGACAATGTCACATACCTTAGTGTCAATTTCATCCATCAAAGGAACTTGCCTATCCAGCTCCTACACATATCAAACGATGAAGCGGATTGCATGAGTGTGCAATAGGATGTCCGCCAAGGATTAGAATTTAAACAACCAACATATTCACACCACAACCAAACGCACACAGACAGTGCAGGAAAAAAAAGCTAACCTCATTCATGTCATGTGCCGTATTTTTTCAGAGTATCTAAACCTTCCGTAATCATATCCAGACCTTGATCCTGCCATAGTACGTACCAACACCACAGCCCAAAATGAGAATGTTCTTCTACCTTCCTACCACTAAGCAAAGATTACACCACAATAAACAAACTACAGCTTCCATCAGAGATTCACCATCTTAACTCTAGGCATTTCATACTCTCCCCGGAACTGATTGGATTGCTCACTTTGTTGAAAATATTCATTATCAAATTGCCCATCTACATCCAAACAGAACAACGAACCACAACAATCACACCCCTAAATTTGCAACAAATTACTCATCACGAAAAGCTCACTAACTAAACCACAAAACCAATTGATACACATTCAAAAAAGTGAGCAACTCTACCTGAATCGAACTTAATCTCAGCCCGTGAGGCCGAAGCACCGCCCCAACCTCCAGTCTGTTTAGGTGCAGGTGCAGTCCCATCGGGTATATCTTGAATGTTATCCGGCAATGCAAGCACCAAATCATTACGAGCGACGAGCTCCTCTGTGGAAAGCCCTTTAACCTTCTTCACAGCCAATCTCTGCAATTTAGGCACTTCCTCTAGCAACCTACCGTTGATTCTACGAATCTCCGCATTTAGAGCAACCACGGATGCCTTCTTAGACTACTTCGATGCGTGCTCCGCTTTCTGCAGAACAAATCACACAAAAGTGCAAAACTCAACATTCAATTTTCTAGGAAGGGAACTGAATCCGGAGAGTAGTGATGAGAGATCGGATTAAATGCTTGACCTGGGGAGCGGATTCAATGTCGTATTCCAAGGAGGCGTAGAGGCGAGCAAAGGCATCGTTGAGGTTGTTGAATATTCAACAATATGTTCATTCCAACCGTTGCGTCCATTCCAACTGTTGTGTTCATTCTAATCGTTACGTTCATTAATAGATAATTACAATACTTCTTATAAATAGGTGTTGATACCTCTGTTGTAAAAATATAGAAATATATAGGTAAAAAACAAAGCATCAACAATGTAGTCTTGTATCCGTTCTCAGAGCTCAAATTTATATTTTTGTATTATACTATTCATATCTGAATTTTACTATTTATAAATTCATTTTACCATTTATTAAATATTGAGTTTCTACTTGGTATCGCAAACATAATTATTATTTTCTACAGAGTTTACTCTGCTTCTCGACATCGTATTTGTCGAAATTGTGATAGATGGCGTGGACTCTGGTTAAAATGTCAATCACCCTCATCTCTGCGATTGACGGTTTTGAGTTGGCGAAGAAGAGAAATAACTGGTTTTGACTTCAATTTGCTAGAGAAAGATGGACAGCGCTTCAAAGAATAGAGATGAGCAAATTTTATTATTATTTTTTCTGTTTTTTTATTATTAATATTATTATTTGTAAGCGAGTTTTCTTTATTCGTGATTAATACATTAAAAAAGAAATTACCCAATCCGTTTTTAATGACCAAGTACAATTTTTAATCAACGGGTTGGAACCTTCCAACTCGAGTAAAACTTTGGTACCCACTACTCAGTACATCATAATGTATGATGATGACACGTGTCCAAAAGTTTCAAGAATAATGGTATTCTAGCACTATTTGGGGTAGGTGTCATCATCCTAGATCTAGCACTATTTGGGGTAGGTGTCATCATCCTAGATCATGATGTACTGAGTAGTGGGTACATCAAGTTTTTTTCTTCCAACTCCGAACTGGCGAAGGATCACCCATCATTCACGGATACTACACGAACACTGAACACACAAACACCAACACCGATACTGTGATTGAAAAAATTAAAAATCATAAAATATTTACATGACATATATATGTTATATAAAAATATTATTCATAATAAATAAAAAATTCAACTATATCTATAAGAACAGTAAATTCAACAAAATCTACATTGCCACCAAAGAAGAACAGTAAAGGAAGCGATTACCGCTCCGCTCAAGGGTCGGAGAACTCTACATCTCCATTTGCAGCATATCAATTTACAAAACTATAATTTCATACCAGGAAAAAGAGGGAGGGGAAGGATCCATAGTAGTCTCACAAAATTTTACAAATCTATAATTTCAAAACAAATTAAAACTGATATTACTCTTTCTAGGCAATGATGCATATTCTCCTATGACGCTCAAACTAATCATCAATACAGATAATAGAGAGAAAGAAAACAAAAATCTCGTTATCTTCTGTATCTATGTAGAGGCACCAGCAATGCATACCTTTCATCTTCCAGATACAACTCAAGCGTGATAACTTTGCTGCTCTTCCAAATCTTGCAGCAACACCAGCATCAGCTAACGTATCCCATACCTGCAATTTATTAATGACAGATCAGAGTTTGTTCTTTAATACAAACTTCAAATTGTCTAATATCAACCGCGTAGTAGAGTGTATAGTGAGGAGGCGTTCACACTCACTTCCAATTTCCCCTTCGAACCTCCTACTGCCACTAGAAAAGGGCTGTCCTCGAAGAAAGAAATGGAAAATATAGCTCCCTGATAACATTCAAGACAACCAAGTTCATATGAGTACCCAAAACATGCTCCAACTATGTCAATTGTGTTGTCTCTAATAAATGGAGGTATGAAATATAGACCACATACCGTATCAGGATTTTTGGATGCGACAAACGAGGGCTGGTTGTTGGACAAATCCCAGAGTTTCACCTGCGCAAAATGAGTTGAAGGCAGTGAGACCAGATGAAGTATTTATAACATGTTCATAAGAAAAATATAGCACCTACAACATACAGAACACAGATCATGGAGCCTAATGAAGAAACTAGAAAATTACCGTTTTATCTTCTGATCCAGTAGCAAGGAACTGTAAAGTTGCAAGGCAAAAGTTAAAAGAAGTTCAGTTAATCTAACACCCATAGTTAGAAATGAAAATAAAGACAATTGGATGCTTACATTAGGTGCAGAAGGATTATATGAGACTGAGCAAACAGCCTTGTCATGTGCATGGAGAGTAAAACTGGGCTTTGAACCAGAAGATGAATCAGATGTAGCAGCACGGATATCTTAATCTTGGACTGTACCATCTTCAAGACTCACCTCAACAAAAGGTAAGCATTTCATCAATGTATATTGAAGTCCCTTGTAAACCCCCCCAATACTAAAGGGTATTCAACATTTATCTCTTATCCTCATTACCATGACTACTGTTCGATCAAAAGAGCCACTTAGAAGAACTTGTGCCTGATGATGATTCCAAGCAACAGCTTGAACCTGTAAAGAGTTGAACAAAGAAAATTGTAACCCGTAATCAAAATATAACTACAAAATCACCTTTAAATTGTCCCTAAGTAAACAAAAAAAGAGATGGAATCCATAGCAGGGTAGGATTTAAGGGCTATAGGTGTTCAGCAACTCTTGATTTAATTAGTCTGCCTACAAATCTTCAGCAAATTCATTGCCTTACATAAAGTAGTAAAGCAACACATCACAAAATTGGAAGTTCTTCTAAGGTGGCAGGGACTTTTTTCCTCCAACTGTTCATTATTTGCTTGTAGCAGAGCTTTTAGATTATATATGCTACAAAGGAACGACGTTGAGCTCATAATCAGCAGCAAGTTATCATTTGAATAGCTGCTTCAAATGACAGACTTCAGGATGAGGACGGTGATGGGCAGTATAATTGTATAAGCAGTTGCTATATCTCTACCAATGCAATAAAAGGTGAATAGAAGCAGAGAAATTCAGCATGGCATCATCCAAATACACGCCAGGATAAACTGTAACAATATAGGCTATGTTCTTGCCTCGTCTATGTGATGCTCCATGGTAATGTCACATTTTCCAGTGGCCACATCCCATATTTTAACTTCTTTGTCAGCACTAGCACTGGCAAGAATGTTCATGTATTCATTTTTTTATCACCTATCTGTTAGTGTGGGCACCACCTTATTCTCCTTATTTCCATATCTATATGTTACCTATATATATATAGAAAGTATAATCTGTAAATATAGGTGTATCTCCTAATAATTATAGAATATATTTAGCCTGATATTTAGGGATGTAAATAGGCTAATTATTAGGCTGATTATTAGGCATATATAGCTTACTGCTTCTATATATGAAAGGCCTACCTCATGTGAGAAGGCATCTAGTAAACTTGACATGGTAGCGGAGCCATATTTCGGAAAATTTTAGTCTTTGGTATTATTGATCTTGATTAGTAGTCTTACATTCATAGGGCTCTTTTCTGGCATCTCGTGTTCTGGATATCTTGTGTTCTTGGTCGTCAATCTTGGTTTTCTTGTGGTATTCTTGAAGATGACATCGAACAACTCTGATTCTTTCAATGTTCGATTTACTGGCAAGAACTATTCTGCCTGGAAATTTCAATTCCAAATTTTTATCAAAGGGAAAGATATATGGGGTCTTGTGGATGGGAGTGACCCAGCTCCCACAGACCCAACCAAACTGCCTGTATGGCAGGTAAAAAACAATCGGGTTATGGCTTGGATAGTGGGGTCTGTCGACCCGCTTATCGTTCTTAGTCTGAAACCTTATAAGACTGCCCAGACTATGTGGGATTACCTAAAGAAGGTGTATCACCAAGACAATACCGCAAGACGTTTCCAGTTGGAATCTGATATTGCTCGTTACTCTCAAGGCCATCTCTCCATCCAGGAGTATTATTCTGGTTTTCTGAATTTGTGGTCAGAATATACTGACATTATCTATGCTAAGATACCCGCTGAATCTTTATCTATTGTTCACCAAGTTCATGAGCAAAGCAAGAGGGATCAATTCTTGATGAAAGATCGATCTGAATTTGAGACGGTTCGATCGAATTTGATGCATCGTGACCCTTCACCATCTTTGGATGTTTGCCTTGGAGAATTAATCCGTGAAGAGCAGCGTCTCTTCACTCAAGACGTGCTCAAGCAAGAACACATTGTTGTTGTCGCATTTGCAGCTCAAGGAATGGGAAGAGGACGAGATATGGGCAAGGTTCAATGTTATAACTGCAAAGAATATGGACATATTGCCTCCCAATGTAGAAAGAAGTTCTGCAATTATTGCAAACAGAAAGGGCACATCATTAAGGAGTGTCCTACCCGTCCACCAAACTGGAAGATGCATGCATATCAAGCTGTGGTTGGCAGTCCTGCAACAACAACAGATTCAGCACAACTGCCTGCGTCTGTTACTGTACCTGTTCTTACCCCTGAAATGGTGCAACAAATGATCGTTTCAGCCTTTTCAACTTTACAGCTTCAAGGTAACACTGATACTCTTTGACTTGTTGATTCTGCTGCTTCAAATCATATGACAAACTCTTCCTCTAAGCTTCAAAATGTTCACAAATATCCTGGCTCTGAACAAATTCAAGTTGCTAATGGCAATAATATTCCTATTACTAAGGTTGGAGATATCACTCCATTCTTCAAGAATGTTTTGGTAGCACCAGCACTTTCTACTAGTCTAATTTCTGTTGGTCAATTGGTGGATGAAAACTGTGATGTGCACTTTTCTTGTGCTGGTTGTGTTGTGCAGGATCAGGTGTCGGGGAAGACAATCACGAAGGGGCCTAAAGTTGGATGATTATTTCCGCTGCACTTTTCTATTCCTTGTTTTTTTTCTTTTGCTTGTACTCAATTTCACAATAACAGTGAGGTTTGGCATAAACGCTTAGGTCATCCAAATTCTATGGTTCTATCTCATTTGTTGAATTCTGGTTTACTAGGGACTACAAATGACTTTTCTTCTCAACGTCTTCCTTTTGATTGTTCTACATGTAAATTGGCCAAGAGTAAAACCCTTCATTTTTCTTCTTCAGGTACTCGTGCAACTAATTGTTTTGATACTATTCATAGCGATGTTTGGGGAATTTCCCCAATTCCTTCTCATCTTCACTACAAATATTTTGTAACATTCATTGATGATTATAGTAGGTTCACATGGCTGTATTTTCTTCGTTCCAAATCTGAAGTCTGTTCTATTTTTAAAACCTTTTTAGCCTATGTTGAGACACAATTTTCTACTTGTATTAAGGTGTTCAGATCTGATTCTGGTGGTGAATACATCTCTCATGAGTTTCAAAAAATTTTGCATGAGAAAGGCATTCTTTCGCAACGCTCCTACCCATACACGCCACAACAAAACGGTGTCACTGAGCGTAAGAACCGTCATCTTTTAGACATCACTCGAAGTTTATTAATTGAATCTTCTGTTCCTTCTACATTTTGGGTTGAAGCTTTATCTACTACTGTTTATTTGATTAACCGACTTCCATCTCTGGTGCTCAATCTTGATTCTCCATATTCTCGTTTGTATCATAAGAATCCTGATTATATTGATTTGCATACTTTTGGTTGCGTTTGTTTTGTCCATTTTCCTCCTAATGAACGCCACAAACTTTCTTCTCAATCTGCTAAATGTGCGTTTTTGGGTTATAGTATGTCTCACAAAGGTTATGTTTGTTATGATCCCATTGGTAATAAACTTCGTACTTCTCGCAATGTTGTCTTCTTTGAGAACCAATATTTCTTCCCTACTCATGTCGAGTCCTCACCTACTGCTCCTTGTCTCCCTCACTTTGAGGATTTATCACCTCATTTTGAGCGTTTTAAACTAGGAATTGTGTATGCACGACGACGACCAGACCTGCTCCTTCCCGACATTCCTCCGCCACTTGAGCCTGCAGCTGCCCCTGCACATTCTCAGCCTGCTCCTCGGCGATCTTCCAGGGTCTCTCGTCCACCTGATCGGTACAGTTTTTCTACCACTCTAGACACAATTTCTATCCCATCTAGTTACTCACAGGCTTGCAAGCATGAGTGTTGGCAGCAAGCAATTCAGGAGTAACTTTAGGCTCTTCACGAAAATAACACATGGGATCTTGTTGCTTGTCCTTCCCATGTTCAACCCATTGGCTGCAAATGGGTGTACTCCGTCAAAATGCATTCTGATGGCACTCTGGATTGTTATAAGGCGAGATTGGTTGCCCTTGGTAACAAGCAGGAGTATGGGGTGGATTATGAAGAAACTTTTGCTCCTGTAGCCAAGATGACTACTGTTCGCACCATTATTTCCATTGCTGCTTCTCAAGGTTGGCCTCTTTATCAAATGGACGTCAAGAATGAATTTTTACATGGTGATCTCAAAGAAGATATCTACATGACACCTCCGCGTGGTTTGTCCAACTCTATTCCATCCGCTGTGTGTAAGTTGAACAAGTCTCTCTACAGGTTAAAACAAGCTCCTCGTGCATGGTTTGAAGTCTGCTCTTCTTCACTTCTCCTTTGTGCAAAGCCAATATGATTCTTCCTTATTCATTTGCAATACCTCTCTTGGTTTGGTTGTCCTTCTTGTTTATGTTGATGACATTGTTATTACGGGCTCAGATCCTTCCCAAATCAGTCACCTTCAACAACACCTTCATGATTCTTTTCATATGAAGGATCTTGGTTCGCTTACTTATTTTTTGGGATTGGAAATGGGTGTTGTTCCTTCTGGTGTGTTCTTACATCAACATAAATATGCTCACGATTTGATTTCTTTGGCTGGCCTTCAAGATGCTTCACCAGTGGATATGCCTTTAGAAGTTAATGTCAAATATAGTCGTGCGGAGGGCGACCTTTTACCTAATCCTAGTGTCTTTAGTCAACTTGTTGGCAGTTTAAATTATCTTACTATCACTAGGCCTGATATCTCCTTCGCTGTCCAACAAGTCAGTCAGTTTATGCAATCTCATCGTCATCTTCATTTGGTGGCTGTCCGTCGTATAATTCGCTACATTTTGGGCTCTTCTCATCGTGGCTTATTCTTTTCTGCTGGTTCTCCCATTAAACTTGTGGGTTATGCTGATGCTGATTGGGCTGGTTGTCCTGACACTCGTCGCTCTGCTACTGGCTGGTGTATGTTTCTTGGTGATTCTCTGATCTCCAGGAAGAGCAAGAAATAAGATCGTGTTTCTAAATCATCTACAGAGTCAGAGTATAGGGCTATGTCTACTGCCTCCTCCGAAGTTACTTGGCTCCGAGGCTTATTGGCTGAACTTGGTTTTCCACAGACTTCTCCTACTCCTTTATATGCTGATAACACCAGTGTTGCTCAGCTTGCTATAAATCCTGTCTTCCACGAGCGTACCAAACACATAGAGGTGGATTGCCATTATATTCGAGAGGCCTATGATACTGGTACCATTTCTCTTCCGCGTGTCTCCACCGATATGCAACTTGCTGATCTTTTCACCAAATCTATGCCCCGTCCACGTCATCAGTTCTTAGTTAGCAAATTGATGCTTCTTGACCACCCAGCATCAATTTGAGGGAGGATGTTAGTGTGGGCACCACCTTATTCTCCTTATTTCCATATCTCTATGTTACCTATATATATATAGAAAGTATAATCTGTAAATATAGGTGTATCTCCTAATAATTATAGAATATATTTAGCCTGATATTTAGGGATGTAAATAGGCTACTTATTAGGCTGATTATTAGGCATGTACAACTTACTGCTTCTATATATGAAAGGCCTACCTCATGTGAGAAGGCATCCAGTAAACTTGACACTATCAAGCTCTAAGAGAATAACATTGGCATCAAAACTAAATACAGAATCAGAGTAAAAAACTTCAACAAACCTGAACTGCTTGTTCCAAGCAAGACCAAGAATAGAGTTGGTGTGACTGCCTTCCTTGTACTTGATAGATGGCTACCACACAATGCAAGTTAAGTAGTTGGTAAAAGAAGAAACGTAAAGAAATATCAGACTAATTCCGATTCCAACAATTATTTTAAAACTACATATGCCAAAGCCCATAGTAATGTGAAATGCAATATTAAGTGACGACATCCCTCAAAATAAACAAATAATAATAATAATAATTAAATAACAACATAAAATCAGAAGAACTACTATTAACGTTCCCATTGAACCAATTGGGTCGGCGCTCCGGTGGTTCGTGAGAAGGAAAAAGGACTCTATTGTTCAAACTTTCCAGACCTATTGGACTCGCCTACCCTATGCCTGGAAACTAGTAATCACTTGGCATGCAACTCTTTTGGGTGTCAACACTAAGCACAAGCTAAAGGAAACCATAAAGTTTAGGAGAAGAAATTTCATTTCATATGAAAGTGGACTAATACCTACAATGCATGATCAAAATTCAAGTAAAAATAAACATAGAAGAGAGAACAAGAATTCTTTGATATAAATTAACAGTGGTGGCCTCTTACATGAATGCTCATGATTATAAAGATTAATTCATGATTTTAATGACAATGGGTGCATACTTCCTTAGACAAACTGTAAAGTATAGATGCATTTATCTCATCCAAAGTCCTTCCAGTGATGTAGTGTAAATGAGTATGATCAGAAAAAATAGAAAGGAGTGCAGCATAGAGCAATAGCACAGCGAAGTGACACGTCTAGAATTTTTGTCATCATCTTACAAGAATTTCAATATTAAATAGGAAGAGCAAGATGGATTTTGATGTGATCACGACCCCCTTCAAAATAGAACAACTTGCCGTGCAGCCAAGAGAACCGGTCATAGGCAGCCGAGCCTTGCCAATGAGAGTAAATCATGCCCAAGGCCGAGCATCAAGCGCTAAATCATCGCAATGCCTAGGCCTAGACACACGGAACCCCCAAGATGGCCGAGTGAGCCATGAAGAAGAGGCGCGTCTAGCCCTAGTAAGTCACAAGGACACGCACACCTATCCAAGGCCTCTAGCAAAGCCAAACTTCTCCAACATGTGCAACAAACCCTCGACAATGAATGCTCCATCCTTGACAACTGATAAGATTCTGACTGTTGACGAAGGGTGGAAGGGGAGAATGACACCTTGGATTCCACGCCCGCGGTCGTCTGGTGTACCTGCAAGGCGCCGGGAGGGGGTCCCGGCGTAAACACTCCGATGCTTAAGTTAGTATGAGTGGTCAAAGTAGCAGAGCTTTTGCTAGCTATCTCAGGCTTACCTTTTTCCTTGATTATGAGGGTATTTATAGGCGAAGAGTGGGGTGTTTTCTGGTAGCTCGGCCATGAAGGGCGCTAATGGGCCTGTCAGGTGGTTGGCATTCCCGTCAATGGTGTGCTATCGTTGCATTAGGTATGTATATGGGGGAAGGCGTCACCTAGGCAAGGTAACGTCTTCCTTCCTCCAGGAAAGGCAGGCTCAGCCTGGAACGGGATAACCTCTGGTCATGGCAAAGTGACCTCATGGGACCCCCCCGTTGATGTCGACCATCCCAGTGTTGATCGCTCGATAAAGGGCGAAGGCCTCGAGGCTGTCCGTCTGGTAGGTATAACAGCGTTCTGTCCCTAACGCGGGGTGCAAAGATAAAAATGCCCCGAGCATTAGGTCTATTGTTATCATAAACCCAACTGAAAATGAGCCCGAGTGTTCACCAAGGGCTACCGCTTCATCTCCGGCCTTGATGTCTCCTGTCGGTCTTTGAGATAACGGGGTGATTTATTTCCCAAGGGACTCTCTTTCTCGATCCGTTTCTTTTCTGAACCTATAAATTAATTCTTCCACCGCATCAATTTTTCACATCTTTTCGCACTTCTCACAACACTTTTATCATGGACAATCTTACTAAGAACTTCTTGATCTCCAAATCTCACACTCTGAGGAACCTTAATGATAGTGACGTCAGCTTTCTGGAGAATATGTTGACCAAGATCTCTGAGGATATTCTGGAGCTCTAGGGGATGATGACTCCTCTGCAGTCCAAGCTGGGTGCGGTTTCTCTAGAGGATTTTAGCCCTCTAGAAAGCATGGCAAAGTTGGTTGCTGCTATCTCCCACATCGAGGTGGTGATCACCACGCTGTGGCAGAGGAAGGACCTATTGGGGTGCTACCTGAGGGTATGAGGATTTCTTCCTCTGAGCTGACCTCTGTGACGCCTGACCGCTGGCCACCACTCCTTTGTTTTATATTTTCTGTGTACGCACCTAGGTGCTTAGGCCGCTAAGGCCATGAATGAATAAAATGTTGTTTTAGTTTATTTCGCCATCTTCCATTTTCCATGTCTTGTTGCTTGTTGTGTCAGTTGGGAGCAGCTGCTGTAAGCCCAACCGAAAATGAGTCCTTCTTAGGATGTAGTGTTGTAGGGATCGTATCCTGGAAATCGACCATAAATGCCTTGCTCAACCGTTCTCTGCGCCGCCTTTCCAGTGATAGGTGGTTGGGTGGTTTTTAGTGCCTTTTGATTGGTGCGTTTTTCGAGCGGGCGTGCTTGTGCCGGATCGGATTCTGCAATTATGGTTGCTCTTTTTCAGGCATATTAATTGTTTCCCAGGGTATCTCTTTGTTGTGGCTGGCTTCCTTTACACGCGAAGAGACCAGAGTATCTCTTTGTTGTGGCTTATTTAAAGAAGTTTCTTTCCTTTTTCCTGTTCATCTTCATCTTCTTATTTCTCTACCCCAATTGTTTGTGAATTAATGGCAGATTCCTATTTCCTTGATACTGCGGCGCGTGACTCCCTGCCAACTCCTCCAACTTCACCGGATTTGGATCATCCTCCTCCGTCGCCCCCATGGAGGCCGCCAGTCCACCGGAAGGGCCGCAAAAGGCCGAGGAAGAAGACCTCCGAGGTGTCTGACACGTCCTTTGACTCTCCTGCCCCCTTTGCTCGAAAGAGCAACAAGTGATTTTTTCTTGCGACCGTTCACCGGAGAAGGTTCTTTCTAGGAACGTCAGTGCTGAAATGGTGGCATCAGCCATTGAGGAGAAATCAGGCTCGTCAAGGCTAGACCAGAAGAAGAGAGTGGATGAGCCCCTCCTTTCTGCTACCGGGGGGCTACCGCTTTCGGACGATGATGAGGTTTACTATTATGATATGTACTGGCCTGATGAAGATTAGGGCTTAGGCGCTAGGTGCAGTGTAGATGCCGTATGGCTTCCGATGAATAAAATGATATCTCCTGTTTTTCTTCTTTTGCCGTTGTCATTTCGTCAGCCTTTTAATTTTGTTGATAGCTAATGCGAAGGGTTAGCTTTGTCGTGGCAACCGCTCCCTGACCATTTGACTTGGTCAAAATTAACCGCTACTTGGGAAGTTGTGGCGAATAACTGCTTGTTTTATCTTTAAATCCTTTAATGTAGCTCCACGTGGCTGGCTTCCTTTACACGCGTCTTGGCTCAATTGGTAGTTCAATTAATGCGGTGGCATTTGGCCCTTTAAGAAGGAACCATTTTCTCTTTCCAACCCTTTTGCCCTTGTTTCGAATTTTCTCTCTTGTCTTCTCTTTATTTCTTCTGGAAGAACTTCTTGCTCGTTCGCCGCCCTCTGCCGGCTCGCCTGTGAATCTTTTCCTTTCAAGGTACCGCTTTATCCTTTCAGATCTTCTGTTCATTGGTTTATTATGGTTAGAAGTAGGCCTAGTCGGGTTCTCTAGAAATAGATGGATCCAGAGATCGCACGAACACCCAGTATTTTCACATGCGAGATGGTTTTAAAAGCCGAATTAGAGGAGCATGGTATTACCTTTCCCCCTGGACATGAGCCTTTGATTCCTGAAGATACCATGCGACTCCACGATCCAGCGTGGGGACACTGTAGGCTAGTTTATTTTAAAATGTTTCTTTATGGCTTTCGTTTCCCAGTTCATGATTCAATACTAGCGTTGCTGTGGGAGTATAAACTTTCCGTATCTGAGAATTTGCCTCGTACAGGCTTCTCCAAGAGTGTGTTATGGGTGAGTTCGCCTTTTTTTATACTTTATCTTGACTTATTCGTTATTCTGACGCGTTCTTTTAATAGGAGACGCTGACGGTCAGTCCTCTGGAGGGGCTAACGCTCCTTTGAATGTGGTGTCGCTCCAAACTATACCGGCCTCTCCCCCTACCGGGAGCTCCAGCCATCAGGTTTTTCCGCCTAAAAGGGGACGGACTAAGACACTCGTTAGGAGAGGATGAGGGCGCGGCGTCTCTGCCCGAGCTTCTCGTTTTATTGATAACTGGCTACCGGCGGCGTAGGGGAATAACTCTGAGCCGGTCTACGACTAGGATAATTGAGAGCGACAGCAGCGATAGTGAGGATATGGATATCAAACCAGACCTCTGTCATGCTACCTCGCTTCAACGAAAAAAATTGAGGGTAGAGATAAATGAGCAGGCTACCGGGGTTTTCTCCGATAATGCTACCGTAGCGGCTGCTGCGATGCCTAACGTTTCTTCTGTGGCAGGCACTTCTCGAACCGTGAAAATCGCTGAAGCGCCAACAATCGTCCTTCCTACCGCTGGTGAAGTCCCGTTAGCGGCAGATTCTCCTATGCCAGCTAACACTCCTGATTCTCCAATTTCTCACTGCATTCCGGATGTGGTGGCGACTTCTCCCGCGAGTCCGGCTTCCAAGGCCCTTCCGCGTTTGTTTTTTACCTCTATTTCGGATGTGAGCGCTGGAGATTGTCCTCCGACTCCCATGATCAATCTCTCTCCTGAAGGCCCTAACGGGGCTCCCTACTTCCGTATGAATTTGTCAGGGTTTTACGTTGATGGTCTTAGTGGTGCCGGGGTGCCTAATCCCTTCTCTAGAGATGAATTCTCGGCACCCTTGATAGGGCAAATGAT
Organism: Viola odorata; assembly: GCA_963691705.1. Classification (NCBI taxonomy): domain Eukaryota; kingdom Viridiplantae; phylum Streptophyta; class Magnoliopsida; order Malpighiales; family Violaceae; genus Viola; species Viola odorata. Next base: position 55,101,136 of record OY829538.1, on the reverse strand, counting down.
GAGCTCTTCTAAAGAGAGAGAGAGAGGTTTCTTCAACTTCCTCCGAGGGCCTGCTTCAAGCATGTCATGAATGATTCTCTAGATGCCTTCTGCCATCTAGGCTATCTGGTCGAAGCTTACGACAACGAACTGCGAAATTTTGCTAGAGTGATGTGCGCTTAAAAGGTGCAACTTGACCGGGCGGTAGACCAATCGAGGCTGCTCTCTCGTCTTCAAGACGAGTCACAAAAGGAACTGAATAGGGAGAGGTCTAAAGGAAAAGCTATGGTCGATGTTCTCGAAGCGGAGTTGGCGATGGAAAAGAAGAAAATCCTCCTTCTTCGCGAGGAGGTGCTGGCCCAGGGTTCCGCTGAAGATGGAATGGTGGAAAAAGAAGGTCTCGGAGGCTTTTACTTCTGGGTTCTCAGCCTATTGCAAAAGTGATTCCTTTGATCCGACAAAGATTGCCGATTATGTTTCTGCCATAATGGATGGAGTTGATGGGAATAGAGACGGCTCATCTACCCTAGAGGGAGAAAGGCTTAGTGATGGCGTTGCGCAACGAACTCTCCCATCGGGTGACTCGAGTGCCGCGAAGGATTCCTAGATGATAACAATATCCCTAACAACAAAGGGCATTTTCGTCCTATATACCATGGAAGGAAGGAAAAACTGCTCTTACCTCCCCGGTAGCGTCGAGGCTATCGCCTCCCTATGTGTAACTGGTGTTGGGATGGTCGACACCAGCGGGGGGGACCCACACGTCACTTCATCATGACACAGGGCGTTACCCCATCCCAGGCCTGACCAGGCATCCCGTGAGGAGCATATGTGTTGCCTTGCCTAGGTAACGCCTACCTCCATACATATAGCTGACGCGACGATAGAACACTCCATCAACGGGGAACTCTAACCCCCTCTGACGGGCGCATTAGCCCCTTGTGACCATGATCACTCAGAAAGGCTCTATTTTGCCTATAAATACCTCCGCCACCAAGAAGGGAGGTAAGCCTAAGATTGCTGGCCAAAGTGCTGCTATTTCATACAATCATTACTGACTTAAGCATCGGAGTGTTTACGTCGGAGACCCCCTCCGGCACCGTGCAGGTACATCGGACATCAGGGACAGTCGACCACAAGGCTCATAATCCCTCGCTATCCTCCAGCGAGCAGATCGAATCTTATCAAATTGATGCTTTCGTTGAGAGCTTTAGTTCTATTAAGTGAGCATCCTTAATAGCCAAGCTCTGCTCCCTTAAAAAATCCAGAGGATTATGGAGTCCGGCTCGGATCCCGCACTGTCCCAGTCTTCCAGCCTCCCATATGAGACCCGCAGGCGACTTTTTGCTTTTGCCACCTCTAATGTCGGCACCACAGTACAAGAAATCCCACCAACTATGTCGGATCCCTCTTCCGAACAACTAGCGAGAACATAGGCATCCCAGCCATATACTCCTCTTTCTCAAATACCAGGACCCAGTCACTCCTTTTTCCAAGCGAGGGCACCTGCAGTAGACAGTGCGGGCAATCCTCTTGCGAATTTGATATCGGCTCTTCGTGCCCAGATAGATCAGTTGATAGAGTTGGCTACAGGATTTACGCCTCACGTCTCAAGGCCCAGCGTGCCTTCTCATGTGATTTTTACCCCATCCATCGTTGCTGATCGACCACTGTCACCACAACAGTCTAGAGGTTTTACGCTATCCCTACCTGTGACATCAACCCCTGTTGGAGTCACGCAACTCGCACCTAGGCACATCGAACCATCCGAGCAGCATAGGAGGAGAGCTATTGTTCTTGAAGGGGAGCGATGAGACGATGAATATAGAGACCATTGGGACAACAGGCGAGAGGAGATATTCAGGGATCCATCTCCCAGGCACAGCAAGAGATCAAGTAGCAGAAGGCACCGGACCCGAACACCAAGGAGTCGCAGCCGATCTCCCAGGCAGCATCGTGAGTATAATTTTCGAGCCCAAAGGCAGTTAGACGAACCCGCTCTCCTTCGTCAACCGCAGGGAATTCCTAATGATCATAGCGGTCATCCATTCAGCCACCATGTCAGACACCACCGGGTCAACAGGCATGTGAAACTCCCTACGGAATCGTATGATGGCACAAAGGACCCTATTTCGCATCTTAACAAGGTGAAAGATTTTGTACAATTCCAGACTCACAGTGATGCGGCGCTATGTCAAATCTTTGTAATGACGCTATCCGGCGTAGCACGCCTTTGGTTCGAGGGACTTCCGGCAGGTTCCATTGACAACGTTTCCCAATTGGAAGCCAAATTTTGGAGCCGATTTAGCACCGCTGTTCCCATTAGGAAGTCTGCGGCAGCACTATTCGATGTTCATCGAAAACCACAAGAATCTTTGAAGGACTTTTTGAGTCATTTTGACCTAGAGATGTCACTAACGCCGGGGGTCACTATCGATTTTGCAGTCGAAGCTTTGAAGCGTAACTGCCGTTACAGAAAGCTACGAGATACCTTGATGGTAGACCCGCCGTCAACGCTAGATGCGTTAAGGCTAAAAGCCCACAATTATGCGAGATTGGAGGAAGAAGAAAACAGGGAGCGAACTCAGAGTATACCTCAAGACACGCATCTGGCACCTAATGTCCACATTAGCGCAACCCCTGACACACAACCAACTGATGACTATGGACAGCGAAAAGATCACATCTCTAGGGCCTCAAATCGGCAAAGAGGTAGCTTTTCGAGAGGAAGATTCGGGAATCCCCCTATGGGGAGGCAAACCGATCCGCCCAAGGGGCGAATATACGATCCTGATCTCCCATCCTTCATACTCCCAAGGGCAGAAATTTTAGCGATAGTTCAGTAGCGAAACCTACCTATCCGTTACCCCACTCCTGTGAAGCCAGCAGTGATTATGGGAGGAAGGGAAAACGCATTCTGTAAGTTCCATAAAGTTAAAGGGCACTCCACGGACGTGTACCGAGAATTGAAATTGGCAATAGAACGCTTAGTCGAGGAGGGCTACCTCGGGGAATTTGCCACTAAAATAAGGGAGGAGGTCAAGAACAACCCAGTGGACAAGGCGACCGGTGACAGGCAAGCGCCCTCTTACGCCACGGGAGCCAACGCTATCCCTATTGGTAGGAATAAGGAATCGTTTGTGGTTAACGAAGGGGACGTTCCCATAATCAATATCATAGCAGGAGGCACTCCATATTCCGAAGAACCCACGGCGTCAGCACCTGCAGCTGGCGACAAGCGAAAGAGAGAAAACGTGTTAGCCAAGAGCAAAGCGATAAGCGCGTTAGACCGGATGGTGTTGTCGTTCTCCGAAGAGGATGAGAAAGGCGTTGTCTATCCACACAATGATGCGCTAGTAGTCACGCCCGTCATCGGTAATCATGGAGTTAGGAGAACCCTTGTCGATAATGGAAGCGCGGTCAACCTGTTCTCGCTCGAAGCCTATAACTTGATGAAACGTTCCGACAGTGAGTTAACGCCTTGTAAGAAGCCAATAGTTGGGGTAGACGGAGTCCCGATCCCGGTGGTAGGATTTACAACGCTACCAGTATACTTTAGAGAGGATACTTCCAAACGATCAGAAGAATTACTGTTCTTGGTTGTAGATTTGTCATTGCCTTATAACGCCATACTTGGGCGGTGATAAAATAGCATGAGATTTGCCCCCGGGGTAGGAGGAATCCTGGAGACCTTCACCTCTGAGGGGGTGGTCCTTGCTGCCGTTACACCTGCAAGGCGCCGGAGGGGTCCCCGGCGCAGGTACTCCGACGATCAAGTCAGTATAAGTAGTGAAGTATGAAGTGTAAGCAGGAGTAGGAGTGAGAGGGAGTAGAGAGAGAGTCCCCCCCCCCTTTCTACCTAGGGGGGTATTTATAGGAGATGTAGTGGGGCGTTAGGGGTACTAACGCTTATGGCCTACTGGGTGTGGGAATAGGCGCCATTCCGTGTTGGATGGGGCCCCCCCGCTGAAGTCGACCACCCCCGGTAGCAGGACGAGCAGGAGGCCAGGCAGGCCCTACTGTAGCTGTAGATGACGTACCCCCGGTCCAGACTAAAATGCCCTGGGGGGTATATTGATTGTTATCATAAGCCCAACCGAAAACGAGCCTGAGTGTTTACCAAGGGCTTAATTCTCGGCTTCTAGAGGAGTGTTATTTCACGTCGCGGTGGGCTTGCAAAGATCTTCGAGTTGCTCTGACTATCATAACGGAGCAGGTAACATGAGACAATAGCTTGGGATAACTGTTGGCCACGGAGGAGATAACGACCAAATTGGTAGTAGCGATATTGTAGCGATAACGCTGGTGATGGGCCAGAACTGATAATGCTAACGGTGGGCCAGAGCTGATAACGCTGACGATGAGCCAGAAACTGATAACGCTGGCGATGAGGCCAGAACTGATAATGCTGACGGTGGGCCGGAGCTGATAACGCTGACGATGAGCCAGAAACTGATAACGCTGGCGATGAGGCCAGAACTGATAATGCTGACGGTGGGCCAGAGCTGATAACGCTGACGATGAGCCAGAAACTGATAACGCTGGCGATGAGGTCAGAACTGATAATGCTGACGGTGGGCCAGAGTTGATAACGCTGACGATGAGCCAGAAACTGATAACGCTGGCGATGAGGCCAGAACTGATAATGCTGACGGTGGGCCAGAGTTGATAACGCTGACGATGAGCCAGAAACTGATAACACTGGCGATGAGGCCAAAACTGATAATGCTGGCGATGGGGCAACACTGTAGCGAAGCAATGTCATAGCTTGCTGATGAAGATGGTGTCATCACGAGACCACCATGTAGTCAGCCAAATCATGGGCAGATAATAATAATAGAGTATTCTTCTTGATATCGCGACATGACTACGCATGCGCATTCAGCACCGGGAAGGAGATATCGCAGATAAGATGGTGTACCATTGCTCTCATCATTGAGGATGTATTCCCTCGCTAACGACAGGAGATACCCCGTAGGTAGTAATGAATTCTTGTGTAATCTCGCTGCCTTTGTGGGCGTTAGTCTCTTCACTTATTTCGATATTTCATCGACTTTCCTGCACATTCTCAAATGTTACTTATTGTGTTAGCCAAAATGACATGCAATGATATATGCTGGTTGCCCTTAGAGGCCTTCACCCGCACGTAACGGGGTGTCGTTGATGTCGCTTTTTCCATCCAAGCTCGTTGGATCTGGCCTTGCTGTAAGCCGCCTGCAATATTGACGCGGTTTCACGCCATAAGCTACCTACAATTTGTGCGGTTTTACGCCGTAGCTACCTGCAATATTGACGCGGTTTTACGCTGCTCGGAGCTACCTGCAATATTGACGCGGTTTCACGCTGTAGGCCACCTACAAATTGTGGGGTTGTATGCCGTAGCTACCTGCAATATTGCATGCTTTCACATTTCCCCGGGATTTCAATCTGTACTCCACTTGAGCATCTGCATTGTTAGCTGTACAAATACACTAACAGAGTCTGCTAACTCTGGTTAGATTCCTCTGAGGATAGTGAAGATACTAAAAATAGAGGTAAGGGAAAAATGATAATCTTAAAGGTAATAGTGATACCTTAGGGGAATAAACAAGGAACTTGGCCGTTGTTTAATTCCCGTTCCATTCCTTGCGTTTACGAAGGAAAATGCCATATCATTGAGACCTTTTTGATGATGAGAGGATTGCCACATTATATTATGAGGGCTTCTCCCACGGGGTAGATATTCACCCGATAGGCTGACTTTTGTAATCAGACTAATCAGACTAACTGTAGCTTGAAAATCAGGCTGTAGTTGAAGAAGTCGCATTGTGACTGAAGAATCTAGCTGTAACCAAGTGATATTCTGAAGAGTCAGACAGTGACCAAACTGTGGCTGAGGAATTTAGTCTCTCCCAAATCAGTGGCGTTACTTTGAGGCTTAATAACGCCTAGTTAACGTCGACATCTTGCCCAAATGTCTTCACAAGAATTATAGCCCTTCGAATTTCCTTCAAATCGAGCTATTACACACAGAATTCCGCGCACGTATGGAAAAGATATGATTTTTTCCGTAAACTCAATATATGCGGAAACTTCAGCTAACGCGGAGGCAGCTGATAACATGGAGGCAGCCCATGGAGATAACGCCTAACACGGAGGCAGCTAAAAACATGAAGATAGGCGGCTAACGCGAAGATGGCGGCTAATGCGAAGATAGCCCAAATTTCAGATAACATGAAGATAGCGGCTAACGCAGAAGATAGCCCAAATTTCAGATAACATGGAGATAGCGGCTAACGCGACGATGGCGGCTAACGCGAAGATAGCCCAAATTTCAGATAACATGAAGATAGCGGCTAACGCGACGATGGCGGCTAACGTGAAGATGGCAGCTAACGCGAAGATAGCCCAGATTTCAGACAACATGAAGATAGCGGCTAACGCGACGATGGCGGCTAACGCGAAGATAGCCCAAATTTCAGATAACATGAAGATAGCGGCTAACGCGACGATGGCGGCTAACGCGAAGATAGCCCAAATTTTAGATAACATGAAGATAGCGGCTAACGCAGAAGATGGCGGCTAACGCAGAAGATGGCCATTAATTGTTCCACCTTTTTCCCAGAAGCTCAAATATCCCAATATCACATTCTAAAATATTTTCGCTTGCGCCATTAATGAAATTTAGAAAATATTACCAAACCGCCATTATAATTAATTAGGCACAACTTACTATTCATCTTCTCCTTTCCAGCAACATTTGCTAGGTGCCGACAGTGAAGATGAAAGAGACAAGATGGAGGACAACATCAATGATTATGACTAGATTAGATCAAGGCCAACATGTAAGGCACCAGAGGCACATAAGTGAAGAAGAAATGATGAAGGAGCTTGGCTTTCCTTTTCTAATTTTGGATTTCGTGAACAATGATGATAGTTTTCACAATTCTTGTTCTTCTTTCCAGATCTGATCTTCTTTTGAACATATAACAATGGAATGACCACATAAACTCATATATCTCATATCATCAGATCCAAGCAAGACTTA
>OY829538.1:55066667-55093930 GCA_963691705.1 Viola odorata | reverse complement strand
CGGTAGCAGGACGAGCAGGAGGCTAGGCAAGGCCCTACTGTAGCTGTAGATGACGTACCCCCGGTCCGGACTAAAATTCCCTGGGGGGTATATTGATTGTTATCAGGCGGCCGTACCTCAATCTCTTTGGAGCTGCGATATCGCAAAAACATTTGAAAATGAAATACCCTTCGTGGGATGGGGTGGTCTAGATCAAAGGGGACCAGAAGTTAGCCGCCGAGTGCTATTTACTTATGACCCAAAAGAGCTTGTGACCATTATGTGTGTGTGGCAGACGACCCTTTTGAGGACAGAGAGGAAAAGCGCACTCAGCCAGTAGACAGCATGAAGCCAATTCCCGTTAATGGAGTCGAAGGAGCAAATTTTTTGGTCAGCGAAAAACTTAACGCAGAAGAAAGCACACAGCTAGCTCGACTATTGAACAGATGTAAAGGAGAATTCGCATGGAAGCCAGCGGATATGCCTGGAATTTAATGAGAAATAGCAGGGCACCGACTCAACGTTAACCCTAACGTCACGCCCGTCCAACAAAAGAGGCGAGCTTTCTTCCCGAAAAAGATGATAGCTATCGAGAAAGAGATATCGAAACTCACGGATGCTGGCTTCATCAAAGAAGTCCAGTACCCAACGTGGTTGGCTAATCCCGTCTTAGTCCCAAAACCTAACGGAGAATGATGCATGTGTATCGACTTCACCGATCTGAATGATGCCTGTCCCAAAGACTATTATCCCCTACCTCGAATCGATCAACTGGTCGACCAGACAGCGGGATACGCCTACCTGAGCTCATTGGACGCTAACTCGGGGTATCACCAAATCCCCATGGCTGCGGAAGATGAAGAAAAGACTGCCTTTATCACTCCCAAGGCCACCTATTGCTATACGGCGATGCCGTTTGGATTAAAAAACGCTGGGGCAAAATTCCAACGCATGGCAAATAAATTTTTCGAGAAGCAAATTGGGAAAAAGGTAGAGGCTTACGTGGATGACATACTTGTCAAAAGTCAAAGCTTTGAGGACCATGTGGCCGATCTAGAAGAAGTTTTCGGTGTGATGCGAGAATACAAGATGAAGTTAAATCCCCGAAAGTGCATGTTCGCATTCCAAACAAGCAAATGTTTAGGCTACATGGTTAGCCAGAAAGGCATCCAGCCTAATCCTTCGAAAATAAAAGCGATCCAAGACATGATATCCCCGCGAACTGTTACAGAAGTGTAAAAGCTCACAAGGCGCATCATTGCGTTAGGACGGTTTATCTCCAAGTAAGGCGAGAGACGCCTTCCATTTTTTAAAATTATCCGTAAGAGAGCCCCCTTTGGGTGGACAAAAGAATGCGAAGAAGCGTTTGCCGGCATAAAGGCCTACCTCTCATCTGACCTGGTGCTGACAAGACCGGAACCGGGCGACGCTTTATATTTGTATTTGGGTGTCACCGACGAGGTGGTCAGCGCCGTCCTGGTACGGAGCGATAGGCATATTCATCGCCCCGTATTCTTTGTCAGTCATATACTGAAGGACGCCGAGTCGGTACGCTCGCATAGAGAAAGCAGCGTTTGCCCTCGTGCAGGCAACACGAAAGATGGATCGATACTTTCAAGCTCATCCTGTTGTAGTGCTCACTTATCAACCGCTGGGAAAAATCTTGAGAAAGCCTGAATCCTCAGGAAGAATGCTGATTTGGGCAATCGAACTCGAGCAGTATGGATTGCAATACAAGGCTAGACCGTCCATCAAAGCCCAAGCGTTAGCAGACTTCATAGCAGAATGCACATTTACACAAGAGCTGCCAGTGAACCCACCAGAAGGGGAAGGAGAAGAGGCAGATCTCCCATCCCCAGATACTTACAACGATGCGTGGATTATTCACGTGGATGGAGCTAAAAACCAAGAGCTAGCCGGTGTGGGAATTTTCATGATTGTACCCGGTGGCATACAGATGCGCTACGCCGTCAGAATTCCACAACCGTTATCCAATAACGCGGCCGAATATGAAGCGTTACTGGCCGGGCTCAGAATAGGCAACAACTTCTTAGCGGAAACCACGCGCGGTGCAGGGACAATGCATAATCCGCAGCTAAAGATACGGGGGGACTCTAAATTGGTAATAGATCAAGTCTTGGGAAATTCCCAAGCGCGGGAACCCATCATGATTCAATACCTCACAAAGGTAAAACATGAGCTAACAGAGGCAAAGAGAAAAGGCATTCAAGTCCCCTTCGAGCATATTCCTCGAGAGGATAATAGCGAAGCTGACAATCTTGCTAAAATGGCAGCTAGCCCGACAGCCTCCATACCCAAAGACGTGCATTATGGTGAGATACCAGTGCCCTCTTTCATGGAAGAACAAGCGTCCCTGTGCGTAGAAGAAATAGAGAGCGATTGGAGAATTCTCGTTGTGAAATATTTGAAATATGACGAGCTGCCAGTAGATAACGCTGAAAAAAGGAAAATTTTGAAACAAACAGCACGGTGCACATACTACAATGGGGAATTAATTTGAAAATATTTCTCTCATCCAGCCGCGAAGTGCATAACGGAGCAGGAAGGGCTCCATACTTTGCGAGAAATCCATGATGGAATATGCGGCATGCATGTGGCTGGTGACACCCTAGCAGCATAGGTCTTTCGTTCGGGATTCTACTAGCCCACCATTCGTAGAGAATGTCACAATTTTGTAAAATCTTGTCAGAAATGTCAAGAATACGCCAAAATCCCACGAAGACCAGCCGTGCAAATTTCAGAAATTGTCGCCCCTTGCCCGTTGATAGAGCGTTTTATGTCCATAATTCTTCCCTCTTTTATGTGCCTTTTTAGATCATGATGCTACTTATGTTGCTGTGTTTATTCACTTTTTGCAGATCTGGGCAAATTAAGAGGAAAATACGAAAAGGAACGTTTTCTATCACTTTCTGGATGCATTGGAGCAGCTAGGCCGAGCAGCTGGACGATCGCGGAAAGCAGCAGTGTCCTAGCAAGAAAAGGAAAGTAGCGCAATAAAGGAAAATTTTAGATCTGCTCAATTAATGCTCCAGAAGTCCCAATCGCAGTAGAAGTCCTATGGGGAGTTGAATTCAAATCGGATTAGGAGTTTAATTTGTAATAATAATATAAATACTTTAGTAATTAGGTTTTTTGGAGGGAGAGCTTCCTCTCTTCTTTTCTCCCGCTGAGTTTAGGCGCCACCACTGCCTTCGGTAACCTTTTGTTCTCTTTTCAATAAACCGGAGCAGTTGCTCCGGCCGGTAATCAATAAGAATTCTTCTTCATCCTCTTTTCTAATTTACACATGCAATTTATTTATCTAATTGTTTTTACTTTTAATATGTGTGGCTAAATCTTCTTGTTCTTGGTAAGAGTCGATTGAAGGTTGCAAGGGAAGCCGTGAGGTCAAATTGTACTTCATAAATTCTGTGTTGGTATCTTCTTGTTTAATAATCACTTGTCAAATTGCCTAGGTTAATTAGTAGCTTGATCACCTATTAATTGAACTAGATTAATTACTATCGTCCTTGTAGTTATACCTAACGCGAAGCTGCAGGGTAAAGCAGATAACCATACTGGTCCTGACTGGAAACCTGGTATCCCCCAGTTGGATTGAACAAGTCGTTAGGGTAGAACCTCAAGCGTACCGAGTGTCTCGCCCTAGACGCATCTTACCTCTTCTTCATGGGCATTTGAGTGTTTCCTCCATAAGCGTACCTTGGAGGACGGCGGACTGTCAAGGTTACCCCATAAGCGTACCTTGGGATAACTTCTACTACGAAGGTAAGCAGGGGACCTAAGCGTACCTGGTCCCTATAGTGCGTCTATCAGCTCGGGGTAGACGATGCTTGCGCCAATGACGGGCTAACCGTAAATGCAACTGGATTCGGACTCTTAGTGAGAACTCTTGTCTCTTCTGATTTCTTAGTACTTCTATCACTCATTGTTATTAATTGTTATTTATTTTCGTAGTCAATAATTAGATTAATCAAACAACCATTCAAAACCCCCCTTCGGTTACTTGTTGCTTGGATTACTTAGTTTGCCAAATTGATTTGAGTATTGGTCCCTTAATCCCTGTGTTTGATCCTGTTACCATTATACACAATTTATTATGCACATTGACTGCAGGTTTTATTATTATTTTTGTATGTGCTTCGACAACACATCACTTGTTTGCCAAGTGGGGAATTGATATATTGGGCCCGTTTCCAAAAGCCAGATCCCAATTGAAGTTTGTGGTCGTCGTGGTAGACTATTTCACGAAGTGGGCAGAAGCAGAGGCGGTAGCTAACATTACCACAGAGAAGATTTGGCGTTTCTTCAAATATCAAGTCATCATACGATTCGGGGTACCTCGCATATTGGTCAACGACAACGGAACACAATTTACAAGCCAATTCTTTAGAAATCAATGCGCAAAATTTCAAATTGAGCAGAGATTCTCTTCTCTAGCGCACCCGCAGACCAATGGTCAGGCAGAAGTGACCAACCGCAGTATCCTCAGTGGCATCAAAAGGAACCTAGAAGGTTCTAAAAAGAAATGGGCAGACGAGCTGCCATATGTAATATGGGCCTATCGCATGACCGTGAAATCTACTACCGGAGAAACGCCCTTTGCATTAGCCTTCGGAACAGAGGTTGTCACGCCGGTAGAAATTGGCACCTTGAGCCTGCGAGTGGCATATTTCAGAGAAGAAGTTAATGAAGAAAGGTTACGCGCTAACCTTGATGCGCTACCAGAAATACAGGAAGAGGCTCTCCTAAAAACTTTGCATTACAATAGGAAAATGGCGCAGTACCATAACAAACAGGTCAAGGAGCGATTGCTCAAAGTGGGAGACTTAGTGCTCAGAGACAAACGAGCAGTGGGGCAACGCATGGGAAAACTCAGCCCAAATTGGGACGGGCCCTATCGCGTCAATCGCGTTATCGGAAAAGGAGCATATCATTTGGAAACACTTGACGGTACCCCCCTACCAAACTCTTAGAATATAGCCCGTTTAAAACTATATCATACTAGAAGCTAATCTCTCCTATTTGGCCTTGTTAATATTGCTCTAACGCATAAATGAAAGGCATCTTTGTGCATATTATGGCCAACAACACGCAGATAATGAAGAATGCCAAGAGTGAAAATCCTATCCTTGTGATGGCTGGTCCTGATCAGACAACTCACTAAGACGAGGCACGCCCTAGCATAAATAGCGTTGGGAGTGAAAATCCTATCCTTGTGGTAACCGTGCTCACATAGACGGCCCATTAAGACGAGGCACGCCCCAACGCCCCCAGGAGTGAAAATCCTATCCTTGTGGTAACCGTGCTCACATAGACGGCCCATTAAGACGAGGCACGCCCCGACATCCTAGGGAGTGAAAATCCTATCCTTGTGGCAGTCGTGCTCATACAGATGGGCCATTAAGACGAGGCACGCCCCCAAGGAGCTAGTAACTCCGTGCTAAAAAAGACGGCCCATTAAGACGAGGCACGCTCCAGGAACGTGAGGTTTCAACGATTGGGAGTGAAAATCCTATCCTTGTGATGCCCGGTCCTGATCAGACGGCTCACTAAGACGAGGTACGCCCCAAGCCGATCGTTGGCATTTGAAACAAGGAGAGATATCCCAGCTAGTAACCGAGCGGTTGTACCTAGTGAAGTTGAGCTGGAGAGATGTCTCTATCGTAACATGGAAACTATGCACGAAACTATGCACGGCACGGATGGAAATAATAACTACTTTGTTCCTCGAAACATCACTAAAGAAATAACAATGCAGAATGCAGGGTTAACGCAGCGATACATGCAGAATTAAACACAAGGCGCCACAGGAAAGCCTCCCTCGAAAGATGAACCGCTATGAAACATTATGTCTGTAAAAGACAGAAATATTTTAGCAACCGCGGAGGGCGTGCAACCGCATAAGGTATGATAGCCACTATTATAATTCTGATAGCAAGGCCTACTAACTTCATTGAAACAGTCACATCATGAAACGAGACCAACAAAGAAAAAAATGGCGACATCGTCAAAATAACAGGAAAACTCCCAAAGGATGGACTAAGCCATCCCGGCAACAAAAGTCAAGAGGCAAAGGGCAAAGTTTAAGAAGTGGTTTGCGCACCGTCTCCCCCCTGATTGGCGGTCCTCGCACTGTAGAAATCTTCGTCAGATACCTGTGAAGACCTCTCCTTAAAAAAGGCAGAAAGGGATTCAATCTGAGCATCGCTCACCCCGTGATGACGCATAAAGGTGTCTGTCATAAGCATTGCCCCCTCTCTCAGATACCAACGGCATTTCTCGGCAGAAAGGCTAAGATTGGCAGCCAATTCAGCATTCCGTTGCCTCTCTTGCGCCAGTGCAGTCCCTTCTTCAGAAAGACGTGTACTTAGAGCAATGTTTTTTCGTTTCTCCTCCTCCAACGCGAGTTTGGCAGCCTCTGCCTCTTGCTTGGTAGTAATCGCCTCTCGTTTAGCAGCCTCCGCCTCCTGCTTGGAAGCTGTCATGGCATCCAAAAATCTGTGACGTTCAGAAGATAGGACATCTATCTCTCTTTGTTTCTCCGCCGCCTCCTTAGCACTGGCTTCACCCAAATAATGAGCATGGCAGAAAGAGGAAAATATTTGAGAGCGAAGAAAATCTATACGTCCCTGATGACCCTTGGTGACAAACTCATCCTTCTCCCTTTGGTGCGACAATATTCGAGCCGCCAAAAGAGATGTAGACGCAAGAACAGCCTCAGAGCTATCGGAATCAGAGACTTGAAAAGCTTTCTCCCTGAGGCCACCCAGGTTAACGAGATGAGTAGGAAAGCTGGGAGGAGCGTACGGAGTCACACCAATCGTAAAGTCAGAGCCAGAATTGTCCTTTGCGGCAGCAAGCGGGGACGAAGGAACAAAAAACATTGCAGGAGGAGAAGAAGGGCGGTCAACAATTCCCTCTAGGGTGGAAACAAAAGACTCACCACCACCGACTGCCTCATAACCCAACATCTCCGAATTAAAACCTACAGCACCAGTGGTAGAATGGATGGGAGAGTCAGCAAAAGTACGGATATCGGCAGAAGGGCCAACACCTTGAGGTTGTCTGGAAGGCGCGTCATTCCTTGTGACAGTTGTCAGGGGTGGGTTAACGCCAGATGACGACGGACTGCTATGAAGGTCGTGGCGAATCTTTTTCCGCCGCTCGGCAAGCTCGCTCGGGAAGGACATATCGTCGTGAGAAAGAGAGTGTGGGGGAACGTGGCCAAATCCCTAAGAATGAAAATGCAATGAGGATGCGGTAAGAGAAAGAAAAAATCAGGAGCGATAACGAACAGATATACCTGGTCAGAAGGAGAAGGTAAGGGAATTCCGGTAGGAATTTGACCAGCAAACACTTCTGGAGACGCGGTAGCCTGGGAAAGGGCAGGAGGTATGACGGCTGCCTTTTTACTTCTTTTCCTTCTCGTAACGCGCACCCGCGAAGATGACGTCTCAACAGCACTGGCGGTGGCGGCAACTCCTTGAGAAAGTGGTCCGACCAAAGTAACACCGATAGCCTCACCTTCAGCGGCAGCGGCAGCGGCAGCCTGGGCTCTTTGCGCTTGCTCCCTCCTCTTTTTTCTCCGAATGTATTCAGGCTCCCAACCGGGCGGAACCACTGCACAGTCATGAAAAAACATTAGCATTAGCATTTCCCAGCAGCATGAGATAGTAAGGGCAAACGCTCACCCATTTTACAATCTGGAACTGCCACTCCGTTTGCCACTTTACGAGTGTCAACATTGAAGTCCATCTGGAGCAGCATTTTTAACCAACCATCCTCTAGATCGGAGAGTGGTTTTCTGCTACCCCATGCCTCGTTTTTTATTTCCTCGTTAAAGCCAGTTCTCCACAAAGGCTCGGGCAGCTTAACAACAAAAAATTCTTCTTTCCAACGAGGAACGGAAGGCTCGATACCCATGCGTTTCCAAGTAAAGGGCTTCAGCGAGTCATCATCATAGCGGGGTGATATCGATATTACCCCCTTGCGGTAATACAATTGGAAAAGATCATGAAGTAGCGCTAATGAAGGGGACTCAATCCCTTTAAACCGGCACAGCGCCGCAAAAGCACTAACAACGCAAATTGCGTTAGGACTCAATTGGGCCGGATTCAAGTCAGAATCGGCTAGCAACAGTTTTACAAGTGGGTCAAGGGGAAGCCGAAACCTATGATCAAACAGTTTAGCATACAATATCCTACTATTATCGGGCAATGTACTATTAAGGCGAAGAGGGTCAGTGGCGACACTAGTAGAATAGCCCTGAGGAAACCGAACATTGAAACCATGAACTAAGGGCAAGGTGTAAAGGCAAGTGGGGGTGTCACTGATCTTCTGCTCCCCAGCAGATTTTTGGGAACTTTCTCCCTCGGCAGATTTTAAAGAAGAGGTCTTAGCCATAGCCAGTAAAAAAAGAGGAAAAAGAAAATAAAAGAAGGAAAGAATGTGTGTACCTTCGTAAAAGAAATCCCAAGAATCTCAGGGCGAAGAAGAAGAAACGGCGTGAGTTATTTTCAAAAGGAAGCAATGAGCGGGGAAAGAGATAAAAAAGAAAAAAGGTACGGGGAGAAAAACATTATATAAACCCTAAAAGGGGTTGAAAGGATGTGACCAGTTAGCAACTGACACATGGCGAGATGGTGCAATGAAAGGGCGCGACACGCGCGAAGGACACAACTTCAAAAGAGGAACGCTTCAATCCCCGCTATTCCCTAGAAGCTGCCCATCTCAAACGCTTCACTATAAGAATGACACGTGTCCTTTCTCATCATCATTTTTCGATCACATTAGTGAGGGGATTCATAAGCATTTAATGCTCTGGAAAGCAACATCAACTCTGACACGCAATCCCATGAAATAGCGCGGCAGCACAAGCAACATCGGTAATACGACAAACCCAGCGTTGAGGGAAAAACATCAATAAACAGTGAAAGCGTCAGCCTTATAACAAGAATAGCAAATGATAAATGTTTTCGGGAAAAGCGACTGATAAATTGAAGAATAAATACAAAAAGAGAGGACAACAATCAAAGAGAAAAGTTGTAGCATGCCACCACAACCGTCATCAAATTTTCTCTCCCCCGGAGGAAGACGTATCATTTCCATCTTTATTTACTTTGTCTATCACGGCAGAAACACAATCAGCAACATCGGTCGGATTGAAGGAACCGCTCCCAAAACGGGCAGCGAGCCCAGAAGTGAGGGCCTCGAGGACTTTCTTCTTCCAAAGCTCCATCTTTAGCGGAAGCCTAGAAAATTCCTCGTCTCGAGCCAGCATCTCTTCACGAAGAAGAAGATTCTTCTCTCTTTCCAAAGCTAACTCCGCCTTCAGAACATCGGCTATCGCTTTCCCTTTGGACTTTTCTCTACTCAGTTCCCTCTGAGAATCGTTGTAAAGACGCGTTAGCAACCCCGTCTGTTCTAACGACCGATCAAGCTGCACCTTCTGAGCACGCATGGCGCTGGATAAATCTCGCATCTCGTCGTCAAAAGCCTCTACCGCATAGTGAAAATAGCGGAAGATATCAAGAGAATCATTCACAACATGCCTACAGCGAGCTTCCGGTGAAAGCTGAAGAAATTTCTCTTTCTCTGAAGAGGAGCGCATCATTTCTCCTATCAAAGGCGCGGTAAACTCGTCCCTTGAGAAGGGATTTTCTACTCCCGTCAAAGCCCGTCAGGTCCATACGATAGCGCGGAGTCCCTTTAGGCCCATCAGGAGAGAGATTGATCATCGGAGTCGGAGGAGAACCTCTATTACTCACCTCAGAGATAGAAGTAAAAAACAATCAAGGAAGAGCCGCGAGCGGTAGTTTGGAAGTTGGAGAAGTTATTGTCGCAACGTCAGGAATACATTGAGAAATGGGAGACTCAGGAGCGTTGGGCGACGGAGGAGAATCTGTCACCAGCGAGACTGTAGCAGCGGTAGAGGGACAGACCGTCGGCGCGTCAGCACCTACTGCTGTTTGAGAAATTCTTGCTGAAGATGAAGCGGCAGGCGCTGTGGCAACCCTTGTGATAGCATGATCAGAAGAAGTCCCGGTGGCCTGCCCATCTATGCTTACCCTCAATTTCTCTCGCTGAAGCGAGGAGGCATGACGAAGGTCCGGCTTGGCGTCCGCATCTTCTCTTTGGCTGCTATCGTCACTACCAACTAGCCGAGTCTCAGGCCGACTTATATTTATTCTCTCCTGACGAGGCGGCAGCCAATTATCGATAAAGCGGGAAGCTCGCGCGGAGATAACGCGTCCTCGCCCCCTCCCAGCGACTGTTTTTATTTTTCCCCTTTTGGGCGGAGTGCCTCGAGGATCGGAACGTGGGGAAGAAGGGGACGCCGGCATAGTTCTGAGCGGCATCACATTCAGAGGGGCGTTAGTTCCCCCTAAGGGCTGCCCGTCAGTATCCCCTGATAATGGAATACGTGAGAACATAAAAGGATGAAAGAAGGAAAATGCGGAGAAAGATAAACTCACCCATAACACACTCGTTTAGAAGCGTGTACGAGGCGAATTCTCGAATGCGATAACGAGTACTCCTATCCAACAAAGCGTTAGCTTGATCAAGCTCGCTCCTAGTCAACACCGCTGGGTTTGGCCAAAGAGGACCTACAAGCTCGTGATTAAAGTCGCAGCGCCACCAACGAGACGGTAGCTCAAGAATAAAAAAGCTATTTTTCCAGTCAGCCACAGTCCTCTCAAAACCACAAAATCGCTGCCAGAACAACTGCACAAATGCGTCGTCCTACCTTGGAGTAATGCTGATTAAACAATCGTGGCAATTCATGCTGAAGAATTTGCGAAATAAATTGAGAGATGGGGCGAGAATGCCCTCCAACTCGCAAGCGCGAAGAAAGGCATAAACCCCACACCAGGAAGAAGGAGTTATCTGGGCAGGATTAAGCTTGTACTCTCGCAGTAGTGCCGTTATTGAGTCATGAACCGGGAGACGAAAGCCATAGAGAAACATTTTAAAGTAGACCATTCTATAGTTTCCCCACAGATGATCGTGAAGGCGCATGTCACCCTCGGGAATCATGGGGACACACCCGGGAAGGAAAGTAATACCATTCTCCTCCAATTCAGCGTTTAAAACCGCATCGCAAGTGAAAATACTGGGTGATCGTACGATTTCTGGATCCATGGGTCTCTAGAAAAATTGTCTGGTTTTAATCACAACCATAATAAAACTAACAAACAGAAAATCTGAAGGGATGGAGTGATACCTCTAAGGGAGAGACCCGCAGTCGAAATCGGCGAAGGGCGAAGGACGGAAGAGAACCTTGCAGAAAATATAAGAAGGAGAAATTTTGAAATGAGAGCAAAAAGCATTAGAAAGAGAAGGTAATCTCTTTTAAAGACCCAAAGTGTCACAGCATTAATTAAACCACCAGTTGCGCAAGGACACGTGTAAAAGAAATGAGCCACGTGGAATGATACTCAGAAGTTAGAAGCAAGCAGTTACTCGCCACGACTTACCAAGTGGCAGTTAATGATTGGCCAAGTTAAAACAGTTACAGAGAACTTGACACAATAGAGCTAACATTTTTTATGTCAGCTATCGACAAATTCGCACAATGGTAGGACAAAGAAAAACATTAGTTTATTGATTAAAAGCCCCACGACATCTACAACAAACCTAACGCTAGGCCACTAATCCTTGTCAGGACAGTACATGTGATAGTAGAAAACATCGTCATCATCCGAGAGCGGCAGACCCCCGTTGTAAGGAGGAAAAGGCTTGTCAATCCTGCAGGGCCTTTAGTAAAGCTTGGGCATTGGGCTTGTCGCGGGAGCAACCTCCTCTAGCGAAGCGGCGCAGGAGCTTTTTCCCATAGTGAATACGACTGGTCCTGAGTCGGCATTCTGATCAGAGACCCTCTCCTCTGAGGGAGGGCAAGGGGCAGATGGTGACGCTCCATGACCTTTCTGTAGCGCGAAGTAGTGAGGCACGTAACCGGCGAAGAAAGATTCAAAGGTCTTCTTCGTTTTCTTTGGGTTCTTGCGACCCCGGCGTTTGGCAAAACGTTTGGTAGGCCTCCATGGAGGTAAGGAATGAGGATTGTCTGGATCTGGTGAAGTTGGAGGAGTCGGAGGAGAGTTGCGTGCCGCAGTATCAAGAAAGTAGGAATCTGCCATTAAATCACAAAAACCCAAGAAATGAAATAAGAAGAAAAAGGTGAGCAAGAAAAAGGAGAGAAAAACCCCTTTAAATAGCCAAGGAAAAAGATATCCCGATCTCTTTGCATGTTCCTTGAATGCAATAAGTGCACTTGGAGAAGAACAATCATGATTACAGAATCTGATGAGGCGCACGCAACTATTCGAGAACGGCGCCAATCAAAAGGCACCAAAAAACTGCCCAGTTATGGGAGCACGGCATAAGAAAGGATCGAGTAAAACATTTATTGCCAAAAGCACTAAAACACCTCATGGCAAGAAAAGACTCATTTTCGGTTGGGCTTATAACAACCATACCTGACTACAACAGCAAACGGTAAGAGATCAAAGGTAGAAGACATAATAGCAGTTAAAGCAACATTTTATTTACGGCCTGAACAGCCTAAGCACCCAAAGTGTCTACATAGAAAGCAGTAAAACAAGAGAACAACAACTAAGAGTCAAGCATGAGACCCAACATCATCCTCAAGAGCAGTAGGGATCTCCCCTAGAGCATCCGCCACTAGAGACAGTTCGGCGGAGGAAACCCTCATGCCCTTCAAACAGCACGCCAGCAGGTCTTTCCTATGCTGCAGCATGATAATGGTCACCTCGATGCGGGAGATCGCAACAACCAGTTTTGACACATTCTGTATAGGATTAAAATCCTCTATCGAAGCAACCCCTTGTCTGGACAGCAAAGGGGTCATCATCCCCTGAAGCTCCAGGACATCTTCAGAAGTTTTGGTCAGCATGGTCTCCAGGAAGCCGATGTCAGATTCAACAAGGTTCTTCAGGCTGTGCGCCTTCGAGATCAGAAAGTTCTTCGTAAGATCATCCATAGTTGAAAGCAAGAGGAAGTGCAAAAGCAGTCATGAAAAAAAAAGTAGCACGACAAAAGACAATTTATAGGCAAAGAAGAATGGCGATTGGAGGAAATACATTTTTTAGACAAGTCATCCCTAACGCATGAAAAACAGCCGACTCGGCAAGACCGAAGAAGAAGCGATAGCCCTTGGTAAACACCCGGGCTCATTTTCGGTTGGGCTTATGATAACAATATCCCTAACAACAAAGGGTATTTTCGTCCTATATACCATGGAAGGAAGGAAAAGTTGCTCTTACCGCCCCGGTAGCGTCGAGGCTATCGCCTCCCTATGTGTAACTAGCGCTGGGATGGTCGACACCAGCGGGGGGGTCCCACACACCACTTCATCATGACACAGGGCGTTACGCCATCCCAGGCCTGACCAGGCATCCCGTGAGGAGCATAGGTGTTGCCTTGCCTAGGTAACGCCTACCTCCATACATATAGGTAACACTCCATCAACGGGGAACTCTAACCCCCTCTGACGGGCGCGTTAGCCCCTTGTGACCATGATCACTCAGAAAGGCTCTATTTTGCCTATAAATACCTCCGCCACCAAGAAGGGAGGTAAGCCTAAGATTGCTGGCCAAAGCGCTGCTATTTCATACAATCATTACTGACTTAAGCATCGGAGTGTTTACGCCGGAGACCCCCTCCGGCGCCGTGCAGGTACATCGGACATCAGGGACAGTCGACCACAAGGCTTATAATCCCTCGCTATCCTCCAGCGAGTAGATCGAATCTTATCACTAGATTTCCTCATTCACTGCTATTTCATTCTTATTTGAATTTCTTTTATTCTTCAAGCTATCGCACCATAAAGTCATTTGGCTTTTGCTTTCTCTGTAATAATGCTGACGTTGCCAGGCCCTTGTCGCTTCTTTCTTAAGCGTTGGGTTTTAGTGTATTATTGATGCCGCTTGTACTTTGTTAGCGTCTTTCTCCTGTCACGCCGTTTCCTAAGACCATGAGTTAGAGCTGGCGCTACTTTTCAGAGCATTAAATGCTACGAGTCCCTTAATTAATGCGATCGAAAAGCAATGATGACGGAAGACACGTGTCTTTCTCATGGTGAGACGTTTGAACAGGCGTCTTCTAGGGAGCAGCGAGGACTGAAGCGTCTTCCCCTTTTTTTCAAAAGTTACGTCTTTCGCGCGTGTTGTGTCCTTCCCACACGCTATTTTGCCACATGTCAGTTGAACACTGGTCGCGCCTTTCGACCCATTTAGGGTTATATATGATGTTTTCCTCGCCTCCTCTTTTCTTTTTCTTTATCTCTTTCCTGACTCATCTCATTTTTTTGGAAACTAACTTGTCGCTCCTTCTTCTTCGTTCTGGGATTCCTAGTGTTTCTTTTACGAAGGTACACACATCATTTCTTTCTTTTGCTCCCTTCTTTTTATTAGTTATAGCGAAAACTCTCTCTGAAAAATTCGTTGTTGAGAAAAGACCCATTGTTGAGGGAGAAGATTCTAAAAAATCTACTAGGGAAGAGAAGATTGATAATACCCCTACTTCTCTTTATAACTTATCCTTAGTTCATCGCAGATTATCTACACTCAACGTTCAACTCCCTGGAGGTTACACCACTAAAGTTGCTTCTGATCCCCTCTGCCTTAATAGTGAAATGCCTGATAATAGTAGGGTGTTATATGCCAAATTGTTCGATCATGGGTTCCGGCTTCCCCTTGATTCCTTTATGAAACTGTTGCTGGCCGATTCTGACTTGAACCCGGCCCAACTGAGCCCTAACGCAGTTTGCGTTGTTAGCGCTTTCGTGTCACTGTGCCGGTTCAAGGAGATTGAGTCTCCTACATTAGCATTATTTCACAATATTTTTTTGTTGTATTCTCGTAAAGGGGTGATATCGATATCACCTCGTTATGACGACGAGTCACTGAAGCCCTTCACTTGGAAACTAATGGGTCTGAAGTCTTCCATTCCTGGGTGGAAAGAAGGATTCTTTATTATTGACCTGCCGGAACCCTTGTGGAGGACCGACTTTAATCAGGAGATTAAAGATGGGGCTTGGGGTAGTAGGAAACCAGAGGCTGGTTGGTTGCAAACTTTACTCCAACTAAACTTTAGCGTTGACACCCGCAAAGTGACTAACCGCGAGGATGTTGAGAAATGTAAAATGGGTGAGTGTTTATTCTTCTTTCTTTGCGTTGCTGGGTAGTACTAACGCTGACATCCTTCTATAAATATGCAGCGGTTCCGCCCGGTTAGGAGCCTGAATATATCCGGAGGAAGAAGAGAAAAGAGCAGAAAAAAAGAGAGCAGGCCGCCGCTGCTGCTGCTGTTGCTGCTGCCGCTGAAGGGAGAACTGTCGCTGAGGGAGGATCTACCACTGTTACTTTGGTCACCCCCCATTCTCAAAGGGTTGCTATCACCGTTGATATTGTTCAAGCATCCTCTTCGCCAAGAAGAAAAGAAGCAGGCAAACGAGTGATACTCATCTTGCTCCCTCCCACGCTACCGCTTCTTCGGAAGTGACTATCGACACAGTTCCTCAAGGGATCCCCTTGATCTCCCCGTCTGTTCAGGTATTTTTATCCATTACTCCTACTGCTTTCTTTTGCTCCTTACGGTTTTCTTATGGTGCTTGGCTTCTTCTAGGGAATTGTCACCGTGTCTGCCCATTCTCTTCCTGACGAAGACATGTCCTTCGCTGATGACCTCACGAACCGTCAAAAAAGGGCTCGCTATAGTCTCCAGAATAGCCCATCATTGTCTGGCATTAACCCTCCTCTGACGACTTCTACGGAAGGTGGTGCACCTCTCGAGCAATCTCAATGTGCTAACCCTAATGGGGATTTTCACACCTTTGTTGATTCTCCGCTTCACTCTTCATCTACCGCTGTGGGGTTTCAACCAGATATGTCGGGTCTTGACTTTTTGGTGCTTGCTGGGGGTGGGTCTTTAGACATGGGCGGTTCTGCTAACCAACTCCTTCTCCTCCTGTCCTATTTTTTGTTCCTACGCCTCCACCTCCTACCGAGAGGGGCACTACTGCTTCTGCTTTAATGGTTGGTGTCAACCCTTATCTTCCTCCCAGTCTGGCCACTCATCAGGTTAACTTGAGGGGTTTTAGAGAAGAAACCTTTCAGGTTTCGGAGACCGATGGGGATGATGCTGCCTTTGCATCTACGTCTCAGCTGATAGCTCAAATGGTGTCGCATCACAGGGAGAGAGATGCATTTTTGGCTAGAAGCCGACGAGAACGCATAAATTTCCTATACTCTCGTATGTTTTCTTCCTTCTGCCATCTCTATTACTTGGATGAGGGTGACGCTAGGGTAGAGGCTGACGAGCGGAGGGAGATAGACAGGCTGACGAATGAGCATCAGGGGCTGCTTGATGTTGCGACTGTTGCTCGACAGGAGGCAGAGAACGCTAAGCGAGAAGCTGAGGTCGCTAAGCAAGAGGCGAAGATCGCTAGGTATGCCCTAGAGAAAGAAAAAGAGAAGGGTACCACTTTGTCCGTATGACTCTCTGAGGGAGAGTCCCAACTAGAGGTGGAGAGGCGCAGGAACGCCGAGCTGTCCACTGAGGTTGCTCTTTCTGCTGAGAAATGTCGTTGGTATATGAAGGAGGGGACCATGATCGTGTCAGATGGTTTTATGGAGATTCATGGGATAGACACTCTTCGAGTCAAAGATCTTGGTGCCTATTTTGATAGAAGGTCCTTGCTCGTAACTGATGATGATTTCCATAGGAGTCGGGTTGCTGGGCAGGGTGGTGGTGATGCGTCAGCTGCTCCATAGGCACTGCGCTTTACTTTTTTGGTTTTTTGATATTGACATGCCTCTGTCCACCCTTGCGGGACGTTTTGTAATATTGACAGTATCAGCTTTCCCTTAGAGTGTTGCTTTTGTTTGGAATTTCTTTGCCAGTTTTGTTTTGCGATGTTGCTGTCACAATATAGTTAGCAAACGTTATTATTGAAATCGCAATGATGTAATCATCATACCTTATACGGTTGACTAACCGCAGCGTTAGCGCATGCTTTTATTGCGATGCCTTGCTTGTGAATTGTTAAGGCATTTCTGTCTCTAGAGACATAGTATTTCTCTGGTGGCTATGATAACTTAGCTTTTGAGATGGTCTTCTCCTTGGTATCTTTCTTCGGGCGTTTCTCTGTTTGAGAATCGTGAAGTTATTTCCACATGTCTCATGGCCAACACTGCCCTATCATCTCTTTAGTGATGTCTTAGAGGATGAATCAGTATCATCTCTGCTCGTGTTGTATACAGATTGATGCCGCCCTTTGTTGCTAGGGGGATCACTTAGCCTTGCTAGGTATGGCTTTGTTGTGATGTTGTTGTTGCAATAGAGACATCTCTCCAGCTCAACTTCACCGGGTATCAACCGCTCGGTTACTAGCTGGGATATCTCTCTTTATTTCAAATGTCAACGATCGGCTTGGGGCGTGCCTCGTCTTAGTGAGCCATCTCATCAGGACCGGTCATCACAAGGATAGGATTTTCACTCCCAAGCGTTGAAACCTCGCATCTCTTGAGCGTGCCTCGTCTTAGTGGTCCGTCTATATGAGCACGGTTGCCACAAGGATAGGATTTTCACTTCCAGGATGGAGTTGCTATCTCTTTGGGGCGTGCCTGGTCTTAATGGTCCGTCTTTGTGAGCACGGTCACCACAAGGATAGGATTTTCACTCCCAAGGATGCTGGGACGTGCCTCATCTTAATGGGTCATCTTTGTTAGTACGGTTACCACAAGGATAGGATTTTCACTCCCGGGGGCGTTGGAGCGTGCCTCGTCTTAATGGGTCATCTTTGTTAGCACGGTTACCACAAGGATAGGATTTTCACTCCCAACGCTAAGTTTATGCCAGAGCGTGCCTCGTCTTAGTGAGCTGTCTGATCAGGACCAGCCATCACAAGGATAGGATTTTCACTCCTGGCATTCTTCGTTATCTGCATGTTACTAGTCACGAAATACACAAGGAATGCTTTGATTCATTCGTTAGAGCAACGTTAACATTATCAACTGAAAGAGATCAATTTCTAGCATGATATAGCTTCAAATGAGCTATATTCTAAGAGTTTTGTAAGGGAGTACCGTCGAGTGTTTCCAAATGGTACGCTCCCTTCTCGATAACACGAGTGATGCGATATGGTCCGTCCTAGTTTGGGATGAGCTTCCCCATGCGTTGTCCTGCCGCTCGTTTGTCCCTGAGCACTAAATCTCCCATTTTGAGCAGTCGTTCTCTGACTTGCTTGTTATGGTATTGTGTCATTTTTCTTTTGTAATGTAGGGTTTTCAAGAGAGTCTCCCCATGGACCTCTAGTAGTGCGTCAAGGTAAGCGTGTAACCTTTCCTCGTTCGTTTCTTCTTTAAAATAAGCTACTTGGAGGCTTAGAGTGTCAATTTCTACTAGCGTGACAACCTCTGTGCCGAAGGCTAATGCGAAAGGAGTTTCTCCCGTGCTAGCTTTGATGGTCATGCGGTAGGCCCACAAGACATATGGCAATTCATCTAGCCATTTCTTTTTAGAACCTTCGAGGTTTCATCTGGTCACTTCTGCCTGACCGTTAGTTTGGGGGTGCGCTACAGAAGAGAATCTTTGTTTGATCTGAAATTCTGCGCACTGATCTCTGAAAAATTGGCTCGTGAATTGTGTTCCATTATCGCTGACCAATATGCGAGGTATCCCAAATCGCATAATGACTTGATACTTAAAGAAACGCCAGATTTTTTCAGTAGTGATGTTAGCTAACGCTTCCACTTCTGCCCATTTCGTGAAATAATCTACCGCTACAACCACAAATTTCAGTTGAGATCTAGCCTTTGGAAACGGACCCAAAATGTCGATTCCCCATTTGGAAAACGGGCATGGAGCGACTATTTCTGAAATTTGCGCAGCAGGCTTTCGAGGAATCTTGGCGTATTCCTGACACTTCTGACAGGTCCTCACAAAGTTGTGACAATCTCTTCGAATGGTGGGCCAATAGAACCCCAACCGAAAGACTTGCGTTGCCAAGGTATCCCCCGCTACATGCATACCGCATATTCCTTTATGGATTTCTCGTAAGGTTTGGAGGCTTTCCTGCTCCGTTATGCACTTTACGGCTGGGTGGGAGAAGCATCTCCGAATCAGCTCCCCATTGTAATATGTGCACCGTGCCGCTTGTTTCAAAACTTTTTTCGTTCCAATGTTATCCACTAGTAACTCATCGTGTTTCAGGTATTTTATTATAGGAATTCTCTAGTCATTCTCCACTTCATCCATGCAAAGCGATAGTTGTTCTTCCATAAAAGAAGGCGCAGGTATTTCCCCATAGTATACTTTAGGTATGGAGGCTTCCGGGTTGGCTGCCATTTTAGCAAGATTGTCAGCCTCAGCGTTATCTTCTCGGGGAATATGCTCAAAGCTGACCTGAGTGCCTTTTTTCCGCAGCTCCGTTAGCTCACGCTTCACTTTTGCGAGATATTGGATCATGATAGGTTCTCTGGCTTGGGAATTTCCCAAGACTTGATCTATTATCATTTTAGAATCTCCGCGTATCTGCAGTCATAGATCGCGCGCCGTCCCCGTGGCGTGTGCGGCTTCGACGAAAAAACTGTTACCAATCCTGAGTCCTGCTAGCAACGCTTCGTACTCAGCCGCATTATTGGACAGTGGCTGCAGAATTCTGATGGCGTACCGCATCTGCATGTCATTTGGTCCAGTCATGAAAATTCCTGCGCCCGCTAACTCTTAGTTTTTGGCTCCATCTATATGGATGATCCACGGGTCAGCATATGTTTCTGGAGATGAGAGGTCTGAGTCTTCCACCTCCCCTTCCGGTGGGTCCATCGGTGTTTCTTGTGTAAATGTACATTCTGCTATGAAGTCTGCTAACGCTTGGGTTTTAATGGACGGTCTAGCCTTATATTGCAACCCGTATTGTTCGAGTTCGATCGCCCAAATCAACATTCTTCCTGAAGACTCGGGTTTCCTGATTTTTTTTCTTAATGGCTGATTAGTGAGTACTACAATAAGGTGAGCCTGGAAGTACCGATCCATCTTCTGCGTTGCCTGTACTAGGGCGAACGCCACTTTCTCAATGCGAGCGTACCGTATCTCGGCGTCTTTCAATACGTGGCTAACAAAGAATACTGGGCGTGAATATGCTTATCGCTTCGTACAAGGACAGCACTGACCACCTCATCGGCAACACCCAGATACAGGTATAGGGCGTCACCCGGTTCGGGTCTCGTTAGCACTAGGTTGGATGAGAGATAGGCTTTTAGGCCAGCGAACGCTTTTTCACACTCTTCTGTCCATCCGAAAGGGCTTTGTTACGAATGACCTTGAAAAAAGGCAAACATCTCTCGCCTTGCTTGGAAATGAACCGTCCTAATGCAATGATACGTCCTGTGAGCTTCTGTACTTCTTTGACGGTTCGAGGAGATATGTCGTCCATGTAAGCTTCCATATTTTTCCCAATTTGTTCCTCAAAAACTTTGTTTGCCATGCGCTGGAATGTTGCCCCAGTATTTTTCAATCCAAACGGCATTGCCGTGTAGCAATAAGTGGCCTTTGGGGTGATGAAGGCGGTCTTTTCTTCATCTTCCATGGCCATGGGAATTTGGTGATATCCGGAGTTGGCATCTAACAAGGTTAGGTAGGCGTACCCAGCAGTCTAATAGACCAACTGATCGATTCGAGGAAGAGGGTAGCAATCTTTGGGGCATGCATCATTCAAGTTAGTGAAATCGATACACATGCGCCAATCTCCGTTGGGTTTTGGGACCAGGACAGGGTTAGCCAGACATGTGGGATACTGGACTTCTCGAATGAACCCAGCGTCCATGAGCTTCGATATTTCTTTCTCGATGGCTACTATCTTTTCTGAGGAGAAAGCGCGCCGCTTTTGCTGAACAGGCTTAGCGTTAGGGTTGACGTTTAGCCGGTGTTCCACAACTTCTCGCAAGACTCCAGGCATATCCGTAGGTTTCCATGCAAATTCTTCTTTGTATTTTCTTAGTAGTCGAGCTAACTGCGCATTCTCTTCCGGGCTTAGCTTTTCACTAACCAGGAGGTTCGCTCCTTCGTCCCCCCCGATAGGAACTGATACCATTTTGTCTACTGGCTGAGTGCGCTTTTCCTCTTTATCTTCAAAGGGGTCATCTGCTACGCACACGTAACGGTCGCAATTCTTCTGAGTCATGAGCAGGTAACATTCGGCAGCTAACTTCTGGTCTCCTTTGATAGAGACTACCCCGTCCCATGAAGGATATTTCATCCTTAGATATTTTTGTGATCTTGCGGCCCCAAAGCAGTTGAGGAATGGTCGCCCAAGTATGGCGTTGTAGGGCAAAGTCAGGTCTACAATCAAGAATAATAATTCCTCCGACCGTTTGGACGCATCCTCTCTAAAGTACACTGGTAGCGATGTAACTCCGGCTACTAGGATTGGGACCCCATCTACCCCAATTATAGGCTTTTTACAAGGCGCTAGCTCATCATCAGGACGCTTCATTAGGTTATATGCCTCTAGCAAAAATAGGGTTACTACACTCCCATTATCAACAAGGGTTTTCCTGACTCCGTGGCTTCCGATAATGGGTGTGACTACCAACGCATCGTTGTGCGGGTAAACGACGCCTTTCTTATCTTCTTCTGAGAACGATAGCACCATTCGGTCCAATGCGCTTATCGCTTTATTTTTTAATAACACGCCTTCTCTCTTGCGTTTCTCGCCCACCACGGGTATCAACGACGTGGGTTCGTCTAAATACGGAGTGCCTCCAGCTATGATGTAGATTATAGGGACATCGTCCTCGCCAACCGCCAATGTTTCCTTACCCCCTCCGATAGGGATGGCGTTAGCTCCTATGGCGTGAGAAGGTGATTGCCTGCTTTCAGTCGTTCTGCTCCCCGGATTGTTCCTGGCTTGCTCTCTTGTCTTGGTGGCAAACTCGCCAAGATAGCCTTCATCCACAAGGCGCTCTATTTCCAGTTTTAACTCTCTATATACATCTGTCGAATGTCCCTTGGCTTTGTGAAACTTGCAGAATGTGTTTTCCCTTCCTCCCATAATCACTCCTGGTTTCATAGGAGCCAGATAACGGATGGGTAGGTTGCGCTGCTGGACAATTGATAAAATGTCTGCTCTCAGAAGTATGAGGGAAGGGATGTCAGGGTCATATATCCGACCCTTTGGTGGATCTGCTTGTCTTCTGGTAGGGGAATTCCCAGATCTCCCTTTCGAGAAATTACCCCTTTGTCGATTCGAGGTCCTGGGGATGTGATCTTTCCGTTGGCTGTAGTCATCACTTGGGCGCGTATCTGGAGCTGCGTTAGCTTGGGCGTTAGGAGCTGGATGCGGATCCTGAGGTATTTTCTGAATTTGTTCTCTATTTTCCTCTTCTTCCATCCTTGCATAATTGTGTGCTTTCAGCCTCAGCGCGTCTAACGTTAGCGGTGGATCCACCATCAATGTATCTCGCAGCTTCTCATAACAGCAGTTGCGCTTTAGGGCTTCCACAGCAAAATCAATGGTGACTCCTAGCGTTAGCGACATCTCAAGATCGAAGCGACTCAAAAAGTCTCTCAAGGGCTCTTGCGGTTTTCGGTGGATGTTGAATAATGTTGCAGCGGACTTTCTGATGGGGACAGTTGTGCTAAACCGACTCCGAAACTTAGCTTCTAGCTGAGAGAAGCTATCGATAGACCCCATCGGAGGTCCTTCAAACTAGAGATGCGCTACACCCGATAGAGTCATGACAAAAATATGACATAATGTGGCGTCAATATGGGTTTGGAATTGTACAAAATCTTTCACCTTGTTAAGGTGTGAGATTGGGTCTTTCGTGCTATCATAGGATTCTGTGGGAAGCTTCACGTGTCGGTTGACTCTGTGATGTCTTATGCGATAACTGAAAGGGGGACCGACATTATCATCTGGGATTTCACGAGGTCGGTGAGGAGGAAGACCTTCGTCGGAGTGCCTCTGGGCTCGGAAGTCGTGCTCATGATGCCGCCTAGGAGATCGACTGTGACTTCTAGGAGTACGGTTTCGTTGCCTCCTGCTACTCGACCTTTCATTGTGCCTGGGAGATTTGTCCCTGAATGCCTCGTTTCGCCTGTCGTTCCAACTATCTCTATATTCGTCATGCCAACGCTCCCCTTCAGAAATGGGAATCTCCCTTGCATACTGCGCGGAAGGCTCAGCGTACCTATACGCAAGTTGCATAGGGCCGACAGGGGCTAGTGCTGAAGGTAACGTTAACAGGATACCCCTAGAGGGTCGAGGCGACAGTGGCCGATCGGTGACGATAGACGGGGTAAAAACTACTTGAGAAGGCACACTCGGTCCTGAAATGTGAGGCATGAATCCGGCGGCTAACTCTGTCAGCTGGTCCAGCTGAGCTTGAAGAGATGATATTGAATTCATAAAGGGATTACTCGCACTGTCTGCTGTGGGTCCCTTTGAATGGGGAGTAGAATGACTGGGTCCCGCCATCTGGGATAAAGGAGTGTATGCCTGGGACACAAATATTCCCGCTGTTTGTTCAGAGGAGAGATCCGACATTCCTGGAGGAATTCCTTGTACCGTGGTAGAAGCATCAGAAGTGGCGAAAGGGAAAAGTCGCCTACGAGTAGAGAATGGAAGGCTAGAAGACTGGGACAGCGCGGGATCTGAATCAGAAGCCATAATCCTTCTATCTTCGGAAAGAATAGAGCTTGGTTATTAAGGACGCTCATTTAATATAACCAAAGCTCTCAATGAAATCACCAATTTGATAAGATTCTGACTGTTGACGAAGGGTAGAAGGGGAGAATGACACCTTGGATTCCACGCCCGCGGTCGTCCGGTGTACCTGAAAGGTGCCGGGAGGGGGTCTCGGCGTAAACACTCTGATGCTTAAGTTAGTATGAGTGGTCAAAGTAGCAGAGCTTTTGCTAGCTATCTCAGGCTTACCTTTTTCCTTGATTATGGGGGTATTTATAGGCGAAGAGTTGGGTGTTTTTTTGGTAGCTCGGCCATGAAAGGCACTAACGGGCCTGTCAGGTGGTTGGCATTCCCGTCAATGGTGTGCTATCGTTGCGTTAGGTATGTATATGAGGGAAGGCGTCACCTAGGCAAGGTAATGCCTTTCTTCCTCCAGGAAAGGCAGGCTCAGCCTGGAACGGGATAATGCCTGGTCATGGCAAAGTGACCTCGTGGGACCCCCCCCCCCATTGATGTCGACCATCCCAGTGCTGATCGCTTGATAAAGGGCGAAGGCCTCGAGGCTGTCCGTCCGGTAGGTATAACAACGTTCTGTCCCTAACGCGAGGTGCAAAGATAAAAATACCCGGGCGTTAGGTCTATTGTTATCAACAACGAAGGTCAATCACAAGAAGATCATCTTGTGTGATGAATCCAAGTCCAACGAGGAGTCTCCCGAGGCCAAGGACCAATTTAGGGTGGTGATAGAGCATCATGCGGGGAAGCCAAGCCCAAGCCATACGCAAAATGACCATTTTTGGCCATTTGGGGCAGTGCTTAGCGGCATGCCGCTAAGGCCTTAATGGCATGCCCCTAAGAGACAGTTTTGGTGCAAGCTTGGCAGTGCTTAGCGGCATGCCGCCAAGCCCTGCCCAAAAATTAAAAAATGAGCTAGTTTGAGGGCTTTTCAAGCCCAATTTGTATGCAAACTATAAATAGGATAATTCTTTCATTTGTGAGGGAGCTTAGACATTTGGTTGATTTTTGTAAAGTGAGATTACTCCTTCTCTTCTCACCTAAGCCTTGGCTCAACACTTTAATTCCTTGAGAGTGATCGTTTGAGTTTGAGATTACTCCTCCCGATCTCTCTCCGGGAAATCGATGTTTGTAATGGTTGTGACGATGTTTGCTTGAATGAAATACATGTTTTTTTTGGTTGATCATCCATAGAAACGAGTCCCGACTCGGCCCTCAGAGTATATCTTGATCAAGCAATCGTTCATGTGAGTCTCGCTACTTCGTGTATGCTCATCTCCATCCCTTCCATCCTTCTTCTAATTCCCAGTAACTCCCATCTTTCCATCACTCTTTTGTGTTTCTTCCTCCGCTATACATTCTTATCTTGTTATTTTCCTCTTTGTGGTCATGTGTGTGCTAGTTAATTCGCTTGGCTAGATCCTCCTTAAGGTCCATATGTTATCCGGTTTACTAACCCTAGGTAGGGTCACATCAAGTGGTAGCAGAGCTTTTGGCCGCCTAGTGAATTTTATCTAGTTTTCATTAAAGAGTTAGAACCTTTCTTCCTTGAAAATCTGGAGTTTTATACATCTTTTTCGAAACCTACTTCAAGTGGGCTTTTGATTGTTGGTTGTGATAACTTTGGCAAAGTTAAAATTCAGAAAAATTCAGAAAATTATTTGGGTGTGATTGTGGTGTTCTTCATTGTTCTTGGTGTTCTTGCAAAAGATGAACAAAAAGAGAGTTTTTGATCCAAAATTATTTCACTAAATTTTAGCCATGTGTTTACCAAATAATTAATTCAATTTCTTCACTTGGCCGGCCATCAAGGGTCAAACATCCTCATCCTTTGCATTAAATGCCACAAGCCACCTCACCCTAAATCCTTGACATTTTGACCAAAGGTACCAACCATCCTAACTAAATAATCCAATTCCAACCAAATAAACCCACTTTCCCTAAAAGGTTAGCACGTCCTCTTCTCCTTCTTGTCCAGCTGTCCTTTTCATTTTTTTTTCTTGAGTCTTAAACCAAGTCCTAAACTCCTTAAATCCTAAACTTGAGTTTTAAACCTTTTGAGTCCTAAACTTAAGTTATTTTGAGTCCTACACTTCCAAGTATTTTTCATTAAATTTCTAAATCTTTCCTTGAGTCTTTTACTCCTTTAACCCATAATTTTCCAGCCCTCCTTCCTTCCAACGGAAATTCAAAATTTTTCCCAAAAATTAAAATTTTGAATTTTCTTGGAATTCTAAAATTTTTCAGTTTTCTCTTGAGTCTTAGTTGAGTTTAATCTTTCCTCCTCTTGTATTGATCTCTTGAGCATTTTCAGAAGGTAGTGTGAACGAAACGCTTAGCCTAAGTCACAACTTATTTGCGGCAACAATTTGGGTGGTGAGCAAGCTTGTGTGTGTGAAAGAAAATAAAATAAAATTGGTGAGTGTTTGTGAGGCTATCTTTTGCGAGAGACTAAACACGTGAGGGAGAGATTTAATTTCTAACCCTTGTTTAAGTGTGCAGGTACACGAAGAACTCGAAGTTGAGTGTTTGTGAGCACGTATTTTTCGAGTGACCTAAACACCTAAACACGTGGGGGAGAGATTATTTACTAACATCTATACATATATATAGTTTGTTCAATTTTTTCAGGCACAATGTCGTAAGATAGTGATTGTGAATCTTGTGACCAAAGAGAGTACTATGATGATGATACCTCTCAATGCAATGACGATAGTGGTTATGAATCATACGGTGATGCTAGTTGCCACTCCAATAATGATGAAATTTTTGAACTAAGTGGTGAAAGCGGTGGTGAATATAACATTGATAGTGAGGATGAGTACCAAGATGAAAGTGAAGTAACTTATAGCGAGAGTGAAGACAATGAAGATCCTCCAAGTCCTCATGTCTTTAGTCGTGGCTCAAGTTCAATGTGTAGTGAGGATGAAGACCATGAAGAGACTTCAAGTCCTCGTCTCTTAATCCGTGGCTCAACTTCAAGTTGTAGTGAGGATGACGACGACGAAGATTTTCCAAGCCTTCATGTCTCAAGCTATGGCCTCGGTTCCATTGCACACCAAAGCCTTGGCCATGGCCGAAACAAGACACTTCCTCTCCTCAAGTGTACAAGTCCGCACTAGACATGATGGAATGCAAAGCCGAGCACCTTCTTATGTTCTTCCTCCACGGGTTCTACCTCACCAAGGCCGAACGCCTCCTCATTCTCCTCCAAGGGTTCGACCTCACCAAGTTCGTCCAAGTGTGCAAGACTCTTCTTTCGATTCTACCTTCGAGTATACATTGGAAGTAGTCCAACCTACCCAATTCACTCAACAACCACAATAAACCACTCCATCTCAATCCTTTGAACCACGTTCGATGATTGACCTTTTGGACGTGATTGAAAGGAATATGGTTGAGCTTCAAGCTATTGCTGCAAGGAAGAGTGAAAAACGTAAGGGTGAAAAAGAGAGAAAAAGAAGGGAGCGAGAGATAAAAGAAAAGAGAGAGTGTGGAGAGAAGAAAGTAAGTGATGAGGAAAATACACAGCATGAAA
>OY829538.1:47196884-47467031 GCA_963691705.1 Viola odorata | reverse complement strand
GTTCTCCATCATTACTTTTTATGTGATTAGTCCACATATGTGAATGCGGATAAATTTTTTTTAATTCTTGTTTATTGTGACCAACCAGTAGAGAATGATGATAGATAGTTACTTAGAATAACTGTTATTAGCACTACTAAATAAAAACTTTATTATTTCTATACAATGTTGTCTGAAATCTTTTCTTGATGAAGTCTTTTCAGGAACCTACCATATTTCTTACATTTTATCCCCAATTTTTATATTTTGTTATAATTTTTTTAACCAATGGATTAAACTTGCAATTTAGAAAACTATAAAATATAATAATTTTAAAAAATAAAATTCTAAAATTAAAAAAAAGCATCATAAAGAGAAATTAAGAAAACTACAACACTTTATTTTGCATCGTATTAATTTTTTACTTTATTTGAATTTAAACAATACATAAGGCTGCGTTTCACAACGTAAAATTTTCTGTTTTTGCAAAACAGTAGAAAATTTTCTGAAAATGGAAATTCTGTTTCACAGCTACAATTCGTTTTCCTGTTTTCCAGCTTTCATTTTCCAGCCTTAGAAAACTCGAAATAGTATTCACCTAACAACTATTTCTTATTTTTTTGAAAAACAAAAGCTACTACTTTTGTTAAATCAATTTTATTTTAATTAAAAGCAATGCTAATCTTTTTTTGAAAAACAATTAATAAAATAAATAGTAGCCTATTTTAAGTTTGTTAAAGATCAAATATAATATGCTAAATATATTCATGTCTAAATTCAAAAACACAAGCCATTTAGGGGTTGTTTAATTTTGAAAAAATTTCAAAATATTTTTCAAAAGTTAAATTTTTTTCCAAAATCTCTTTCACAGCAACATTTTCCTAAATGGAAAATTTTCAACAAATTTTCCAGTTTTACAATTGCAAGACAATTTTTCAGAATTAACACTACAAGTTTAGAAAATTTTGCAAACGCAATATTTGAAGTTTTCCAAATTTTCCAAATTTTTTTTTCTCCAGCTCAATCGATCCATATTGTTAATCTAAAAAAGAAACAATGTTATTTTAGACATGTCTATCCTCATAATTTTGATATGCTAAATCTATTCATGTTAAAAATCAAATATAAATATAATATTTCCGTTCATGAAAATAAAATACATATAAAATAGTCTTGAATTGTTTGTTCACGACGTGAATACTACAAATTTGAACATTCAAAACATACTTAATTTAACTTGTTACTTCTTCATATTCTAACAATTATTATAATTAGCCCATAACTGATTTATAATATTCTTTCTCACCGCATTTATTAGTTGTTGTTGGAACATATCCACTTGAATACCTTCTTGTGTCACAATAGCTTCGTTCTCGTTTAAATTTTGTTGACCTTTTGTATCATGTTCTGTGAATAGTCGAAAAATATAGACCTCCCATGGCTTTTAAAAACTCTATTCCACCTCCCCTGTACAAAGGGTCAACGACAAAAGTGTAGTTTCTGTTAGTCAAACTAACAGACCGTTAGGGTTGACCGTTGACTTTAATTAAAAAATTCATAAAAAATTAAAAAATTCTATAAAAAAAATGTAAAAAATCTTAAAAATTTGTAAAAATTTCAAAAAAAAATTTCAGAAAATTTTGCGTTGTGAAACAGCACCTAAGCTTTTGAAGTTTCAAGAAGAAACAAATGCATAGTGTCGTAAATTTCCTTCAATCTCTCTAACAACAATTAGTTTATTGTTTGAGTTTTAAATTCAATTTTTTTTTGACTGAAAAATTTCAATTTTAAGTGTAGTATGAAATAGACAATTATGATACTTAATACAATTAAAGAAATTTGAGGTCCTAGTTATACTTTTTACGATTGTTTTTAGTTTACAATTTTATGCAATGTAACTTTTGGATTCTAATCTATACTCTTTTATACCTAGTAGATTTCTAAGTTTATAAGAATATATTTATCATAAAGTGATATTTTAACTACTAAAATTATTTTATAATAAAAATATATAATTTATATTTTAAAAATACATAAAATCTATATATCCCTAGCCGTGTCGTGTCTTAATTTTTTTAAAATTTCCGTGCCAAAGTATCATGTGTGGTGGGCGCATGATTTTTTTCTGTAGCAATGCACCAAAAATAAAAACCTTTCCTTTAGTAATTCTAAAACATATTTAGTTGTTATAGTGATACATAAAATGAGAACTTTTTTGAGCAAAACTTTTTGAAAACAATATTTGTTAGGTTTTTTAAATTGGGTTTCTTTAGAAAAACAAAATAAAAAACAACTTTTCGAGAATTATTTTTCTTTCATAAATACAGTATTTCAAAATTGAGAAATGGGGATCAGGTTGGTACATATTGGGGTGCCCAATTGTCGTAACTCAGGAATTAGGCAGACAACCGCTCGCTTCTCTCCGTCTTTTTTATAGCCACGACGTAGCCTCCCATTTTCATTTCCGGCCGATGTGGTATTTCCACCAAAACCCAAATTGCAAACCCAATTCGTACTCTTTTATCGCATACCAACTCGGTAAGCTTAGAGCCATAAAGATTTAAGTTTTCTTTTCTTGTTTTTATAGCAAGAGTAATAGAATAATCAACAATTACTAAGTTCTTGATCTGGTGATGGAGTAAGATTTATAGAGTTTTATTATGGAATTAATCCAATCCTCAAAAGAGTCTCCTCCATCTTTAATTTAAAATAAAAATATAAGTAAAATTAAGTTTAGCATACAACTACAAGTAGCCTATGCAAGAATATAAGAAATTTCTGTGGGGGCTTACTATCCTTCCAAAGTTTAAAAATTTCATGTGGAGACTAGGCAATGGTTCCCTCCCAATCAAAGTAAACTTAGTAAGGAGAGGTGTATCGGTGGACCCTATGTGTTCCTGTTGCAATGAAGAGGTGGAATCGATCCCACATTTGTTGGTGTCTTGCCCGTTTGCAAGAGGAGTGTGGGGAAAGTTTACTTTCTGGGAGAGAGTTCCAGGGTTGCAAGGTGACAATTGGGTGGATTGGCTAGTAGGGCTAAAGACATCATTGGATGTATCGGATATAGAGAAGCTCA
The DNA here is from genome assembly GCA_963691705.1 of Viola odorata. Lineage (NCBI taxonomy): Eukaryota > Viridiplantae > Streptophyta > Magnoliopsida > Malpighiales > Violaceae > Viola > Viola odorata. The sequence continues at coordinate 47,463,976 of OY829538.1, read as the reverse complement.
TCTCTATCCTCCGGTCCCTATGGACATCGAGGAATAACAAGATTTTCCGTCAGTGCACTGAATCAACCCAAGAGGTTGTTATTAGAGGCGGAAAATTATTATCTGATTTCAAGGAAGCATGGTGTCCGCAACATAGGCTCGCTGCCCCGAATTCCCAACCTGTCGACCCGAAATAGCAACCTCCGAATACGGGGGTGGTAAAGCTGAACACGGACGCAGCGATAGGGGCGGCGGGAATTGGATTGGGCTTTATAGCTCGGGATGCTAGGGGTGAAACGGTGTTCTCAGGAGCAATTTACCTTCCACATAGAACTGAGGTGCAAATAGCGGAGGCCCTGACACTCAGAGACGCTATAACCCAGGCTCGTCAATGGGGTTGTGATAGGATTATTGTTGAGTCTGACTGTTTGCAGAACATCCTAGCCCTGACCAATGTTGATTTCCCTTTAAACTATGCAGGATTAGTGCTGGAGGAGGTGGCACACCCGACTTCTACTTTCCACAGTTGCTCATTTGTGCACGTAAGACGGTCCGCGAATATCCCAGCGCATGAATTAGGCCAATTGGCTTTGATTTCCGGTTTAGGAAATGTATGGATAGGGGAATGCCCCGAGGCGATCACGCATTTTGTACTTGCAAATTTGAATTAATCCAATTATATTTTCCCTTAAAAAAATAAATATAAGATTGATAGTTCATCGAAATTCGTGTTACTAATTCTAAAAAAATACACCAGAATTTGGGGGTTTCAGATCGGCAAAAAATATTTACACTTGATAGTTTTCAAAATCTCATTTCGTTCCATTCCGTCCGATTTAAATTCGGAACGAAATTCGTGAATTTCACAAATCCGAATTCAAAGACAAAATTTCAATTAATGCTAAATAAGCAAGCTTTGTATCTATCGTCAATTCCGTTTCATTCCATTATTACTTTAGTATTTGGAAATTACGGAATCAGAATTTTAGTATTTCAGGTAGTGAAACTAGATGAACACTTAATTAAAAATAACTCCTAATTCGAAACACAAATAAAAACAATGACTTTGTACACATAGTAAAAATATAACAATATGGTATCATTACAGAGACGCATGAGATGCTTCTGGACACTAAAACAATGGTGCCACCATTTTTGACAAAGTGGGTTAGCATAAAGTTATACTAAATGTTACCCTACCAGAGGATAGAAAGGCAATAACTTGCAAGCCAGAATGCCATTCCTACGTGGATCCTTCCATGTTAATTTTATCTGTGATAAGTTAAAAAGCATTTGATGCTGAGATTAAAGTGGAATGCAGACTCAGCAGCGACTAAGTGATTGGTCAACTTGGCCAATTGGTTCCATTAAAGCTATAACAATAGCTGAAATGAGAATAAACCCAGAATTCCAATTCAAAGCAAGAGTGCCACCTGACTCAGATTGTTGCTTCTCCACGTCATTCTGTGACATGGCAACTCATTTTATGTCATGTTCATTGGGTCATGGCAAAGGTTATTTCTAAACTACTTTTTCGGGAAACCATCTTTTTCAATACTGCCACTCAAGATTTTGTACCAAACAGCTTTTATACTGCAGAAAGTAAAGAATAACTCTTTTGCAGGTTAGAAACTTGAAATCGAAATCGAACCCTTTCTTGTTTTGCAAAAAGTACCTGTTACTAACTGTGTTTTTGTCTCAAGAGCTCAACTTGTTTGACTTGTAATCTGCTTCAAGATAGTTTCACTCTTAACATTTAAATTTCAACAGCTTGATATATACAATAATTTTAAGACAATTCTATCATCTAAAATTCAAAGTTCTACCATAATTACTAATTAAAACATTAATTACATAAGTACAAGAGAAGCATTCCCTCTTCAACAGAAACATACTCTGGTGTCTTGTTGATTAAACTAGTATAACTACTACACAAGAAAGACAGCAGCAGCATCATCCATGAATTTGGTGTCTTGTTGATGGTATATCAAAAGCGTACAGGTTCTTTTGCCTCCCAAGTTTCGTGCCGTAATTGGGAGATGACACAAACAAGTCTCCATGAGTTGAATCAAAGAACATAATAGATCCATTCATTAACTGATCATTCATTTCAAGTAACACTTGCGAGGCGTTTCCGGCGGGATCTTGCTGATCAATTGAGGAAACCCTGTGATCTGTTTCTGATGGGTGAAAGCTATTATTATGAGTAAGATTGATGGTTGTGATGTCATGGATGCTTGGCCTCCTCTTATCTTTCACTCCAGAAAGCTGCTGCCTTATAAAATACTTCTGTGCATGACTTGCCACTTGAGTTGGAGTCTTGGACACAACAAAATTCCTAGAAATGTTCCTCCAATCTCCTTTCCCATGCTTTAGAAGCCCCAACAAGAACCTCCTGCAAAGTCCAAGAATACAAACACATTTCAAGAAAATTCTACCTCCATACACAATGATCGAACGTAAAGTAGAGATTCGAGCGGAAAAAGGGAATAAAAGAACTGAATTAGGAATTGACCTGTGCTCCTCTTCTGTCCAGGGCACACCTTTCTTCCTCTGCTGTTCAGCAGTTCTAGCATTTAACGGCCTCTTCCTACAAAAGCTAAAATCGGTAGCATCATCGACTAAGTCCAGTACTGTGAAATTAGATGAGGAAAGATGATAGCCAGGGATTGGGACTTTTCCTGCTTCTATATCACTCACATCTTCTTCAAGCTCTTTGTACTGCTTCTTCACATCATCAACTGTCTTCCCAGGAATCATAGCCGCAACTTTCAGCCATCGATTAGGCTCCCACTCATCGAATATCGCTAAGGCTCGCTCGAACTTCTTGTTCTCCTCTCTGCTCCACTCTGTGCTTTGGCTAAACCAATTCAAACCCGACATGTACAAAGATGCAGACAAAGTTTCCATGGCTGTAGGCGCTTGAACCAAATACATGACTGCTTACAAGTTCATATTGAAAAGAGGAGTGCAGGTGATTGGAATTGAAAAGGGGAGAGAGAGAGAGGAGCTGGAGAGTATATGCAAAGAGTCAGGACTCTTTTATTGCAGTCTAAAAGGTGTACTAGCTAAATAAACAGGGAATCAAAGAATCTCCTTTTGCTCAACACCATAAAATGAAATGAAGAATCTAAAAAAGACCCATCTTTTGAAGATCCAAAGAGAATCCTGAAAAAGACCCAACAAAAATCTAATATTTTTCTCCCTGGAATAAGCCTCAGTAGTGACAGAAGCAAAACCCAGATGGGAATTTTTCAGATTTGAAGCAGATAAATTGAGGAGACCTTCTTGAAAGAGATCTAAAAACTGTAAATTATTCAACAAAAATTGCCAAGATGAACAAAGGAAGCGATGCAAAACCTAAAAGGCATTCAAATGAAAAGACCAAATACAGGAAAGAATCAAAAAACAATACTTTGACCAATTAAGCTAAAGCACAGGGAAAAGAGGGGAAAACCGGGAAAATGTAAATGATTTTGCTTCATTATTCGCCTAACAATGGAAGTTAATGGGTAGTATATATATATATAATGCAATTGTAATTTTCCTACTTTTTCTGTGTTCGTTTTTATCTGTATTGATGTATTTGATCTATATAAGACTTCATATATACTTTCAACGGAAAGAGCTTGAAATGTGGAGTGCTTTGCTGGATTCTTTTAACTTGTAGCTTAAAGTGATAAGTGAAATAAATCATTGCAAATAAAAAAAAATTGAATCCGATAATTCTTTAAAAACTAAAACAAATTTTGAAATGAGAAATTTGAATTTTATATCATCTCATTAATAAATATATATCTTTTTAGGGTAACTTTTATTACCCTATTTAATTTTACGGTCAAATTCAAATACTCTCATAGCTCATAAACTTTACGAGAAATGCAATCTCTCCCCTTTGTCCGATCTTCTGTCCAAAATACTGAAAAAGTATAAAAATTGAAAAATAAAAAAGGAAACAAATTACTAAAGTAAGAAAAAAATTAAATTTTATATTTTTAAAGAAATATAAAAATTGAAAAAACGAATCCCAATTTGTTTGATAAAAAAGTAGAAATCAAAGAAATATAAACCTTTTTTTTAAACAATAAAAATAAATGATCCAGAAAAATAAAGTAATTATTTAAAAAGCGATGGAGTATAATTTTCAAAAAAATTATAAAATAATTTTCTTTAGTAAATTACGTTTATTTGGATTTTTTCTTTCTGTTGGATTTTCTCTGTTTTATATTTCTTTAAAAGCATATATCATTTCTTTGAAAAATTTCCTATTTTTTAACTTTTCAATTTTGAAAAAAATCGTTCTTTTGGATTTTTTTTTTGGATTCTTCTTGTTTTATTTCCTATTTTTTAAAATTTTTATACTTTTTTCGTCATTTTGGGAGGAAAACTGGATAGAGGATGAGATTGCATTTTTTATAAAGTTTGTGCACTAAGATTGAACTTTTTTTGTTCGGGGAGGTATTTTAGTTTGATTGTAAGTTCAAGAGAGTAACTAAAATTACACCTTTCTTTTTTCATTTTCATATGATGAAAGATAATATTTTTATTTTTTTTAACTTTTCAACTCAAACTTGATAAAGGTTGGTTTTAGTCCAGCTATGAGATCAATTGTGATCCTTCTAGTTTTAGACTTTCTAAAAATTGATTCTAAATTTTATTTCGGTTCACTTTATGCGGCCGTTTTAATACTATCTAGCTTACCCAAAAAACTCAAACCTGATCGAGTGAAGGTCGAGGCCTGCTTGTAATGCACAATAAAAAGTTGATTGTTAGAAAGTATCTCTAACATCGTCGTTAATCATATAAAGAGAGTTATTTTTCTAAAAAGAAATATTTTTATTATTTTTATTTATATAAAAAATTATTCTTATATAGTGGTCTTTTCATTTTAAATTGGATTCATGACCCATTTGGCCCATGTACTCGTCATTTTGTAATTATTTGGTTCTTATACTTAAAATTATATTCATTTGATCATTGTACTAATCATTTCGTTTTTATTTGGCCCCTATGAACTAGGATTGTCAAAAAGACCCGAGACTCGAAGACCCGACCCGAGACCCGGGTTTTTTCCGGGATTAGGACCAACTTTTGGTCTCGAATAGTGTCCGGGTCGGGTCTGGTCCCGGCCCGGTCAGCCCCGGGTCTCGACCTGGTCAGACCCAGACCCGGTCGGGTCTGACGCGAGACCCGGGAAAATATAACCCTAACAAGCCTAATTTTCTCTCATTCTCAGTTTCTCACTCTCTCGACGCTCTCAGCCTCTCACTCTCCCCTTCTTCTCTGCTGCCTAAAATCAAAATCACCATCGCCACCGTCTCTTCTCGTCACCAGACTCACCACCGTCGTCTGTTCTTCTCTTCGCTCTCTCAATCTCACTCTCCCCTTCTGCCCAAAATAATCATCTCTCCTTCGGCCAGAACCTTCTCCCACCGTCACCATCGTCTTCTATTCTTCTCTCCGCCACCGCCAGACACTATCCTTCTCTGCTCCGTCATTGCTGACCAGGTTTGTTTCTTCTTACCTTCTAATTTCTAATTGATGTGCTATAGGGTTTTAATTTGGCTGGATTTTCAACAATTTTAGGCTGAAATTTGGTTTGGAAATGTTGTACTATAGGGTTTTAATAGGGCTGGATTTGCAACAATTTTAGGATGAAATTTGGTTTGGAAATGCTGTGTTATACATTTTAATTTTTAGGAATGAAGTTTTACTCATATCTGTCCTTCTGGAAAACTAGTTTTTCAAACTTTTGACGAAACTAGGATTGGACCATTTGATAATTGTCTTTGTCTTGAAACCAATTTGCTGCCAGTGGAAATTAATATTGAAATAAATAAGATTTATGTATGCAATTTGCTGCCAGTGGAGCTAATGTTTAACAGAGATCAAACTTGTTTTTTTCCAAATGTAGATGGAAAATCAAAGTGACTCCTTGGAAGCTACTTGGGTAAATATACTAATAGAGGAGGAAAGAGATGACATAGATATCATTCAAGAAGATCTTCCACGTACAAATGTAGAAGGAAACGATGCTGGTGGTCCAGCTACGACTACAACAACTGCAGCAAGTAATAAAAGGAAGAAAACTCTCACTTCAAAATGGTGGGAATTTTTTGATTTTTTGGATGCTACTGAAGGGGACAATCGTAGATGGTCCCAATGCAAGAAGTGTGGAACAAGGTACGAGTACAAGTCTGCTAATGGAACTAACAATATGAAAAAGCATACCTGAGTTTGTCAACAATTTGCGCAATCTCAACTCGAATCAGGTCAGTCTCAAATAGTAGGACCACATGATAAGACCTGCTTTTGATAGTGTTGTTTTTAGAAATTTATTGGCACAATGTGTTATCAAGCATGATCTACCATTTCAATTTACTGAGTGGGAGGGTGTAAGAGCACTTTTACGTTATCTCCGGGGGCAAGATTTAAGTGTTTGTAGTAGAAATACTTATAGAGTTGATGTTCTTAAAATGTATAAGACGGAGAAGAGTAAAGTTTTTGCTATGTTAGAACGAGCACCGAGTAAGATTAGCTTCACTTATGATTGTTGGACTTCTATTACCACTAAAGGATATATTACTTTGACAACTCATTTTATTCATAGAGAGTGGAAGATTCATAAGAGAATTTTAAACTTTAGTTATTTGCCACCTCCTCACAATGGTATATGTTTGTCTCAAAAACTCTTATCATGTTTGACTGTTTGGGGGGTAGACAAAAGAGCTATGACAATTACTTTGGATAATGCTTCATCTAATGACTCATGTGTTGATTTGTTAATTAACAAGTTGAGGAATAGAGGAGTGAGTTTTTTTTAATGAAGATTATCTTCAGATTCGATGTTGTGCACATATAATTAATCTCTTTGTTCAAGATGGATTGATGGAAAAAGTAGTGGATCCTGCTATAAAGAAAGTTAGAGAAAGTGTCAAGTATGTGAAAGGATCTCAAGCTAGGAAGATTTTTTTTTTAGAATGTGTTGCTGATTGTTCACTTAATGCTAGAAAAGGTCTGAAACAAGATGTTCCAATTAGGTGGAATTCAACGTATCTCATGCTTGAGGGTGCTATTTACTACCATCGGGCTTTGGTAACTTTAGCGTTAGTTGATTCAAACTTCACATCTTGTCCATCCAGAAGTGAATGGGATATTGTAGAGAAGGTGGCTAAGTTCTTAGGCGTCTTTTATGATTTAACTGTTATTTTCTCAGGAACTAAATAATCAACTGCAAATCTGTACTTTTCGGTTGTATATTCAGCCTATATGACTTTGACAGAAGCAATGCGTAGCGATGATGAGTTTATGAGGACTATGACAGCACCTATGTATGGAAAATTTGATAAGTATTAGGGGGATTTTAGCGAGATTTTAGCTTTCGCTGTGGTTTTAGATCCCCGATACAAATTTACTTTTGTTAAGTGGTGCTTTAAAAAGGTTTATGGTGAGCATATTGGACCTTCTAAGGCTAACTCTGTAAAAGAAAATTTGACGCTACTTTTCATGGAGTATACTACATCTACAAGTTCATTGCAAGGTGCGTCGACCTCATCAAGTGAACCTCCTTCATCATCCACTTTAGTCACAATGTCTCGTAGAACTCAAAATACTTTTCAAGCAATGGAAGTCCTTTCTAGACATACTACTACTATGTTAATGGTATGTTATGTATAAATTTATTACAAATGTATGCCTTCATTTGGTTTAGTTTTGTTCAAATATGTGTTTGATTAATTTTGTTATTTTATAGGAATTTGATTCGGTTGAAATGGATGATATGCCTCAAAAGTCGGAGCTTGAGCAATATTTGGATGATCAAAGGATTGATAGGAGAACTCTATTAGATATTCTAGAGTTTTGGAAGACTGGTCAATATCGATATCCTGGAGTTGCTGCGATGGCTCGTGATATTCTTACCATTCCGATTTCAACAGTAGCTTCTGAGAGTGCATTTAGCATTGGTGGTAGAGTGCTTGATCAGTATAGAAGTGCGCTTTTACCGGAAATTATTGAGGCTCTAATTTGCACTAGGAATTGGTTGTATGGATCTGAAGGTAATCTTTTTCTATATTCTCATCTCATTAATATTATTTTAATATATTTAAGTTAATCATTCTTTTGCGTATTACTCATTTATAATTACGTGTTTGTGCTATGTTCGTGCAGAAATGACAAATGAGTTAGATGATCTTTGTTAAAATGTGATGGAATTAGTGGTCGAAGATAGAGACATTGGAGAGAATTGAGAGTTCTCTGTGGCTTGCTGTGGTATCCATTGTTTCTATGAATTGAGAGTTGTTTGTGTGGAGCTTTATGACTTGTTAGGTGCCATACAGTTTAAGTTACTTTGACGCATTGACTGCGTTGATTGGAGATTGAATGATGATGCACTTTCTGTTATTTCATTTTGTTATTTCTGCTTTCATGGTCTTGCTGGGATATTTTGTAATTGTTCAGTTATGCCATTTCAACTTGTGGATTTCTATGTATGAACTTATTAGTTGATGATTTGTGATTTGGATCCTTGTTAGCTTTCTTTTCACATTGGCTTCTTTGATTCCACTTTTGTTATAGGTGAATTGAATTCAAACGAGTGTGTACATATAATTGCAATATGGTTGATCATTATTGTACCCTTTCATGCGTTAGTTTGGTAGTGAGATGGTTCATGATTAATTTCTTGTGTATTCATTTTTGTTTTGGGTAATTTTGAGGGTAATTATTTTTAAAAATATTGTTTTGTTTGTTTTATATATATATATTCGGGTCTGGGTCTGGTTCCGGACCCGGAAGCACTTTGCCGGGCCGGGGCCGGGACCAGGAATTTGGACTCATTTTTTGTCAGGTTAGGTTTGGTCCCGACCCGATTGTTCTTCGGGTTTGGCCGAGAAGGGTCGGGTCCTGACCCGTAGACCCGAATTGACAACCCTACTATGAATTGAGTCACTAGTTAACTCTTATGACGTGACTTCTTTTATAATTTTTGTGTTGATGTGGCATATGTCATAAAATATTTAAAAAATGAAAAAATTTATAAACATGAAAAAAAAATATTTAAAATTATAAAAAATTTGCATTTTAAAAAAATCAAATATATATATTTTAGTCATAATATTTATGTTGCTATTGTTCATTAACCCATTTTAAATTCCATACTTTAGTCCTTTAGACCAAATTGAATAGTTGGAAAGTCAAAAGTACTGGTAAGAGTAACATAAAATTTATAAATTCATAGCAAATAGTTGTATTTACTCTTTTCATCATACTTTACAGATCCACTTCATTTGTAATAACTATATTAATGAAGTACTCCCTCCGTGTTTTTTTAAATGACGTTTTGGTCCAATTTCTTTGGTCCAAAATATTTGATGCGCTCACCTTCCCAAGGCTGTTGTCTGCTATGTTTGACGATATTGCCCCTGTCCATCTCTAAACCAAGCGTCACTATCTCTCTTCATTTTCCATTTCTTTACCTTCTTGCTTTTGATTTCAAATTTTAGGGGTTTTTCAAGGGAAATTTGTAATTAGTTGGGTGGGAAATAGAAAAGCAGACATTTGTCATCTTCCCCATCCATTTTCTACTCCTTCCCTATGATAGTGTGCTTCTTGGGCCTGATTTTCTCCTATATTTTAGCCTTTTCTTGGGCATGATTCTGCTAAATTACCTCTATTTTCATCTTTATTGTAGATCCGTGCCAAAAGGAGGAAATGAGCGAAAACATATATTTTTGAAGGAATTCTTAGGATTCCAAGCTTCAAGGCCTAGAAGATCAGAGTGTCATCGTGGCCTCGACGCTAACCAGACCAGTGAGCAGTCTCTTGCCCACGATTCCTCTACATCTGTTCCTAATCAAAATCCAAAGAGAGGAATCTCCGAAGATTCGCACGGAATTCCATGCGTTTCTAGAAGGTGTCAGGCGCTCCCAGAGATTTCAGAATATTCCCCCTGAAGGACATGTGTTATGATGGGCTGTCACTTTCTCCCTTTAGCTATTTTTATCCCCTAGCGGGTTGTTAGGATATTTAAGCTTAGTTTTAGGGTTTTTGTTAGGAGGCGGACATTGGGACATCACTTGACCTCTTACCTTAATTTTAGAGATCTGTGTTCTTCATACTTTAGAGGGCGCCACCGGTTTGTAAAAGGAGCAACCTTTTCTCCTTTGGTTTATTGAATTCTCTATCGGTTTATTCTAAACACTTTCCTTTATCATCTTTTAATTTATTTATGCTAATTGATATTTTCATATATTGTTCATACCTGATTATGAGTAGCTAAACTTCTTTATCTTAGTAAAGGGCATTTCAAGGGTTGCAAGGATTAGTTAAGAGGCCTAAACGTGTTTAATACATCTTTATTGTCATATTCGTTTGTTTGCCACTATCTTGTTATTTTCACTTGGAATTGTTAGGAGCTTGATCAACTACTAGTGTTTCTTTGTGATTGTTGTCATCTTAATGGTAATAACTGACGTGAGGCCATTAGGAGGAGTAGACACCTAGAGCGGAGAAGTTGCTACAGTGTGATTTCACCAATCTATGGCAAGCGACCAATTAGGGCGTTGCCACGAGCTTGACAAACTGAGAGGTATCATTCCTAGACATGTCTTACCTCCGCTTCATGGATGTTTTGAGTATTGCCTCCCCACATTCGTGCCTGGAGGGACGGCGAAACGTCAAGGCTACCTCATATGTGGAAACGGGGGGTAGCTTCTATTTACGAAGGTAAGGAGGGGGTTTAAGTGGAAACTTGGCCCCTATAGCATGTTTATGGTATATTGATGGAATATACTTGAGCCGATGATTAACTAACCCTAATAGCAACCCGAGAATACCCCTTGCTAAGATCCTATCCTATCCGAATCTATAACTTTTTTGCTATCTCTTTTTGTTATCTTGCCTCTTATTGTGTTTTACTTTCGTGCCCTGGATATCTGCTTTAATTATTTATTTTGTTAGCTACCACATCTGCGTTGATTAATTATATTAATCAACAACCCCCCCCCCCCTCCCCCCTCAGTGTTACTATTGTGTTTAGCTGCGTTTACTCTCTGTTATACATTCAAAATTGATTTCTTTTATTCCTTCAGTCTCTGTGGTTCGACCCTGTCTTGCCCTTTACGCATTTTAAACTGTGCATTTAGGCATCAAGAAATATTATTACATTTGAGTGACGATCACCCTGTAAAATAAAGTTTTTCTAATCGAAACAAATCTAGGGTTTCAACGATTGCGAATTGGAAGATGGAGATCATTGACTACTAGGACGATTCTCAATTCGACAGCTTCGGTGCATTTGATAATTCCATGAATATGGTCGTCAGTGATTCAATTGGAATTAGGGAAGCGGCGGTAGAGGCCTCCGGTGAGGACATGGATATGATGGTGCTGGATACATATGATGATGAGCAGACAATTCCAAGTATAGATGCAGTGCTTCCATGTCTGGGTCGAAGGATGACGGTGACCTTGAAGGATGATGCTCATGTTATTGCTGCTATCACTAATGATTCAGACCTCACTGAACCCTGTAGTGAAGAGAAGCGGTTGGCAACGGTTACTATGGGAGCCAGAGACTTTGACCTCAACAAGTTGCCAATAAGAGGTACGTACAAATTTGATGATCTAGAACGAGAAGAGAGTTTCATTGAAATGTTGCGTTTGCTTCTACCGGGCTTCTACTGATCAATCACTAGGACTATTTTGATTTTTGTATGTTGTTGAAGAATTATGTTGGATAGTTTAGGGAGGTCATTGTATGATATGAATGTGCATCCCCTTTTGAATGTTTATGCCTCCTCAGTTAGGACAGTGTTCTCTATTTTTTAATTGAACCTAATTATGTAATGGATTTTCCTAGTAGGGGAAAATTAGTTAGGAACATGTACATAATGTCAAATGAAGATTCACTAATGACACTTGTTTTTATATTTCCTCTCTGTTTGATGTTCATGTTGTTGGCCTTGTGAAATGAAGATTCAACAATGGAATTTTATTATTCGACCAATTCTGTTGCAGTGTTAATTTCTTTATGTGCCTGCCCTTGCTTGGATTTATCCAATTTCCTAATAACCTCTCATTGTTTTGAGGGAGACTTATTTCCCACTGAATTTCCACCCAAATGCTGATGAAATCAAGGGTGTATTATTTTGTGTAGATAACAGAAGTAGTAGGAGTGGAAGATAACTTAACCATAAAACCAAAGCACCATTCATTAAACTTAGTAAATGAAAATATAGAAATAAAACATTGTGAGTGAGACAAGGAAGGCATAAACTAGGCAGAGACAAAGTCCCAACCTACTACAAACACACATAAACTAATCTAATCATTGGTGGGAATCCCAGGCAAGGCATTGGCAAACCTATTCACCTCAGTAATAGTGTCCCTGACATTTTTCACAACCATCTGAAGGACAAAGGACTTTTGGTTCAGTTCAGTATCTGCAATCGAGAGGTGCATGATGCACTCAGATAAGGCTTCAACAGTCATGCAGGCTTCATTATCATCAGAGAGGACATCATCCTTCCTTTACTCTAGATCCTCAACGATATCATCCAGATGGTAGATGTCGTTGTTTGTTTGCAACACTTTGTGCTCAATCTGCACAATGTCATCCTGTAGGTGGTCGCTGACTACTCCCATTGACTGTAGGAGTGCTCTTTTGTCTTCCAGACAAATGAAACAAACACACAGGAGGGTGAGGAGAGATAAAGGAGCAGAGGAGAGAAAAATGTACAGAATGGAGATTAGGGTTAAGGAGACTGGGTTAATATAGTGGATTGAACAAGCATCATTGTGCCTTAAACCTAGTCTAATTTTAGTGACACGTTAAGTCTCAAGCAGTTCAAAATTAGGAAGATAAAAAGGCTGACGGAATTGGAATCGTTTAGGAGTCTTATTGGTTGATTGTGTGGTAAGCTTTTTTACAAGAATCCTATCAACTGTGCCTACTACATGTAAAGAACAGAAAGGCTGGTGATACGAAGAGAAGCCTACTCCATAGGTATTACTACAGAAAAATAGAAGAATGACCACAACAAACAGAAGACTGATTTGAGAAAACAGAAGATTGACTATAGAAAACAAACACAACCACTCTGGTCAAATGTTGATCCAAAATCTACCATATCTTATAAACATCAAAACACTCCTCTCTTTTTCATATTCTCTGCACAAAATATGTCATATCCACATAGCATAACATACTCTATTTGAAGTTCCAACTATCTCATGTGCACACAACAGCAAACAGAGGTTACTCTACCAACAATATTTACCCAAAATTATAACAATTCACCCATGATCAATAAAATACAGACTGTCCTATCAAAATAATTAATCATCTATGGCCAAAAAATTAATGATTCTATCATGGTCTTCCTATCAAACACCTAAGGTGCACCAAGAAGACTTCGTCAAATCTTCCAAGTTACTTGGAACACAGAAGTATAAGTAATGTGAACAAGACATTCCTACACAGACTAGGTTTAATGAAAACAATTACAATCACAATTATGAAATGACTTATATGGTTATTGAGGAAGATGAGCAGCAACTGTTGCAATGACTGATGGATCACATGATAGAGTAGATGGTAACAACCCAATCCGAGCTAAATATATTTTTTTCATATGAGGAATTTTGTAACTATTGGAACCCAAACTTTTCAGTGTTTCTATCATGCAAGACTGGAGAGTTATATAATTGTTGTTTGTTTTTTCATGAGATAACTCAACGAAAGACTTCTTAACAACTTCCACCAATAAACTTACATTCCTTGCACACTCTTTCTCTTGCAATGACTGAATAGCTCTAAAAACCCAAGATCAAGCTCATTTAAGTTAGAGAAATTAGGAGGCTGACACAGTAATCTAATATCCAATCCTACATGCACAACTGCATCAGAAAAATCAATATCATTCTCATGGATGTGTGTTTTTGCATTATCCTGCTGGATGATACTTGGATCCATAATGTTATGCCTAGACCATTTCTCTTTTATGGTGGGTAACACATATCAATCATGTATTGCCTAATAACTTTCCTATCTATTTTAGGAATTGGCTTCAATTCTAAAGTTCCATCTACCCTATTTGCACTAGACCTAATGGCAACAACTTCAGAAACCAATGGAAATACACTTATCCTACCACCAAAAGTACAATTCCCATCAGGGTCATACCTTGGCCTCGCAACAGTAACTAGAAATATAATTTTAGGGATAAAGTTAGTGCTTTTGCAAGTTCTTACATGTTCATCTTCATCCGGTAGAAGGTAGTATGTATGTTTCTTCTTTGACATTTGGAACCATTTCTCATCGATGTGGACCAAATTTTCCATATCGAAGAAGGCAGGGGTTGCCGGAGGTGCGCTTAGATCGAGCATTGACAAATATATCCTTTGCAAATGATTTCCCTCTATCAGTAATGGCTTGATATGATTACTATAGCGCCTCAATTCTCCATATTTCAATTTCACAATGAGAAAGGTTTTTGAAACACCTAAAGCAAAAGCAAGAGACCTCAGAGTTGATCTTCTAGTAAGAGGAATCTCTCTAAACCTCTGCATATCAAATTCTATCATTTTTCTACCATAATTTTTCACTTTGTTTAGAGAAACATTGTGATTCCTAGAATCTTTTCCCCTTTTCCACAGTCGTTGTATTGATCGAATTTTCGCGTTGAACAAGTTTGTCACTTCTTGGGCTGACGTTTTCTTCAGCTTCCCATTTGCACTTTTCCGAAGGAGCATTTCATAGGCTAAGACTTTGTCCTTACTACTGAGCTCTCTTCTGCCCAGTTTTGGACCTATCAATAACAAAATACATCATAAGAACAAGGGACTTTAAAATAATTACAGAAAGATGAAAGAGCCATCAGAAGGTGGATAATATTCACTCCCTCCGCATCTGGGTAAAGCTCTTCGTCTCTAACGATGGTAAGGTTTACCAGAATTGATGGGTTATTATAAATGAAATTGAAAGGATAAAATTCAATGTCCTCCATTACTTTTGCTGCAAACTGAGCTTCTCGAATTTAACGTTTGGAAGACTATACCTTAGGGAATTTCGGAGTTAATGAGAGAAACTCGTGGGAGGGAACTTAAAATTTTAGATTTTAAATTTCAAACTGGCTCCTAAAAAATTGGCGGAATATGAAAATGAAAACAGAGGTGTGGTGATATGATCACGGACCCCTCAAAGACCAAACTTGACATTCAAGGCATGTTACCTCAAGAACCGATCACACGAAGCCAAGTAAATGGTGTCCGATTTGAGCGATCAGAGGCGTGATGGAAACGTCAAGATCTTAGCTTTCGTTTGGGACAAGTTTCAGCCCAATCAGACGGTTGGATCGAAAGTTATGGTCATCGACATTCTGGCGCGCAGGGAGACAAATGCTAGCGTGATCACGTTACGTCCTAAACGTGAATCACGCTACCTTCTGACGTTATTTGCGTTTTGTGGAATCCTTACCGTGATCACGGTAAGGACTAACCGTGATCACGGTTAGGCATTTTTGGCTAACGTGATTCACGTTTAGCCCTTAACGTGAATCACGTTAACGTCTTTTCTGGTGCCGAATTTGGGGTTTCCAAGCCCATTTTGCCTACTTGTATAAATAGCACTTTGTTTTATTTTCTTAGTTAGTTTTTAGACTTGAGTGATATTTGATAAGTTGAGAGCACTCCTTAAACTTATCACCTAGGTCATTAAACTCTTCAATCCTTCTTGGAGAAAGATTGCTTGAGTAGAGAACACTCCTCCCGATCTTCCTCCGGGAAACCTTTGTAATCGAATTTGTAACAAGTTTGGGTGACTCAAATATATTTGAAGCTTTGTTTGCTGGACTGGTTTGAGCTTGTCAAGTGGTGCATTTGTTCATTACTTCCGTTTTGTCCATCTAACAACATTCAACATTCTGGTACTTTGTTTCTTCCTTTCTACTCTATATTTCCGCTGCAAATCCGTGTCTTTGTGTGTGAACTTCGTGTCTTTCTTTCAAGTCTTGTTGATAACTCCATCGGCTAGATCCTCCTCAAGCTCCATATATCATTCGGCTTACTTACACTAGGCCGGATCATATCAAGTGGTAGCGGAGCTTTTTGGCGCCTTGGAGTTTACCTTGTGTTCGTCATTTATCACGTTGTGAACAGTGTAACATCGTATTTTCCAGTTTCGTTTTGTTAGTTTCTTGAGTCAAAATGTATCCCATTTAGTCTCTAGTTCAAGTGCTAAAGTGAGTGATTCTTGTGCTGATTTTTGCTAGCTCAAAAGATTAAAATCTGAAAAGTGTGTTCTTGGTGTTCATCATATTGCTCTTGGTATTATTGCAAGTAGTGTAAAAAGGGGAAAATTTGATCCAAATTTTTAATCAAAGAGCTAAAGCCAAGTGTTTCCCTCTAAAATATTATTTCTCTACACCAAATCAGCCAACAAAATCTCCTTGGCCTAAACCTACCCGGCCATCAAGTCCATTAGTCCTTCCCTTTGCATTAAATGTAAAGAGGGAACAAGATACCTAACACTAAGACTTATTGAAAGGTGGCAAACCTTCTCTCATTTTTCCAAAAGAACATTCCTAACTATTTAGTGTCTTTCCTTTCCATGTCCAGCACGTCCTCTTCTCTTCTCCTTGTCCACTTGTCCCTTTCATTCTATTTGAGTCTTAAACTAAATCTAGACTCAAGTCCTAAACTCAAGTCTTAAACCATTAAAATACTACACTTGAGTTTGTTTTAAACTTCTTGAGTCCTAAACTTAAGTTGTCTTGAGTCCTAAACTTCCAAGTCTTTTTCTTTGAGTCCTTAGCTTTAGCTTGAGTCTTTCACTCTTTGAGTATTTCTTTCCAACTCCTTTCCCTCCGAATTTGTGTCCTTCTTTCTTGTGATTACTCCCTTGTTTATTTGCAAGATGGTTGTGAACAAATGCTTGACTTGAACCATAAGATTATTGGCAACAAGAAGTTGTGGGGTGAACAAGATTGTGAAAGGGAGTTGTTGAGCGTTTGTGAGGACATCTTTTACGAGTGTTCAAACACGTGAGGGAGAGCTTTTTCTACTAACGTTTGTTGAGTGTGCAGGTACTGATCTTGACACAATGTCCCACCAAAGTAGACCTCATTCTAGTAGTAGTCGAAGTGCCGAAGCACTTGAGCAAGTCCTAGCTGCCTTGGCCTCTTTGAAGGCTACTACTGATCGAACAGAGGCACGACTCACATTGTTAGAGGGGAATATCAAGTCCCCGGTAACCCCAAGGGAGCTTCCTCCTAAGCCTCCTAAAGGTTTCCAAGAAGAGGATGTTGTTTGTGAGACCGAGCAAGAGGATCGCCTTGATAGTGATGAGGTGCGGGAGCACTTAAAGGAAAAGTTCAAAGGGGTGGCCAGCCGTGGCTTCCCTAGTTGTGTCACCACAGAAAACCGAAGACCAGTCCCACCTCCTCTTAAGCTAGCCATATCCGAGGAGCAAATGAAGCCCATTCGAGAGAAGTATGACTATGCCAATCTTATACGGAGGGATCTTAATGCAACAAGTAGTCAGCCACGAATTCCTCATTATCATGCTAGGACCACTCCTCACAATACACATGGGTTTTATGAAGACCCTTTTGAGTGTGATAGTGCTGAGTTTGAAGAGCCTCCACAATCGAATAGGGGTAGGCGGCAACGGAAACAAATGTTCCGGTTTGGAGAGCGTTTTGGGGAGTCACAAGAACAGAAGTTTGATGACAAGTTGAGTGGTATAAAGGTGCAAATCCCTACCTTTAGAGGCACTACTGATCCTTCGGAGTACCTCAAATGGGAAGGAAAAATTCAGCGTATTTTTAATTGTCACCGGTATTCGGATGAGAAGAGAGTCAAGCTAGCTGCCATGGAGTTTGATGACTATGCGGTTAGTTGGTGGGATAAGGTTTGCAAAAACATAGGGGAAGAGGACGCCATTCGGGATTGGGAAGAGATGAAGAGGGTAATGAGGGCAAGGTTTGTGCCCGCCAACCACAAACGTGTCTTGCAAAACAAGTTACAAGGTCTCAAGCAAGGTTCCAAGTCTGTGGGTGAATATTTTAATGAGCTAGAGGAACTTCTTATCAAAACCGAAACCGATGAGTGTGAAGAAGTCACTATGTCTCGATTCCTCAATGGCCTCAATGAGCGGATTCGGTACAAACTTGAGTTGAAGGAGCTTGATCACTTGGAACCTATGCTTCATTATGCCCTCAAAGTGGAGGCATACGAGTCCATAAAGAAGGAACCTGACCCTAGCCAAAACACCACCCAATCCTACTCTTACACTCCAAAAACACCATGGAAATCCAGCCCTAAAGACCAACCCAAGAAATTTGCATCGAACATTCAATGTTATCGATGCCAAGGGAGAGGCCACATTTCCTCTAAGTGTCCCAATCGACGAGTAGTGGTCATCCATGGAGGCAACTATGAAACCGAAAGTGAGAAGGAAGAAGAGAATGAGTTGAAGAAAGAAGGAACCGAAAGTAGTGAAGAAGAAGTGGTTCCGACAGCCCCTATGACTTTGATTATGAGAAGGAGCATGAATGTTCAAGTCAAAGAGGAGGATACCAGTGGAGAAGACCCTCAAGAAATGGATTCGAGGACGAATCCTTTCAAAGGGGAAGGATTTGATATGATCACGGACCCCTCAAAGACCAAACTTGACATTCAAGGCATGTTACCTCAAGAACCGATCACACGAAGCCAAGTAAATGGTGTCCGATTTGAGCGATCAGAGGCGTGATGGAAACGTCAAGATCTTAGCTTTCGTTTGGGACAAGTTTCAGCCCAATCAGACGGTTGGATCGAAAGTTATGGTCATCGACATTCTAGCGCGCAGGGAGACAAATGCTAGCTTGATCACGTTACGTCCTAAACGTGAATCACGCTACCTTCTGACGTTATTTGCGTTTTGTGGAATCCTTACCGTGATCACGGTAAGGACTAACCGTGATCACGGTTAGGCATTTTTGGCTAACATGATTCACGTTTAGCCCTTAACGTGAATCACGTCAACGTCTTTTCTGGTGCCGAATTTGGGGTTTCCAAGCCCATTTTGCCTACTTGTATAAATAGCACTTTGTTTCATTTTCTTAGTTAGTTTTTAGACTTGAGTGATATTTGATAAGTTGAGAGCACTCCTTAAACTTATCACCTAGGTCATTAAACTCTTCAATCCTTCTTGGAGAAAGATCGCTTGAGTAGAGAACACTCCTCCCGATCTTCCTCCGGGAAACCTTTGTAATCGAATTTGTAACAAGTTTGGGTGACTCAAATATATTTGAAGCTTTGTTTGCTGGACTGGTTTGAGCTTGTCAAGTGGTGCATTTGTTCATTACTTCCGTTTTGTCCATCTAACAACATTCAACATTCCGGTACTTTGTTTCTTCCTTTCTACTCTATATTTCCGCTGCAAATCCGTGTCTTTGTGTGTGAACTTCGTGTCTTTCTTTCAAGTCTTGTTGATAACTCCATCGGCTAGATCCTCCTCAAGCTCCATATATCATTCGGCTTACTTACACTAGGCCGGATCATATCAAGTGGCTTCAAATGTTTGCTTAGTTTTTTGCGGCAAAATGAAAATCCAAAATGGCAACGGAGCCGGTTCAACAAACAATTACAAAAACTGGGATGGACCGGCCCAAACATAATAGTTGTTGCTACCCGATTTTTGACGCATTTTAGCATTTTTATCGTTTATCGCATTATCAGCCCGTCTAAGTCTAATTTCTATCGATTTTTGATCTTTGGTTGTTTATTTTATTATTTCACTCCATTACATGTCATTTTAGTTTTTTCGTATTTTTTACTGTCTTTTCGTTCGAACTTCTATCGGTCCCGAGCGAGATCCCTCGGACTATAGATGGAACGCTTTCTTTCTTTAATTGAAAATTATCTATTATTATTTTCTTTCGCGTCATCTCATTTTGTTTTGTTCAATTCACTTCGCTATAGCATTTATTTTTCGTTCGAACTTTTAACAGTTCCGTGCGAGTAAACTCGGACCTTAAACCGAACTTTTTCTTTATTTATTGTCTACTATTTATTTTGTTTCATTTTACTGCATATTTTAGTACTTTTGGTTTGGGCTTTTATTCATTTCAAATGAGTTCTCTCGTACCGATGGCTCGAACCGAAAATATCCCGCTCGTATCGCATTAATGCATTAATGCACATTAATGCATCTTCATCCTCAGCCTCGTCACCTTTCCTCAAGCTGGCCTCGTCGATGATCAATTCATCATCACAAACCTCCCATCAAGAACCTTCCATCCATCCTTGGCCACAAAAGCTCAAACTTGCTCCTTACTCCGGCCATGAATCATCATCATCGCGCCTCGTCACTGCTTCCAAACCTTCCAACCATTCTCAGCCACACAAGACTCCAACCGACTCAAACTTCTCCTATAAATAGAGCCCTCCTCACGACTGGAAAAAGGGGGACCAATTCATGCTCTAGTCCCCCCTTTTATTTACTCTCTCCCTCTACTTTGCTTTCAATTTATTCAATTGCTTGCTTTTAAATTATTTATTGTCTCTGCTTCAATTTAAATCAATTGCCTCTGTTTTAATTCAATTAATTGTTATCTTCAACTCAATTAAATTGTTGCCTCTATTCCTAGTAAATTTCGCCATTTTATTTCGTCCAATTTAATTGCTTTGATTTAATTGTTTTGTTTTCATTTCACTACACCGTTTTGATTTTGATTTTTTTCTTGCTTTCGTTTGTTAATTAATTGCCTGTTTTAATTCCATAAATTGCTGCTCAGTCTTTAGTTAAATCGCATGCTTTCAATTTGATCATTTTCTTGCTGTTTCATTTGAATTTAATTGCTCATTTTCATATGAAATTTACATGTTTTTGTTCTTTGATTTGCTTGATATTTGTTTACTGTTTTTAGTTGGTTTAATTGTTGTTGGTGTGGGGGAAATTTTTGGGTTATTTTTTGGTTGAATCCGGCCGGTTTTATTGGGCTGGTTCTTCCTTGGTCACGGGCAATGGCACCAACGACGCAAGGAAGAAGACGGTGAACAGTGAAGGAGAGAAAGGTTGACGGGCTTGCTGTTCTAAATGAGGGAGTTGGTCATGGGTTTGGCTTGAAAGAAGAAAGGTGATGGGTTGTGCCTTGCGCAAGCCCAGCTGGAAGGAAGAAATAAGCTGCCAGCCCACCTGTTGGGCTGGGCTGGTCTGCCTTGGGCCCAGTAAGGGCCCAGTTTTTCGACCCACCGAAATTATTTTCGTATCATTTGTTCGTTCGTAATATTTAATTAATTAATTTACTTGCTTTTAATTGTTAATTAATCATTTGCATTTAATTATCAAATAATTACTTTTGCTTGTTTTTACTTAATTAATTAATTTTTTTACTTGTTTTTTAATTGTTAATCATTTTATTTATTTGCTTGATATTTATTTTACTCGTACTAATAATCTCACTTTGTAGGGTAAAATCAAATACACGCTCGCAAGTACACTTTTCTCATCCCTTTTATTTATTCAAAGCTTTCCGCATATACATTCGTATGCATGACTATTTAGAAATGTTAGAAATAATCGCATGCATGATAATATAGAAATGATACAACTCGATTTGCTTCGTGTGCATTGGCCCGAAAGAGGGCATCCGCTTTAGTCAAAATTAACGATTAATCAGTCCCGACCAATAAATGATTAATCATACCCGACCAGTCCCGACCCGACAAAAGACTAAAGCGACGATTCCTCTGAGGGCCCATTACTTGTTTTAAAATGCTTTTCTACACCTCTTTTTTTTTAACCGGTAACTTTTTTTAGGATGAGACTCAGGTGCCTAACATCTTCCCGAGTCCATAAATCGACCCCGAACCATCGTTCTCGGGTTTAGACCCTTTTTGCTTTAGTTTTTTTTTTATGTCATGACTTTAGGTTCCCTAAACCTTAGAAACAAAATAGAGTGTCGACTTCATTGTATTATGTGAGATGAGTTCGTTTTGTTTCACATCTGTCCCGAACCCGCTTGCATAAAATCGAAAAGGGGGTGCGACAATATTAAATAAGTCAAGGACAAAGGGGCACGCTGATCATTAAACAAGATAAATAGGGCCTATCTTAATTCCTGTGGTCATTCTTTGGAAGTCGGAGGGCGTATTTAATAGTAATGACAACTTGTACTTTTCAACTTTCCTATAATACCAAACACGATATATTAAATTTAATTTGGATTAAAGAATTAAATTCTAAGGGTTACAAAAGGTGGATAAAAAACGAGTCACATATAATTTAATAAAAATTAATTATAATTATTCACAGCTAAATATATACTCTCTTTTTTTCTCTAAAGCATGTACATATTTATTATTAAAAGAATAAAAATAAATAAAAAGAGCACTTCTAGTGGGGAAAGTGGACTGTCTGCATAAAAAGTAGCTAGGGTTAACCTTGACAGTCATTTTAATGCTTAACCCACTTCTTTGAGGGTTAACCTTTCAAGTACACAAATAAAGTACCAAACTGGTTTATATTTTGCTGGTACGGTTAGTCTTGGTTTTTTCTTTTGTTGTTGGTTTATACACTTTTTTGGCATTTATTTTTGCTTAAAAGTCTCAAATAGATTGTATTTCAATTTACACACTCTTTTCCTATTTTTCTATAATTAAAGAATTTCATATTTGTTATGAAACTCAAATTTACCCATTTAATAAATGAATTAAGGTAAATTCAACCCACTTTATAAATAGACGGATTGAGTAAACTCATCGGATTTAAAAGTATACCCACCTGACTTATTTATTTTTATATCAAAAATCTATACTACGATAAAGTTGAAGCAATAAGGAGTAGAGAACTTTTTTTAGGCTATCCACTTCGGCAACAATACTTCTATATGTGTTTTTTAAATAAAATCTAGATATTGTAAATGGGCAAAGTTAAGTTACACTAGTAATTGTAATCCCATCCGCGCCGCAACAGCTTCGCCAGTCTCCAAGGGACAAAAGAGACCAACTCTTGGTTGCTGCAATAATTACTATTTATTTTTTAAATGTATTTTTTTAATTTTTCGGTACAAAACTAACAAGAACCCAAGGCCAACCTACCTCAGAACTAGTTAATTAGAATTGATCTCCAACAATCGGAGGATCCCAATGTACCCCAATCGGAGAATTAAAATTTAAATTGGCCAAATTTAAAAGATATATTCAAATCTTATTTTTAAAAGTTAAATAGTGTATCTAATCTCATAGGATCTACAGAAATATTACTTTCCTTACTTTATAAAAAGTATTATTGAGCTACAATTTTTTTAATTTTTTCTTTCGGTTTCTTTTTTTTGTTATAGGAGAAGCATGTTTAATCTTCTTATATTTGAAAAAAAAGAAAGGAGGTAGGGTTTTTAGACCGGTTTGTCTCTAAGAAAACTATATCTTGATGACCTAGATGTTTTTGTTAGTCGGACCATAACCTAATAGAAATCATTTCTCTTTAATATTGATAATAAAAATAAGAAAAAATAAACCCAATTATATCTTAATATATCAATTAATATAATTTTATTAGTAAAATAGTTAATATCTCAAATATTATTCATAATTAAATATCATATTCTTTGAAATAAAAAAGAAAATTACAATAGAAGCCAATATTGAGAAACTTTCATCTCAACACTAAACAATTACATCGTTACATAAATAAATACAATAAAAAATTATTATATAAAAATACACAATGGTCCACTTGTTTGTCTAATTTGGACTTTGTTTATTATATGGGCGTGTTTGGCCCTCGTTGTGCTGTATTGTGAATGTTGTATTGCGCTGTGTGGTGTAATGTTGTGCTGTAAAATCAAGCAAGTAAGTTGTTTAGTTAGAAACTACTGTGTTGTGGTGTGAATTATTTTAATTAAAATGAAATGATCTTTAAGAGTCATTAGTTTGTTGATTTTTTTAATCCAAATGTTGTTATATACTAATTTATAACATTAAAATTGTAATACATAAGATTTATCTATTTAAAAAATAAGTATTATGTACTAATATTTTGTTTAGGTAAGTTACTACATCTTATGTTAATATTTAAAATAAATGTATTTTATTTTTTAATATAAATAAATAGTTTTTCATTTTCAAAATCATGTATTCTCATGTTTTTAAAATGAGGTTAAATTATAACTAAATAAACAACATGTTTTTTTTATAAAAAATTAAGCAACTAAAAGTAGATATCCCAATTAGGGGTGGTAATATGGACACCGTCCATATAACCCGTTCGTCCGTCCAAGTTTAGACGGGACCAAACACGTCTAATGTTGCTTTTACCTGCTTAATTTTAAAGCAAAATTGATAAAAGCGGGGCCAAACACGCCCATAATTAGTTTATATTGGACCAAAATACATGATGAACTTAATATATATTAAAACGGTAAGATTCGAATTTGAGTCTTTTTGGTATCTTTGTCACCATCGAGATGACTATTACATATCTATTGGCGATAAATTTAATAGTTGAAATGAAACATAAATATTGTTTTGGTAAATGAAACAGAAATAATTAAGGATTGATTTCTAATAAATAAATACTGTAGAATTTTTTATTTATTTTTGGTTAAAAAAAATTGTAGGATCAAACATGGCAGATGACACCCCTAAATAAGTACTGATAACGGAAGATTTATTGTGATTTCCCAATTGTATTTTTTAAATTTTATCATGGAAAAACTAGCATACATTACATACACTTAGTCAACATGGCATCAACTAGTATTATTACATCACTTTCCCTCTCATGTCAGCCGTGAGATCACAAGAATACAACAAAATGCAATCTGCCTTTCTGTCTTATACAATTGGTTGACCTTCTGTTCTGAAAAAGCTTGAATCATCATCTCTCGAGTTGTTTTCCACAGTAACCTGATTTATGTATCTGCTACACACTACTCCAAATCCTAACAGAGTTTGACAACCTGACCCCTGAAACAAAAGGTCATTAGCACGATCATTTGTGTTACAAGCACTCGTCTGTACAATCAAGGTTAGCGCTACATTTTGTATAGAAAAATATCCGCGGTTATGGGCTGCAAGCAAGCAAACTCTAATTCCATACCCTTGTTTCACTACTACACACTCTGCAATCCATACCAGTTATTTCCACTCTAGCGTATCATATTACAACTCATTCTATGAGTGGCTTCAATATTCACCAAAAACATTGATTTCTAATCGCTCGTAAGAAAGTTTTCAACAGAAATGTTTCCAATCCCCTCATGGCTAAAACTTCAAACTACATGGACAAGACAACAAAGAGCAGCCAATACTGAAGTACAGTGCTTTCAGTGACCCGTAACGAGAAAAAAAAAACGAAAAGTACAACGCTCTCAAGTTACAGGACAAAGACAACCTTATTACAACACAAAGGTCCACTACAATGTAATAGGAAATCAAAATTAGAAACCGACACCTCTTGCCCAGAAAAAAAGGAAAAAGTAAGGGTGTATTAACAGAACGTGGCAGTAAAAAGAAAAGGATCACAACCTCATGTAGAAGCTCTAGGCAGCAACCAAAGGTACAACAGACTCTGGAAAATCTGTTCTTGGTCCAGCAAGGGAGTAATATGCAAGTATGTGGGCTGGATTCTCAACCACAACTTCCTCTCCAGCATCATTCACTGCATCAACCTTTCTAGCAGGTATCAACTCGATGTTCCAGTGCGGACGAACCATTGCTAAGAGATCATGATGACCTGTTGACGTTTCTTTATAGCCATGCACCCATAGATACCTCAGAGCAACGAGTTGAGTAGCTGCTCTAGCCAGTGCACTCTCGCTGAAGCAACATGCCCTCATTTCCAGTTTTCGCAGACTTTGGCAACCCCTTGAAAATGCCAAAAGCCCTTCATCAGATTCGCCAACACTACCCAGAAGCATCCAACTCACATGCTTGCTGTACTGTCCAATGTAAGCAAGACCCACATCAGTCAAACCACCAGGCCGGAGATATAGACCAAACCTTTTGAGGTTCTCGCAGCCCCGCAATAGCGCTCGAACTCCTTTGTCAAGAGGCAGATCCGTTATTGTCTCTTCTTGCTCAAGCAAGACAAGGCGGAAATCATTGAGGTTCTTTGAGTGTGCACCTATTTGTTCCAGCGCTGCATTTGTGATATCAGAAACATACACAGCCACGTATTCAATCTCTAAGCAGCCCTGTGCTAAAGCAATCAATCCTCTCTGAGAAACTACACCCTCTTCATCCTCCATCCCCTGCTCATCAGCACCACGCTCAATTCTAAGCCTCTTCAACCGCTTACAACTTGATGCAAGAACTTCCAACCCTCTATCTCCAATAACATTTCTTGTCTGCCCATTGAAAAAGAACACAGTGAGCATTGGCATTCCTCAGTATTCACAAACGCCACTTAGCAGCTTAGTGTATTTCATCAACTTAAAAGATTTCAAATATCCTCATTATACAATGTTCCTAAAAGAGATATATTTCTTCATCGTAAAAGTAACGGAATGTTTTATTAATTTCCTCAAAGCTTAAGTGAAGCACAACAGTCAATAAGCCAGGTGCAAAGGTATGGTTCTTGGGATTATATTTCAAAAAATAAATCAAGAAATTTAGATAAAAAGTTCCACAAAAAGAGTAAATGGATCAGGAGTTACTTGTCTCACTTACGAACATTAGATGGAAAATCACAGAAAAAATAGCAAGATAACAAAAAGCAAAAGCTTAAGTTAGGAAAATCATGATTCATGGGAATATAGACAAGAAAACCACATTGTACCCCACTGAAACGAGAAAAAGGAGACAAAATTAACACATCAAGAAATCAATGAATATAGACAATGATACCTCAAGGACTTCCAGGTTGGGGCACCTTTGGATTAAAACACAGTGGCCCTCTGTGTCAAGAAGCGCGTAGAGAAGATCCAATTTCTTCAGCAAAGTTGCAAAAGGAAACACAATTGGCATCTCATTCTTCCCCATATAGGTGAGACCCAAGCGGCATAAGTGTTTAGGGAATGTTACAGAAGAGTATCTCTCTGGCTCAACATTGAAGGATCCCCCACAGAATTCTTCCAGCCTACTTGCAGCTTGGAAGAAACTGGCAAGATCTAATATTTCACAATCATTAATCTTCACTGACACCAAGTTGCGGCAATTCTTCGCAATAAGTTCAAGGTCTTCAAACCGAACTTTCATAAGATCAGTCTGGTAAAAGTTGAGCGACTCCAGAACTATATTGTTCATGGCAATCTCATGGAGCCAATTGCCGTCGTTCTCATTGATCACACTCTCCTCCATAAACAAAGTCTTTAACTGCCTGAGAAGTCACAAAACAGTAACAGTAACTACCAAATCCACAAATAGAAACTCCACACATACCAGATCAAGCATATCAAATCAATGAAACAAGACAGCCTACATAATATTAGAATAGCATCTTCAAGCAAATATAAACTAATTACCTGCAAGAACGGCCAATGTGCAAGAGGCCATCAGTGGAGAATCCAGAGCACTTGTCGAGCTTCAATACCTGGAGAATCCGTCCACGAGTCGTAGCCAGCAGCTCGAGATCCGAATCTTTAACAATCATCCGACGAAAATGAAGGGATTTCAAGCACTCAAACGACTCGGCGATCACAGTAACCCAGGGAGTCACAGACCCTCCCCAATCCTCCGGTATTAGGTTGAAAAACATGGCGGCGCGAGGCTTCCCTTTAAGCTTCAACGATTCCAGATGTTTGAAACGAAGCCGCAGCTGATCCGGAGTTGTGCTGTAACATAAGGCTATAGTGACATGCTTTCTGGTCAACGCGTCGAGCTGGTACCATCGCCGGCACACCAAGGAAACTGCGTCACGGTCACGGGGACCGTGTATGTACGGCATAACCCACTCCATAACGACGTCGCACATACTGTTGCCGCCGCCTGCGGCGCTGGAGCTCATTTTATTGATTTTATTTGCTCTCTCCTCCTCCATCACACACTCAAGAATAAAAAGAAAAAACCGAATTGGATGAAAACAGTTACTGAAAAAAAGGAAAAGTTTTTTTTTCCCTACCTTTCTCGATTCACAAAACTTTTAAATCAAAAAATTCGATTAAACAAGAAACTATTCTCTACAAATCTTTTTCTTTTTCATTTCCTCACCGATTCGAAAACTGCTGAATGTAAACTTTCAATCAAAGACTAACGAACAAATGAAAAAACCTAAAAAGAAAATCTCAATAACAAGAAAAACTGGCGTCTACATCAGCTAATTAACAGAAAACAGAAAACAGAAAGCAGAAAGCAGAAAGCAGAAAGGAAATAGAAATACTCTTCTGTATGCTTTGTAGTAAGGGAAAGAGAGAAGGCACGAAGAACAAGCTAATCGGAGTTAGGAGCGGATCGGCGAATAGGAAAAAGGAGAGGAGACAGAGCAGAGCAAATAGCACGAGCGGAGGGTGAGGATTGGGGGGAGAAAGGATCAGACGGCGACAGTTGGGGTAGTTTGTTTCTTTTCTTTTTGTTTTAGGTATATAATAAATGTATACTAAGAAGGGAAAAAATTACTAAAAAAAGAGAATTTATATTTTTGCGCTATGGATGAGGGAATCGAGGAGGGTATAAACTAATCTAATGATATGTGTCTCAGAGAAAAAGAAGAAGCCAGTGTATGTGTATGTGAGAGAGAGAAGAGAATTGGAGAGACCCAATCAAGACATTATTTTATATTTATTGGGAAAGTGAAAATGATGGAAAGAAAAAGGAAATTCTTTTTTATTTATTTATTTATTAGTACTACTACTTAATTTCTTTTTAACAAATCATTTTTTTTTAATTAAGTATCACTTAAAAGTAACTGTTTTTTGAAAACAAAGAATTTGCCACTAAAATTTGTCACTTTTTCATATAGAATTGGTATGATTGTTTAATCATTTTAGTCAATACCATAGTTTTAAAAACTGGACCGATCCGACCGTTGGACTTAAAAAATCATAATCCAAAGAAATTTTCGGTTCGGTTCAGCTATCTGACCGGACCTGCAATCGAACCGAAAAAAATTGGTCGACCCGGCTTGGTCGATGTCAAACCAAAACGACATCGTTTTGTATTTTTTAAATTTTTTTTTAATTTTTTAATTTTTTATATGGAAATTTGATGGGCCGGCCCATTACAGACATGGTCAGGCCCATTATAGACACTGGTTCAATCCGGTTCAATTATCTAAGATTGAACTGTTCGATGTGTGAACGACCCGGAACGATCCAACGGGTCAATCCGATCGAACTCCGGTTGAACTTGGTTCAAATCGGTCCAACGGGTCACTCCGGGTCGGTTTTTAAAACTATGGTTAATACAATTTACAATTATTCATTTGAATATATCAATGTTTCATTTTATTTCAAGTGAATTTAATAATTGTAAATTGTTTAATCATTTTAGTCAATACAATTTGCAACTATTAAACAATTATTTTTTTTAAATGAGTAAATATTGTAGTTTGAGTAAAAAATATTGAAAAAAAAAATTATGAATCACTTCTAAAAAATCATTTATTGATATTATATAATAAATCATTTGGAAATAGTGTATAAATTATACTTCATCCGGCCAAAAATAAATTATTTTAGGTATTTTTACACATATTAAGGTAATGATTAGTTCGTACAAATCGAGGCACTTTATGGCTGTTGTACCCCTGGACTGTTAGTAAAATTTCAACTGACCCATTGGCTTATGGTTCAGCTTCTAGATGGAAGCTTGGCTTGAAAATGAAGCCTTCGTTTTAGCGCGGCTAGGCTGCATGTGTGTCAGGGGGGAACGACGTCGTTTATGTTAGGAAATGAAGCCATCAGCTCTAAAATTTCAAACAACCGTCATTGCTCACTTCAACCTTTCGCATCAGTCCGCCAAAAAATGGTAACGAAAATTTGAAATAATTTCAAATTTCTTAAAGTTCCCGCCTTCTAGTTTAATTGTATTTATGTACTCATATTCACTTAACAAAATATTTGTATCTGTAGAACCAGAATAACCCTCATCCTTGTTTTCTCTTTCAAGCCCAAACCCCTGTTATTCTTTGATTTTGATAAAAAAAATGGAGCATAATGATTTTGATCCATTCTCTGACTTCAGTGACAACCCTTCTATACCTAAATATTTACTTCCATTGGTTAGTCAGAGCCAGAACATCCAAAATTCCAAAAATAAAGAAGAGGATGAGTTGGTTGAGCTCCAAAATTCAGAGGCAGTAGATGATGACGACATTCCAGACTTTAACATGGAATCTCAACCGCAAAGTGGTGACGAAGGTAATCCATCTTTCATACAAAACTTAATTTTGTTAATTATCCTAACAATCTTTTGTTTTAATTTTGCTAAGTAATTTCTGGGTTGTGAGTTCCAGGACAAGAAGTTGCAAAGCAATAGAGAAAAGAGTTAACTGATGATGAAAGGGCAGCTGTGTATGGGTTTATGTTGCAGAAGAGTGTTAATAGGAAGTTGAAGAGAGAGGCAACAACTGAGGTTTCCCGAGCCTTCAACATATCAATGCATTCTGTCCTGAGGTTGTGGAAACGGGGGAAAGAGTCTGGGAATCATAAGATTTCCCTCAACAGAGTTAAAAATTCCGGAAGGAAAAAGGTCCAAGTTGGTTTGGAAAAGATCCAAGAGATCCCTCTGAGGAAGAGGACCATGTTAAGGAATCTCTCTGTAGCACTGAGAGTGTCCAGAGGAACTGTCTCATCAAAGTTGAAGAGTGGTGAGCTCAGGCGACATACTAATGCCATCAAACCAATTTTCACAGAGGCTAATCGACTTCAACGTATTGAGCATTGTCTCTCAATAATGGATCCTGATTCAGAACCTAGTAATCTGACTTTCACAGAGATGATAAATGTGGTGCACATCGATGAGAAGTGGTTTCAAATGACCAAGAAGACACAAACCTACTACTTGTTAGCAAACAAAGATGACCTAGTAAGGAAGATAAAAAGCTCTAACTTTATACCTAAAATTATGTTCTTAGCGGTTCTAGCTAGGCCTAGGTATGGCTCGGATGGTAATTGCATATTTGATGGAAAAATAGGAGTCTTTCCTTTGGTCAGTGAAGTTTCTGTTGTTAGGTCTAGTGTAAATAGATTGGCAAGATCATTAGAAATAAAGGCAATTGATAAGATAGACAGGCAAGTGATTAGAGAATTTATGATTACTAAGATTTTGCCTGCAATTAGGGATAGGTGGCCTAGAGATAGCATTGGAGATCCAATCATAATACAATAGGGCAATGCAAAAATCTATATCCTGGCTGATGATGTTGAATTTTGTTTGGCAGCTAACGCACTACACTAGGATTGAATGTTAAGCTGCTATGTCAACCCCCTAATTCCCCTGATCTTAATGTCCTAGATCTTGGCTTCTTTAGGGCTATACAATCTCTGCAGGAAAAGGAATGTGCTGGGAATATCATTGAATTGGCTGCAGCCGTAAATAAATCATTTTGTGAGTTTTCCGATAGGAAGTGTAACTATATATTCTTCACCCTTCAATCCTATATGGTTGAGATACTTAAGATATTGGGGAACAACACATATAGAATTCCTCATATGAGTAAGGAGAGTTTGGATAGGTAGGGTTTGTTTCCATCAAGACTGTCATGTGATCCTATTGTCATTGCAACAGCCAGGGCTAATCTTAATCAATAAACTGTAAGTACTCCAACTACTGCTTTCTGTTGTTATTTTTTTTAATTACTATGTTCAAATTTGTGATTAATTATCCATTATGTGTGTGCAGGACTGTAGGGGGGGATCACAAAGTAAAATTATGAATATAAAGCTCAATTTTGTGTGTGTGCATATGCAGTGATCAATATTAATATCAATTTTGGGTTGTGCATATGCAATGATCAACACATGTAGAATTTTGGGTTGTGCATATGCAGTGATCGATATTGACATGATTTTTTCAGCAATAGTAGTAGTAGTTGATGTATAGGTTAACATGTGATTCAATTAGGCTGTATAATTTGTATATCAATTGAGTAAAACAATGGTTATATATTGTGTGTTCTCAATTGGTAGGTCATTGAATGATGGTTGATCAAGATGTGTTTTTTTCCCGGGAATCATCAGGGCAGTTTGACTGCTTTTAGCGAATATTGATGCAGCTTTTCAGAGAAGTTGTGCCTTACCAATGTTCATGCAATTGTCAATCCATACGTCTTCTCTTAATAATGTTCATACAACTGTGTTTGGTTAGGTATTGACTGCTTGGTATGCAAATCTTTAAGTTGATTGTGTTTAATATGGTAACTGTCACCCCACGATCTTCCTTCACTGTATTGTACAGAAATAGGAGTCCTAGTTTGGTAAACCGTTCACTTCCCAAAACTAGCATAAATATTCGGATGGAAACTGCTTTATGCAGGACACTTTTCCCCTATAAATCTTAACCATCTCCTTGCACATATCTCATCTTCATTTCATATCCCTAATTCATCATTTTCTTTGCAGAGTCCAACACAATGAATCCTCATGAGAAGCAAGAAATGCTCCACTTCCTTGATGAAGTAGGTGGCCATCTTCAAGATGATTGGGCCTTGCTTGAGCACAAGATCCTGCAGACACAGAGTGACATCCACCGGCTTGAAGGGAGGGTTGGTGGTTTAAGGTTGAAGAAGGCTAGGATCTTCATCGAGGATGATAGCGATGAGATTGTTAAGGCAATTAATGCCATTGGTATTTGCCTCACCCACATCTCTACAACCATTACTCACCTGGAGCAAAAGAAGGATGTACTCCATTTGGTGCTGGAAACTGTTATGTTTGCTAATGAGCAGCTTAATAGTTTTGGGAATGCTTTGCCAGACTTTCCCAATTTAGATTAGGTTTTAGTTTTTCATTTTAATTGTTTTTTTATAAACAAATTATGTACTTGTCTATTTTCAGTCTAGTCAAACTTATGCTTAGTCTATAGTCAAAACACTGTTATCCAACCTATGTAGTCTGTGGGCAAAGATGATGATATGTATCACCAGGTTTTTTATCTTCCCAATCCAGAAGAATCAACACGACTCTTGACCGATCCCAATCGATGCAACCTTTTTATCTTCCCAATCCCCTATATATACCTAAGTTTATGTAACCCTAAACTCCATTCCACTAAAGTTCCTCTCCTCTGCAATTTCTTTCTCCCCTGCTCAATCTCTTATCAAATTATTCTTTACTGCAACCATGAATCCAAATGAGAAGAGAACCATGCTGCAGTCCGTGTCAGTGGTAACAAGAAACCTCTAAGATGACATAGTGCAGATAAAGCACAAGCTACTCCAAACGAACAAAAACGTCGACCATTTGGAGGACATCCTAGATGACTGATTGAGCTTTAATTGCAGTGGTTTATACCACTAGTTGTCTTGCAATTTCGAATGGTATGCTCTTAAATTTGGTGTGAGTCATTCGATTATTGCAGGAGACAACTTTGGAGAGGAAAGGAGCAGAAGGAGAAGAATTAGGCATGGTTCTGGGTATATTTGGAGCAGTTGGATTGCTAGTTGCTATTCTTGACCAAGACTGGGAAGTCATCCCTCTTGGTCAAGACAGATTCGCTTGGCCAATCAACCATCTTGGAGAAACCTACGGAGCAGACAGCGGATTAAAGACGTTGGCAAATGATTCTTCCCTGCCCTAACGATCGAAAACATTAATCTCGGACTGATTGGAAATGCATCCTGCTATTTTCACTTTGATAGGATTCTTTGGTGAGGAGAGAGTAATTCAAATACAATTTAAAGTTGATTAGGATTTGATTTCCTCTATTTCCGCCTTTAGCTATTTTCTAGGAAGAGGGGATTGTTTATACTCTTCCTAGGGTTTGGAGAAAGGAGTTCGTCGTCTCTGGATTTGAATCTCCTTTCTGGTTTTCTATCACCATTTTCATTTTATACTCTGCTCCTTCGGCAATGAAGGATTTTCATATTTTTCAATACATTGTTTAATTGTTTTCGATTATGAGTATGAGTAGTTAAGTTCACCCTTCTTAGTAGAGGCAGCATGAGCTTGAGTATGCATAAAACCTAATCGATTTTACCATTCTTCAAATTTGCATTTAATCAATCTCGTTATAATTCCTAATGTGTTTTTGTTTGATATTAGACCTAATCAATCTAGGACTGAATAGATCACGCAACAATCATTCTCCTTGGCCATGGATTATTGACAAAAAAGATCGAAGTAGATACCTGCGCGCTAGCAGAACATCTGCGAAACGGTAGGGGGAAAGGTTAATCAGACCCAGTCCTGACTGACGCCCGAGGATACTAGTTTGGAGTTGTCTTCCCTTAGTCATTCATCAGCCAACTCAGTAAACCCTTTAACCAGCAAGGTGTTGGTTAAGCATCATCTCTAAGCGCACCTGAGGTAGTGTTGATACATGAGGGAAGCAGGGTCATAAGCGTATATTGATCCTATAGCAACTCTGTGGATTGAAGATGAAAACTCCTGCGTCAATGATTGTAACTCATGTCTCATAGCTGCCAGCCATTACTAAGAATTTCTCCCATATTTGATTCCCATTTCTGGATCTGCCTTCTTGACCAAGAACACCATTCTTGGCCAAGACTGTTACTCGTTTTATTTTCTTTCCAGTTTTAGTTTAGAATACAAAACCCCAATTTTCACCTAAGTGTTACCACTGGTCTT
Source organism: Viola odorata (assembly GCA_963691705.1). NCBI lineage: Eukaryota > Viridiplantae > Streptophyta > Magnoliopsida > Malpighiales > Violaceae > Viola > Viola odorata. The sequence continues at coordinate 47,429,324 of OY829538.1, read as the reverse complement.
TACAAGCACACACAAAAGTCATACCATAACTCCCTGTGGATCGAACCTCTTGCATGCTATCTACAATTAATTTGTGTTTAGTAGTGAGTTGTAACTATTATTTATTTTTGACGGATTCGATACCCAGTCAATGACCTATAGCAAAGGAAGGAAGAAACCATGCCTTATGACTACCGAGGCTTTAAGACTGTTGAAGCTATGGGTGAATGCATCATGCACCTCTCTGTTGCTATTTCTGAATTGAACTAGAAGTCATTTGTACTGAGGTTGGCGATGGACAATGTCAGGGAAGCTATAACTGAGGTTACTCGGTTTGCCAATGCAGACCCTGGGATTCCCACCAACGAGTCGATTAGATTGATGTTTGTTTGTTTTAGTGCACGACTATGTGCCTCACTACTTCCATGTTCTGTTTTTTTAATTAATGATCATATAATATTGGATTCAAAAGTCTACTTATTTCCTCTCCTCTATTCCTCCACTTATATTGCTTTTGCTATGTACACAAAAGTATACACACACAAATATAAGATCAATCCAAACTAGTGAATCAAAATTGCAGTAATACACCACTGCAATTTCCAAGTTTCTAGTTCCTGTAAATATATTGTTGCCAAACCCCACAACAAATGAACAATCCAACCATACAATTGAACAACAACCAATCCAAAAAATTAGAAACCAGGCAAAATTTGCAACTACCATTTTATTACTTCAACCAAAACTGTACAATAGGAGTTACAACATGAACTATCTGGATTGCAAATGAAACTCCTAAACAACAATAAGAGCATTGACTGCCTAAAACTACATGGATTGCAACTCCTTGCCACACTAAAACCAAAAGCATTCTATCTATACCAAACCCCCTAAATTTCAGTAGAAATCAAGGACAAGGATACGCAACATTTTAATGAAGCTCTCTTCATATAAAAAGGTCCTTATTGCCAAACATACCTCGAATTGGTAATTTATTGAGATCGAAATCTTTGTCCATCAAAACTGTCGTTGTATGCAAAACATCATCGGGTAATGGTAGATTTAAATCAGGTAGAAGAATTTTTTTTGGAGCAATCTCACCTTGCTCACTAGCCACAAGGCACAAAACTTCATCCTCTTCATGATCAATCACACCCACATCTTCTCTGTCGTATGTATCTTCCACAATCAAATCCTTTGCCACATGGCTCAAAACTTCATCCTCTTCATCATCAAACACACCGTTATCTTCCCTGTCGTATGTATCTTCCACATTCAGATCCATACCACACAATGAATCTGCCGCATAAACCACTGCGGGTGCGTCATCTTCAACCTCAGCAACTCCAATTGAATCCGCTACAAATATTTACATCACCTCATCAAACTGCACACAACTCTCAGCCTGTGAATCATCCCAGTAATCAACGCTCTCCATTGACAGAGTAGAAATTAAAACCCTAATTGTCCAAAGAGTAGAAGTGTACTTACAAAAAGTGAAAGTGGCGGTTGTGGAAGAATGAATTGTAGGGGTATTAATAGGCAAAACTTTTAATTCCCCCTCAAAATTGATTTTCAAATGCCTTCAGATTGCCAATTGTTTCCCTCCCGCAGCTGCGATGGTAGAGCCAAGCCAAAGTCTCCATCGTCGACACCGAACAGATGCAAGGGCAGCATCGACATCTCCAGCGTCGATAGTCGGGAACGACATTTATTGTTGGCAGATGGAGTACTATCTAATTCAAGTTAAATATAGCGTAGACAAACATGGTCCTTTATGGTCATTTCATCTCTAATCGTAATTTTAACTAAACAATTTTCTCCTCACACAGTATTTTTAAAAAGAATAGTGCTAGGAACACTAACATTTTTACTAATTTTAGTACTAAAAGTACACACATCATCTTCATATCTATTTGGTAGTTATTAATTTAAATAAAAATAATAATATAACCTAATTATGGAGAGATAAACCTCAATCATGACACATTAATTAGTAAAATAATTAATATCCAAACATTATTCTTTTAAAAATTAATCAAACAGCTCCGTGTATTTTACAAAAATGATTTTATACTCAATATTTTCACCCACAACAAAAATGGTTTATAAACAATCCCAAACATAACCTAATCATGCTTGCTTTGTTGAATTTTGAAATATTATATTTATCACACCCCCTTTTCGATTTTACGCGAGCCGATTCGAGACGGACGTGAGACAAAAAGGATGTCTCACATAATGCAATGAAGTCACCACCCTATTTATTTCTAAGGAATAGGGAAACCTATGGTCCAAAAAGAAAATAAATAAAATAAAAACTAAGGCAAAAATAACAGGGTCTAAACCCGAGAACAACGATTCGGGGTCGATTTATGGACTCGGGAAGGTGTTAGGCACCCGAGTCCCATCCTAAAAAAGTTACCGGTTAAAAAGGAGAGAGGTGTTTAAATAAAAGATTTAAAAACAAGTAATTGGGCCCTTAGAGGAATCGACGCTTTAGTATTTTACGTTGGTCGGGACTGTTCAGGACTGGTTGGGACTGATTTTCAACAGAATTGCTACCGTTTAATCTTTACTAAAGCAAAGGCCCTCTATCATCATCGGGCCATGCATGATTAATTCTAATTATTAGGTGATCTAATCATGCATAAAACTAACAAAGTACCGATTTAATGAATGCGGAAAAAGTAAAAAAATGAGGTGTGGGATCAAAGCCACCAAGCACATGCATTTAATACAAACATAAATAAAAATAAACATTTATTCATGACATTTAAAGTGAGTGATTTAAACAAGTTATTCATGTGAATTGATTGATTTTTAAATTCTAACGATTCTAAACAATCATGCATACGAACATGTATATATATATATGGAAAACGTTGAATAAATAAAAAGAGGCAAGAAGAGTGTACTTACGAGCGTGTATTTGATTTTACCCTACAAGGTCGATATTAGTAATAGTTCAAATGATAATAATTAATAAACAAGCAAATAAACATTTAATTAATTTCAAGTAAGCAAATAATTAATTAAATAAACATTGCAGATAAACAAATTATTAATTATCGCATACGAGCAATTGATAAATTAACACGAAAATAATACAACAGACTCAATTATACGAAACCTTAATGGGTCAGGAACAACCCCGGCCCAACTACCCAAGCCCATGTTTCTTCTGATGGGCCAGGAACAACCCCAACCCATCTCTCTCATTAAAACCCGGATAGGTGAGGAACAGTTCCTGGCCCATCACTTACTCACTTCCCAGTTGGGCCAAGCCCGCTCTCCTTTCCCTCCAAAACTGCGTCTTCTTCCTTGGTTCAACAAAATAAACCCACAAAAACCCACAAATCAAGCCAGCAGTTCAAGCAAAGCAACAAACAATAAGTAATTAATTAAACAAATGCAAGTAATTAATTAGAGAAATCAAAACAGCCAGCAAAATTAAGTTGAAAGATAGCCACGAAAAACCAACAATCCAACCCCGATAAATCAGATAAACCAACCACAATCAATCAAATAAACCAACCAAGCAGACAATTAAATTGAAAACAGAGAAACAAATATTTGAAATAGAAACAAAGCAACAATTGATTTGAAATGAAAACAACGCGGCAATCGATTGAGTTGAAAGCAAGCAATCTAATTTCAAACAGAGCGGCGGTTGATTGAATTGAAAGCAATTGATTGAATTGAACGAAAACAAGAAATTTAAATTAAAACAGAGCAGTTGATTAAATGGAAAGCAAGCAAATAAAATAGAGCAATTAATTTCAACCTTTGATTGGCTGCTTGAGAAATAAATAGTGCTGTCAACTCGTCCCTTGGTGGTGAAGAGTAGAGTATTTATAGAGGAAAGTTCACGAGTGAACTTGGTGAGCAAGGTGAGTGTGGGCGTCGCGGGCGAGAGTGGCGATGAGTAGTGGCCGGAGTGGTGAGCACGTTTGAGGTGTGTGGCTGAGGTTGGATGGAAGCTTCAGTGATGGGAGGTTCGTGATGATGAATTTTCTAGGGAGCGATTGAGGACGACTTGGGAGGTAAGTGGCTGAGGTCGGTTACGCCAAGAACATGACGAGGAAGAAAGGTGCATGGTTGTGAATTATCTGGACCATTGATCTTGTTTGACCCTTGCTTGGTCAACAGATCAACGGTGGATGATGAAAGGCAATCGCAGTTCATTTATTCGGTTCGAGGCAACGGTATGAGCGAACTCGTTTGAAATGAATATAAGCCCGAACCGAAAATTACTAAAATATGCAGTAAAATGAAACAAAATGAGTGGTAAATAGTAAACAAAAAAAAATCGATCTATGGTTCGAGTAGACTCGCCCGGAACTGCTAGAAGTTCGAACGGAAAAAAATGCTAAAGTAAAGTGAACTAAACAAAATAAAATAATAGTAGATAATATATCGTTAATAAATGAAAGTGTTTGATCTATGGTTCGAGGAATCTCGCTCGGGACAGATAGAAGTTCAAACGAAAAAACAGCGAACTATGAAAAAAAATGAAAATGAAACGAAATAACATAAGACAGAAAAATAAATAGCAAATGATCGACGATAGATAGAAATACGATTTAAAAGGGTTGATAATGATAAGCGATAAAAATATGAAAATGCGTCAAAAAATCAGGTAGCAACAATATTAACATTTCAAAATTCAACACAGCACATATACAAGGTGCAGAAATATCCAATTTCATTTAAATCAATGAAAATATTAACAAATTATATCATTTGAATCAAAGGGAAAAAGATGCTCTTGGTATTAAATTTTTCAATCTGGAACAATTTTGTAACCCAATGAATTTCTAGGATGACTAAACTAGTATTGAACTAGACACATTAGCCACCGAGTGTTGCTTATCATTAAAACTTATTTCTGTTATGTCACCGAAGGATAGGAATATCAACAATGGCAGATTAGAGATCTTTCTGTTTTTAGAAAAGCACAAAAGCAAAAAAAATTGGAAAACAAAAAGATCGTATTATTTTATCAGGAAAACACACCCAGCAGTCCCTAACATATTTTTTTTAGTCGATCTCATATGTATTTTTTTCCCATTCCAATCTCCAACGTTATAGTATGTGTTAGTTCAATTAAGTCTTATTTGTCAAAATAGTGACTAACGGCGACAAACTTCCATCGACTACCATTTTTTTAATATTTTTCCTAACAAAAGGCAACCTGAAAATAAAAAGTTATAAAAATGAATTAAAAGATTTCCATAAAACATTAAAAATCAGAAAAAATCAAGAAAAAAACAATAAAAAAAGAAAAATCCATCTGAAAATTTTAAAAAATAAATCTAAAAGAATGTGAGAATTTTTTATTGCTCTTTTTTTAAGAATTAAACTTACTGTTCAAAACTAATTAATTTCCGTATTAATTAACTAAATAAATTTTAAAAATAATTTAAGTTTCGTCCAACCCATTTCCATCTCTCAATTCATCTTCCTCTTCCGTAAAAAAAACCCATCAACACCCAAAATTCCTGCATAATTCTTCATCCCCATCTCGCCATCTCCCATCTTACTTTCATTTGTATGCTATTTTTATTTTTATTGTTAATTAATAGTTTAACTTTTTTTATTATTTTTAGTTTAACTTTCTTGGGAGTGGAGAAAATCGTGTTAGGCGAGTCTCTCCTTTTTGAAAATCTGATAGTACTTGAACAAAATTACAACCGGAAAAATAAAATAATAGAAAAAGTAATTTCATATCATCACTTAACGGAAAAATAGTGTCACGTATTTACATAAAATTTAAAATATCAATTTATGATGAATAAAAAGTGTAATCTAAAAAAAAAAAAAGATAACGGATAGTTGATTATATCAATTTCTCGCGAGTGAAGGGTTTAAACTATTGTTAGCCCTTGATGAAAACCTTCAATTTTTTTTTCTTTAATTTTTCTGATTTTTAATGTTTTATGAAATACTATTAATTCATTTTTAAAGATTTTTAAAAAAAATTTCTAACTTTTTTATTTTCAAGTGGCTTCTTTTGTTAGAAAAAGTATTGAAAAAATGCTGAAAAAATAGTTAACGAAAATTTCACGAAAATTAGTCGTGATTAGGACTCATTTGAGCTGCCGCATATAACATCTAGAACTGAAATGAACAAAAAAAACCAATGTGGTATTAACTAAAATAAATAAATAACATTTGAGACCCGAGTGAGTTTTCCCTTGCTCTGTCCATTCTGTCAAATAACTAAAACAATTAAAGGATCAAAAGCTAACAGACACTGGCCTATCAATGGCAGGATATGAACTAATTACAATTCAGAACGCCAGGTCAGCAACAACATATCTACATTTTACGAACAACTGATTTACAGAGGTAAAGACAACGCTCAGAATGAAGTACAGCTTCAACTGGTGGTCCCTTCTCTTGTATTTGAGGAAACCGAACCTTCATCGTCAGAACAAGATCCATCTTCCAAAATACTTATATTGGGAGCAAGGTCTTTACTACAGCCGATGAAACTTGCAATACTATTGACACCTTTAGAGCTCACAGCCGAGACAGCCATAATATCTGTGAAAGCATCAATATCAGTTGTTCCGGTGTAAAAACTTCTACTACCGGTGGCAAATACTGCATGTTTCTCGTCAGTATTGCTCAGGACAGCTGGGAACACGTTAAACAACTGAGGGTTGGGCTGGCTCGAACCACTGAGGAGTAGCCTCAAAGTCTCTCTAGCACCCTTTTCAACCAATGAGTCTGTTTCCGGAATCAACGGGCTCAGAAAATTTGGGTGTAATGATGGCATAGAGCTCGAGATGGAAGGGCCAGCACTCACCAGGTAGCCTTGACCTGAAGAGCAAACATCAATGACTGGAATGTGAACAATTGGATCACACATTAAAGGAGTGAAAGTTGGGATCTGCTGAGAACTTGGCATTGGCAACCGAAGCAATGGATCGGGCAGCAAAGCAGGAAAATCCATTGATGGAATGTCAGCCAAGCTGAGAGGTGCTGTTGGAGGAAACAACGCGGAAGACCTGCCAACTGACAATAATGAAGCAAGTGGTGGAAGCAAAGGTGATTCGGTTAAGGAGGTAGGCATTTGGGAAGAGGATGTAGGATATTGAAAAGATGATACCCCCTGAGGGCACCAACAATAATAGGGAGAGAAGAGAGGTGGATTTATAGAAGAAATATGAGAAACTGGGCATAAAGTTGGTGGGATGTTCAAGTTCCCAAGAGATTCAAGAAAACTTGATGGGGACTTCTTGACATCATGCTGCTTCTCATTAATACATTGATTAGAGCTAGGCACGTCACTGGCACGTGGCAGTGTAACAAGCAAGTTATCAACTGCAGAAAGATGATTGTCCCCACGCCGCCTTAACTTCTCCCTTGCAGCATTTCTTAAAGAAGACAAGCTTTTAGGCAAACCCTCTTTGAAGGAACTTGATCTAGGACTCAGGCTTCCTTGATAGGGTGAACTTGTTTTTGCTGTCTGGCTTCCATGTCGAGAACATAGGGACTTTGCTGACAAGAATATTGCATCTGAGTCAGGAGAGCCATCAGAGGAAAAAGCAGCAGAGCATTCAGAACTCTCTCTCATGTTACTTCCCACAAGATAGGTACGGAGCTGAGTTGCAAAGCAATCAAGCCGTGACTTGCTAATGCCAGTTAATTCAGCAATAGACGGCTTTCTCCTGAGTAAATCCTTCATCTATTGGGGAGGAAGGGGATACCCTCATTAGTAAACTAAAATATCAAAACAGATGCATGCACATTACAAAGAAGGATAACTTCAACCATGATACCACCCGACCACATTAAAACTGAGTCGTTCAACACAATCAAATAAATTAATCACAAACTAAATAAATATTAGAAAACAAATTTCAGGCAAAGGGGGGACCGTGAAGACACAGCATGCACATTAGAGCACGGTTATTTACAAAGTTCTATACATGAAAATGCAGTCCCTTAGCAATATCTCAGTATTTAGAACAAGAATTATAAGTCAGATTTTATTTTCTCATCACTGACTACACATCCATGCATCTACAAATTGTTCAAGATGCTGTTATGTACCTTTGCAAGCAATTCACTTCCAAAGAGAGTTGATTTCTCAGAGCACCAGAAGTAAAAAACAGTACCGTCTGGGGATTTTATAAGGAAAGATCGGCCAGAACTGTCTGTGGGGATCTCATCAAGTGCAACGGCATGAGACTGTTCTTTACCACTTAAGGTGAATAGCCTTTCTGCATGACCATCATCTCCAAAAAAGGAAAGGCGCAGATCAGATGTTGGCAAGAGTGTGAGATTTAAATTTCCCCTGAAACAATGAGAGATCATGGAGAATGATTAAAAGCACTAATAGCAATACTTAAACAGTAAATTAGCAAGCAACATTATGTAAAAAAATTATATTATAGGAAAAAAATCTAACATGGCAACGACTTAAATGCACCATGCCAATAGAATGACTCGATGTGTAAATTCAAAAGTTAAACTACTGTATTAATCAGTATTTAGTGAGAAATATAGCGAAGCAAAATGATAAAAGGGGAAAGAAACATTATCAGGACATGACCTATCATATTCTACAGAGAAACATTATCAGGACATGACCTATCATATTCTACAGAGAAACATTATCAGGACATGACCTACCATATTCTACAGGACATTCTATAGGCAAGACAGAATCTGACATACTTGATGCGCGTTATTGGCTGGCATAAATCTACTTACTAAAACAGACTAGCGTAGTCTCACTTTAACTGCTGTCCTAAATCTAATAATCCATTTGATTGCAAGATGGATCAGCCATAGGCTCTATGGAGACCTCAGAAACAATATATTAATGCTAATAGATAACTAAAAATTAGTTTCTCCCTTATTTCCACCAAATATGCCCATGACCTATGGGTTCCACTGTTTTCACTTTCCCAAACAGTGGTTCTTCAAATTACTTATTGGATTAATGGTAGTTATCCCAAATACAAAGCATTCTCCACTCCTTACAATTTTTTAAGAAAAAACAATTATTAGCTACAAAGCCACCCAAATTATTCTCACAAGTTATCTTTCCATGTAAAAAGCGTACTCGTAACACCAAAACAGTGATTAAATTAAAACCAACAGAAGAGAAATGTAAGGAAATCAAAAATACACAAGAGTGCAGATAAAAACATTGGACAAGCCAATAAAACAGTGTTTTGCATCATGTCAAAGAATAGCAAGACTAGCTCTAAATGTCTAATTAAGAAAAATGGTCATACCGGCAAATCCAAAATACAATAGCAAGTTATATAATCATATAATGTAAGAGATGAAACTACCTTACTTTCCCACAATTCAGAGATCATAATAGAATACGCCCATTTTACCTACAAGTCAAAAGACATTTCACTTGGAAGCATGAACATTATCACCATGAACAAGTTAAATCATAGTATTCTGCAAATTTCCACCATTCATCAACAACTGTACCATACATGCACTTTCTGGCAGCATTATGCTTATGTCAACTTTACTATTAGAGAAGCACTAACAAAATACAATACCCTGAGCTAGGAAAATTTATGAACAAGAACCATTTCCTGACCATAACAAACATGATAACATATAAACCACACACGTCAACCTTCAACAGGTCCCATGACCAAATTGCAAACTTCCAGGCTTCAATCATGAATGATGTCATTTCTGGATAAAGCCATCCAGCAAGCAGTCACTAATGCCGTGTTGCATCATTCATAAAAACAAATATGCAGTGTCATTGAGTTCATCGATGAAAGAAAAAAAGGTAGCAGTTGAATGCATGCCACCTGGCAAAAGGTTCAAAGAAGAGGGAAAACTGCAGGCAACTCATAATGATGACTGAGGTTTAATGCTTGATTTCAAGAAAGTTAATTTGAGCAAATACAAAATGGGTAACCAGAAACACAGAGAGTTCAATACTGAAAAATTTATTAGCAAACTTACACGATCAATATACTGCAAAAAATATGCACATCAAAAAGAAAAACAATCCAATTCTACTAACTGGATCAATTGGATCAAAAAGAAATTCATAGCCCACAAAAGAACCTCACATAAAGTTTCTGGTATGCAATTTAGTCCGAATAAGAAGCACTAAGAAAATATATCAAACAAGTTTAAGCTCATACATTATAACAGAAAAATGAAGCATATAGTACACATTGAAATTAGAAGACAAAAACACGACATCCATAAAAAAAAGTTAGTCACCTTGTGGCTGTAGGACACAATAGTGTTCCTTGTTTGTTGATCTTCCCCACACGAATTGAAACAAGCGGTATGCAAAAACACATTGCTAGTACACCAACCTCCGAAGGCTCGAAGTGCTGTACCATCACAAAACAAGTAATTAAATTTGAATCCCCATATATATTTCTTTTTTCAAAAAACTAAACAAATCACTACTGCTCGCAACCTAAATTGCTAACCTGACTCAGATGAGCCCAAAGCCTATCTTCAGCCCCGCTGCTGGAAGTGTTCAACTTCAATAACGGCTTTAGCCTTTCATCAGCCCTACATGCACCCATCACTTGCATATCCAACGCTTGTAGCCACTGGAAAACCATATCTTCGCGATCGCTCCGTTGAAGCAACAAATCTCCGTCTCCTTGCTCCACCAGAATGCTCGTCAACCTCTCCGTCAGCCCAGATCCAGCTGTTGATGTCTCCGCACCGCTTGAGACAGATGACGATTCGTCAAAATCGTCCCCGTTGGATCGGCCCACCAAATCATCGTCGTTGAATTCGCCTTGTCTTCGAGAGTAAGCCATCTCACGCAAATCTTTCTATTTAATTGTATCAATATTTTAGAATTTCTCCTAGGTTAGAACGGAAAATCTGATCTTCAAATCTTTGCAGGAATGAAGCGATAATATTTAAAAATTCGAGTGAGGGAGATTAGAGAGATGAATTGGTATTGTTTTCTTGAGAGAGAAATATCTGGCACTTTCTCACGAGTTTGTTCTTGTTTGTTGCCGTGGCGTTTGATAAAAAAAATTGATAAAACGAGAGAGCAACTGGCGGATTTGAAGTGCTTATTAATTTTGGTTTGGTGTTGTTTTATGTCCGGGCGTGGTCACATAGGAGCCACGTCATCTTTACCTTGGAAGCGGGTCCCAAGAGTGCCATTGGAGTTGGGGCAATGCTATTGAACCGGCAAATGGAATAGTAGAAGTACAAGATTCAACATTGTTAGCTTTACTATGTTTGCTTGAGAGAAAAAAAATTAAATTCTTAGGAATTAAACTTTTTTAGATTCTTCTACTTTATATTTATTTTTGAAGAGAGTGATTCTTAGCTGTGGGATTGAGAATCTCACTCTCTCAAATGTAAAAAAAAATTATATTTAATAAAATTACTTGTCTATCCTTATAGCTACTTTTTTTTAAATTACATATTCAAATTATCCACATTTTAATCAAATAAACAAATTTATTACTTATGCAACTTATTGTTTTAATATTGTCCAAAATAAAAATGTCTTATTTAATTATATTTCATTTTTATAATTTATTTTAATTATTAATTTATTTAAATCAATAAAATAATTTAATATGATTATTTTACACTATCTATAATAGGTTAAATAATGTGATATGTTTCATTAATAATTATTTACGAGTTTAGTAAAATTTTAGTAAAATTTGCTAATATTTTGAATCATGCTAATATTTTAAAGTTATTATATATCATACACTTATATCAAATAATTTTAACTAAAATTTAGTTATATATATTTGAATCAAATTGAATTAAATAAATAATTATCATTTTATGATAAAGTAGTAATTTTTTTTTACTTTCTCTTAGGATTCCTGAGTTAAAACAAACACAAGAATATTAATTTTCCGGAAATCTTCACTTTTTTCTTGATGTTTTAAATTTATTTTCTGTATTTTTAATATTTTTATTATGTTTTTCTTATTTTTTATGATTTTTTAAATCTGAATTTTATTTTTTATTTTTTCAGTAATTTTAATATTTTTATTATATTTTTCTGATTTTATAATTTATTTTAATTTGTTATATCTTTTAGATTTTTTATATTTTTCTCATTTTTTATTGTTTTTATTATATTTTTCTGATTTTGTGGCTAGGGTTAGAGACAAAATGAAAACCGTGATTGCAATATAATTTGAAAACCGGTTTTAGAATTGCAATGTAACCCTAGATATTTTTCTCATTTTTTATATCTTCTAATATTATATAACCCTAGCTAGCGAAGAAATATTTTAGAATTTCTTCTAAATCACGGTTTTAGAATTGGGACACTACTTAACCTCAGTATCCACTTCCAATTTTTATGAGCAACAAAGTTACTTATACAACTTTGTTTATTCCTTAGAACAATGGATTGGAAAAAGACACAAGAGTGATGAAGGAGCTAGAAAAATATCTTGAAGCTTATGCTAATTTAGAAAACAAGTTAGAAGATTCATACGGGTGTTCACGGTCTAGTCCGGACTGGTTTTTGTGCTAGAACCGGACCGGACTGGAATTACCGGTTCTTGTCTAGGATAGAATCAGACCGGATACTTTCGGTCCGATCTAGTCGGTTTTAATTTTTTCGGGTCGGATCGGGCCGGTTCTGGATATGACCCGGAATTTTTTTTTTAAATTTTGTATTTAAAATAATAAATAAAAGGAAAAAAATGAGGACTTTTAATTGAGTTTAAAAGAAAAAAAAATGCATAATATATTAGTAATTTAAACATTAATACAATTTAAATTAAAAACATAAAACTCTAAACAATTAGTAATTTTTAATTTTATAACAATTGATATTAATTAATAACTATATTATTATTAATTAATGGTCTTACTTTATACATATTAGCTATATAAATGGCTATTACAATTTACAATAATATATTACTAGTATGTGCCATGTTAAGTATATAAATGCCTATTAAAATTTTATTTTTTAGTTCTTACTACGGAGAATATTTTTCCCTCATAATAATTCTCATATAACGTCCTAAATAAAATTTTGTATTTAAAATAACAAATACAAAAAATGACGAATTTTAATTGAGTTTAAAGAAAAAAAAAAGGAAAAATGCATGAGGAATTTTAATACAGTTTAGAAGGAAAAAAGAAAGTGGGAGCCAAGAGATGGCAACGGGTATCCATACCCGGATACCCGCCCATACCCATGACTGTTTGACGGGTAATATCCAAACCATATCCGGTTTGACTGGGTATGGTTTGGGTATTACCCATACCCATTCGGGTATAATGGGTATGATACCCGTTCGGGTATAGGTTATACCTGAACGGGTATTCCTAAATTCTCAGAGTTTCACGCTTCTCCCTCCCTCTCTCTGTCGTCGCTCGCCGCCTTCCTCCTCCTTCACACCATCCTTGATCTTCCTCACGCTTCTCCTCCCTCTCTCTGTCGTCGCTCGCCGCCCTCCTCCTCCTTCACACCATCCTCAATCTTCCTCACGCTTCTCCTCCCTCTCTCTGTCATCGCTCGTCTAAGGTATGTTTTTTCCTTTTCGTTATGGTTTTCACTACTATCGCTGAGATTGCACTTTTTTGAGGTTGGTTGAGATGGGTATTGAATCCACACATCTGATGTTGCATCTGCGGTCTGTTTTAGTGTTAATTTGAGGGATTAGTGCTTTGCTTAATGGGAGTATTATTTGTACCTATAAAATCTATTTTAGTGTTCTATAAATTACTTTCTGTTTTCTGGTCAATCGATTATGGTGGTGTCTTGAAGAGTAAGAGTCAGCAAAAACACAATTCGTAGTGAAATCTTTCATTTTGACCATAGTTACTTAGCTAACATTGCTTTACTACAGTTGTAGCAATGGGTTAGGAACTGTTCTACTGTCCTTTGCAGTCTTGGGTTGCAAAAGAGCAAAGATTGCAATTGTTTCATGGATAGCGATGGTGGTGCTTTTAGTACTGGGAGCAGTAGCAGCAGCACCAGCTCTGGTTATGATTTCTTAGGATTGAAAGTGGGGTTTCGGAGCAGCAAAGTGATTCTACTTTCGCTCCATGTGTTTGCTACTGTTGTGTTAATTTGCAAGTTAATTAGCTCCTTAATTATTATTTTTCTAATGAGAAAATGATGAATTAAGTATTATAAATGGATATAGTATGTTCTTCAACTTAAGGAATGATATAAGTTTCATAGTGTGTATCTTATTCTTACTGTTACTGCCGAGCCCTTTTTTCCTTTGGTTTAATGTGTTTATGCTGATTGTTTTTGTCAAACTTTGTCAGGCCTTGAACTTTGCTTTCAAGGATTATTTCAAGGGCCTCTTCAACTTCAAGAAGGATAGAGATGGTTACTGGAAGTGGTTTGCTGGTAACTTGGGATCAGGAGGTGCAGCTGGTGCTTCTTCTCTTCTCTTTGTCTACTCGTTGGACTATGCCCGAACTCATCTGGCAAATGATTCCAAAGCCGCAAAGAAAGGAGGAGAGAGGCAATTCAATGGTCTTGTTGATGTCTACAAGAAGACACTGAAATCTGATGGTATTGCTGGGTTGTACCGTGGATTCAACATATCTTGTGTTGGAATCATTGTCTACCGTGGTCTCTACTTTGGAATGTACGACTCTCAACATAATTTCTGTGCGTTGCTGGATTGCAATAGTTCTTCAACTGTTGTGTGTTGATGTAAGTTGCAATGATGATTGCTGAAACTGAGTAGGTTGATGGCTGTACTTGTCCAGTAGTGTCGCAAATGATATTTTGTCTGTATTCATGATGTCAAATGAGTAGGATGATATGTTTGGTTTTCTAACATTTTGTCTTCTGTATTCATGATAATAGGATAGTTTCTTCGCTAGCTTTGCCCTTGGTTGGGTTATTACCAATGGTGCTGGTCTTGCATCCTACCCCATTGACACCGTCCGTAGAAGAATGATGATGACCTCTGGTGAAGCTGTCAAGTACAAGAGCTCTTTTGATGCCTTCTCACAGATTATGAAGAATGAGGGTGCCAAGTCTCTCTTCAAGGGTGATGGAGCAAACATCCTTCGTGCTGTTGCAGGTGCTGGTGTGCTTGCTGGTTATGACAAGTTACAGCTGATTGTTTTTGGCAAGAAGTTTGGATCCGGTGGTGCTTAAGTTGATCTCTGATCATTCTGAGCTTGTTCCATTTTATTTAGCTTTAGATGGTGATGAAAATCCTGACATCCGAGAATTTATAGCCCCGACAAAATTTTCTTAAATAATTCAGTTTTAGGGGGGGATTTCCCTGAACCGGATGTTATTTTTCGATGAGATTTTGGTGTCAGTCGCTTGATTCTATAAGAGCTGCGGCTAAATGCTACGGCTACTTGCGTTTTTGATTATTTAAGTTTTAAGGGATACATCATATATTTTGCTACATTATTTCAGTTTCAATTTATGGGTTACTATGTGTTTGGGCGTTTCACATTTCATTGATTTCCTAATTTGTTTGAATTGTCTTATTTGGAGAGTTTGCCCTAGTTGGTGACATGAAACGTTATTTAGGTAGCCCCTTGCATTTGGGTTCTATATGGATATCAGGTATCTGTTGATTATAACATGATTTTGTCGCTTTTAGTTTATTAGTTCGTAGGAATGATATAAGTATTATTTTTCTCAGCTTAGACATGTTCTTGAACTTAAGGAATGATATAAGTTTCATAGTGTGTAGCTTATTCTTACTGTTACTGCTGATTATGTCCATTTCCAGTTTACCTCTCCTTCGATAATATAAATTTCAACTTTTTTCTCGGGTGTTAAAAAAATAAGCCAAAATGATAAAAAAGTGAGAAAAGCGATAAAAAAATGAGCTAAAATAAAAAAAACGAGCCAAAATGGTCAAAAAAATGAGTCAAAACGGTAAAAAAACGAGTCAAAATAAAAAAAAAACGAGCAAAAATGATGAAAACTAACCTATATAGTGAAATTTTCTTTAATTATAAAAAAATAAAATAATTTAATGAATTGGATATCCATTACATACCCAATTGGGTATTGGGTATATTGGGTATGGGTAATAATGGGTATGTTAAAGCGGGTATGAATTGGGTATTTACCCATACCCGTCCATACCCGTTTTAACATATCCATACCCGCCCATACCCGCCCAATTGCCATCCCTTATATCATTTGAACCTCTTCCCTTTAATATAAAAGATAAAGAATCAACCATTAAACCAAATAAAAACTTTGATATCATTTAAACCAAATATATATATATATTTCCGGTTCTTCGGACCGGTTCTCGAATTTTGAAGGTTGAAAAACCAGACTGAATCAGAACTATCCAGTTCGGGTAAAAAAAAAAACCCGGATTGGACCAAACCAGGCAGTTCCGATCCGGTTTCCGAACCGGCCCGGTTCTTGTACAACCCTAAAGATTCATGCATCAATTTTTCCGCTTGTAAACAATGTATGTCTCAAGCTATTATTAATCTCTTACTAATCTACATTCCTTCCCGAATACATCAGCTTGTCACGGAATTAATGACTTGGTTTTGTTGTGTACAACTAACTCATCCAGTTTCAAAGACACATCAAATCTACCTGACACGGAAGAACCTAGAAATATCGAAGGTAAGAATTATTTGCAAAATTTGTTCTTTCAATTGTAACATGTAACATATATAATATAGAAACCTCACAATTCATATCATTTGGCAGCCCAAGCTAAGCACAATCAATTAAATGATTTCTCTTATCTTTCAAATAAGACCTATCAAACTTGGAAAGATTTGCTTAATGATGTTCGTGATATATAATTTGTTCAAGGATTTATTGTATCAATTAAACGATCAAAGCAGGATCGTTATGTTCTTAATGGTTATGACAGAGGTAAGACTTACAAAGTCAAGCCAACAAAGTAAGGGTGGTAGAAAAGAGAAATATGGACTTTGGAGAATATAAATAAAAAATAATTCGCATAACCAGGACTCGTCAAGTGACATATCCGGGCATTCCTCTTGTCGGTGTTTGTTGAATGAAGAGATTATGCACATAAAGGAAATGACTAAGGCCGGTATACCCCCAAGGCAAATTCTTTCATCACTTTGAGAAAGTAATCTAAAAGTTCAAGTGATTGCTAGGAACATATATAATGCCAAAACAAAGATTGTGAATGAAGAGTTAGAAGGGCGTTCACCAATTCAAGCTTTAATGGACGAACTCAACAAAGATGACTTTGTTTAAAGTGTTGCACACGATGAAGATGGTAAGTTGACTCATTTAATGTTCGACCATTCTTCTTCACTTGTGTTGTCAAAGAGTTATCCAATTTTTTTTGTCATGGATTGCATACAAAACAAATAGATACAAGATGTCGTTGCTTGATATCATAGGAATGTCTAGTTTCAACGCTTCCTTTTATTCATGCAAAAAGAAGAAGAGAGACTATATGTGGGCATTGGCGATGTTTAGCAGATTATTGGGCGATGATAAACATCCTTTGGTGATAGTATATGATCGAGAATTGGCGCTTATGAATGCAATAAAAGTCGTATTCTCGAAAATAAAGAATATTATATGCGTCTGGCACATTGAAAAGAACATTATGGCACATTGTAAACAACATTTTGACCTAACAGATGATTGGGTTGCATTCTTGTCTTCTTGAACTGATTTGATAAACTCTCTTGATGAAGAAACATTTGATAAAATTTGTGTTCTTTTGAGCTTTAGTATGAACAACACCCTCACATTCTCAGGTACATTAGAAGCACGTGGTTGCCTCTAAAAGATATTTTTGTTGATGCATGGACCGTAAAATACCCATACTTTAGGAATCAAGTGACTTCAAGAGCTAAAAGTGCACATGCAGTTTTGAAACAGCAACTTCAAGTTTCAACTTGTGATTTACGACAGGAAAGGCTTGACCTTGTAATTGAAGCTCAATTTCAAGAGATTAAGACAAAACTTTCTGCTGAGAAGATCATATCTTCTCACAAGTTTTGCATTCCTTTTTTCAGAGCATTATGCTGAGAAAAAAGAAGCATACTAATAGTACAAGGCGTGATCTTTGAACTTTTGAAATAGTAGAGAATGTTAGAAGTTGTAAAACATGTAAGAAGAGTGCTCATAATTCTCGCACTTGTCCGAAAAAGGTCAATAACTCAATTTTTTTAGGAGATGGTGAGTTTATTAATACTGTGGATTTGGTATTTCAAACTTCAGCTCCAAACTCATCCACAAGTATTTAAGGAGTCTAGAATGAATGGTATGCATTCTAGTTTAAAATACACGTAAATTAAGTATATTGTAGTGGTAGTGGTTATGGCTTTATTTTTTCAACTCAATAACCTGTTTATTTTTATGTTCTCTCTTTTTGGAAGATTTCATGTTATTCAAGATTAATACATGGTGTTGAATGCTTGATGTAGCTGATGGAGATATTTCTATTTTAAAGAAGACGGTGATAATCGACAAGATGTTGATATTTTTATTAGAGCATGACATGATATCAATTATTTCTTGCACTCTGTTTTTAGTTTTTATGAATGGTTTATGTCGATACTCATCTAATTTACAAGTGAATCCAAAGTGTTAGCTTTCCTTCCTTCTTGTGTCAGAATTTATGGGCACACAAGGGATTAGTATTATGAGCTTATGCAATTGGTTCCACTCTTTTATTTGCACTGGATGATACTTGACTCTTAACTATGATATTGTCGAATAGGTTTGCAGAATGAATACTAAGTGGAAGTTTGAGGTGTCATGTAATTTTACAGGTTCTGAGGCGTTGAGTGCTGGTTAACTGCATAATCTTTGTACCTCGTCTTGAATTGACATTTTTAAGGGTAGTAACTCTAATATATTAACATATCATTTGCCGCATTTGTTTTATCTGCATCATAAAATAAGCAAAATTATTATAAATAACTGAATTGGCCATGTACGAAAGTGAAATGCAGAAGAAATTTTAATTTTATAGACACATTTCACGCTGGTTTAATATAAAGGGGGCAGTGAGTCTTTATTTAAATATTACAAATTATACTTTTGTCATAAAAGTAGATAAAAGAGGGGAGTGGTTAGTATGATAAATTACCAAGTAGGGATGACATAAATTATATTCATACCATCTATTTTTTACCATATCCCTATTTATACCATTACCATCTATTTTTACATTTTGTCAAACTATATCCATATCACTAACTATCCACACTTAATGGATATCCGTCATATCCATTAATGAAAAAAAAAACTTCTAAAAGGCACCACTCAGTATTCATAGGTTCATAAATCAACCAATGTATTCCATCATGAACAAAAAATTTACTTCTAAAAATACACAAAGAACTTTGAAAATAAAAGTTTAAATACATACCATTTACCATGGATTATAAATATTCATATTCATATTCATATTAATACCATTTATGAATGGATATTCTAAATGGATAATTAATGGATAGAATTGACATGAATATCTATTATTATCCTTGACATTCCTATTTCCAAGATAAAATGTGATAATAACAAATTAGGGTGTGGAAATATCACCACCTTAAAAAAAATTTGAAGGCAAACCCAAAATTCAAGCCTGGAAAGAACTACCAAGTCTAAGACACAAAACTCATTGTTTAAAGTTTAAACCTTTAATCGTTGTAAGATTTGTAGACAGAGACTCCTTTGTCTTCCCTATCCCTTTATTCCCCTTTGCTCTCTCAACTCTTCTTTTATGATTTGGAAAACTCTATGATTAGTCCGATTAGCCATTTTCGGCAGTCATATGGCCATTTCAACCCGGTTACTAACTTTGCAGGTCATTGCTTGCTCGATTATGAAAGTTTGGTGTTCTTCTTTATTCTTGTTCCAGATGCTCCGTTGCTAGCTGGTTTTATTTCCTGTACTTGTACTCTAACCGTTGTATTTTACCGTAGCAGTCGAGTACCTTTTGCCGCACCAATTGTTTAAGTTTTCCTCCGGTACCATTAGGTACCCTTTCCTGCACTTGTATCATTACTGCCCCTTTAGGGTTCTATATTTATTAATGAAGGTTGATTTAACAAAAAAAAAAAAAACTCATTGGTTGATTTTCTACATGACTTGCTAGTTAAGAATCAAGAATCAAGGAGTCACATTCATAGTGCATAGTGCAAATAAATTCAGTTTGATCCGAAGACAGTCTGAAAACCATGGAGAGTTTCGAGCAAATACAACGCAGACCAAGAAACTACGCAGTTGGCCCTTAAGTTCGACACGATAACAAAGATATAGAACCTTATCAAAAGAATCAGTGTGTTTAGAAGCTAAGCATTACAGCACAAAAACCCCCCTATAACCCTCTTATTTTTAAAGTACAAGCCTAACAATGCTGATGTCCATTTTCAAAATAATCAAATGCAGGAGGAGGATGTTAGTAAAAGAGATCCAATCAGGGAGACTTTGATTTCACAGTATTAACGCCACCCTCTAGCAAAAATCGAGCACCTCTAACAAGTTCTGCCTTGATCATGAATAAAACAGCAGCCGCTAGAACGCTTTGCACAATTTTTGTGCTCATACCCTTATAGAAACCATAGAACCCTTCATATCGAATCATCTTGAGAATAGCATCAAACGTGCCTAAGTTCAAGGAAATGAACCACAAAAAGAAAGTCAAAACAAATGAATTTATAAAAATGGAAAAATGTAATTTTCCATTCCCCACCTCCATGTGCATGCAACAAGAACCTCACACAGAAGAATTACATGGATAAAGAAACTTTGATGCTGCATGTCACTATTTTTAAACGTAGCATGCAACACATGTTAGGATGTCTCAGAAGTCTATGGTATAGGCAAGGGCGACTTAAAGGTTGATACTTCGACAATCAAGGATATGATTAAAGTAAGCAATGCTAATTCAAACCTGTGTAACAGTGTCTCTTGTCTCCAGTTGTATAAAGCCTTGACTGCAAAAGCAAATAAATCCATCAATCTGACAGTTTCTACATTATTATCATTTTTTCAACTTAATTTTCCAAATTCATTTCTCCACAGTGTAAAAATATTTTCTTAGCACTGATTTAACAGATATATAACAAGTTTCTTGACTTTTTCTCGGAAATATTTCAACAGAAATCATGCCTTACAAATCTTTTTTTCTTTCAAAGTATAAAACTGAAAATTATCTTTCCATAAGTTTTTGGGGAAAGATTTATCAAAACAGTACACAAGTTTAATGATGTTTTACTCTGTGGAAAATACTTATGGAAAGCTGAAATTTTCTACAGTGTAAATATGGCCGGCGATCTTAGGTCAGTCACACTAGCAAATAGAGCATGATAGTTACAAAAGCCAATAAGCTCACAGCAACATTGTAAACTCCTAAGATGAAATATCAGAACATCAATCTATTACTAAGTGGAAGGATTTTAGATCCAAGTTTAAAAAATGTTTTTTGAGGGAAAAGTACATCTTTGTCATCGTCTATATCTTCCCATTTTTTTTAAAATAAAATAATTCTACAGGTTGTTGATTTACCTTTACAACAAGAAGAGGGTATGTTACAACGGTAGCTCCAAGCTTGGCCAACGCTCCAAGAAGAAATATCTAGCAAAATCAATTGGGTAATGTGTTCAGCTAATAAAGAATGACAAACTAATAAAAACCATGATAAACAGGTGGAAGCAAAATAAGGATAATAGAATCATATCATTAAAGGAAAATAAATAAATAAGAGAAACTAACACCGATACTATAAGACAGGAATACAAACAATAAAGCCAGAATAATTGGAGAATGAAAGCCAAAGCTAACCTCTAACGCGGTGACACCCTTGTCACCCTTTTTACTCAGGGATCGCAGTTTCTTCAGATTTTTCAACATGGTTTCATACAACATAAATTGTATCGATGGATTGCTTACCTATGGGAGAAAATGATTGATGTTTAGTGATGATCCTTTGCAGTTTTAAGGGCCAGTTGTTACGTACCATGATCAGTGTTGGGAATACACCTTTCCAGAAGCCCAAGATTCCAGCTTCACCATAGAGTTCTTGAATCTATACAAATTGTCTCAATAAGGAACCAGAAAAGAACTGTTGTTCTTTATATGAATAAAGTGGCACATATTAAAACCACGACCACATATTTCCAGCAGACCCAAACACAAAGGTTTGCATATTTTTTAGGATTCCAAAAGCACCAAAATTTCAGTAAAAAAAAACACAAGAAATAATTCCACAAGTAAATGTTGCAAGCTATTAGCTACCCATGAATAAAAGTAAGGAAAACCATATCAAAATAGTTCACTGAATCCAGTTAAAATTACATTTTATTCCGAAGACAATCATAAGTGTGATTCCCTTAATGATATCCACACAAAAAAAATTACATGCAGTAAGTTTAGTTTAGAGGAAAGGACTGGTACTAAAATCTATTTGTCTTAGGTACTAATACATATGCCAGACACTTGTATTATCTTCACTTTCTACAACAGAGCAGGCTTATCACAGGATGAAGCAAGTAAAATCCTACTCATCACTTTTTCTACAGACAGATTTTGTTTAGATATAGTGCATGTTGCGTGGATTCAGGTTTGAGTAGAGAATCCAGTAAGGGAGCATGTCTTCTGTATGAGTGACTTTATTTAAAAATTACAAAGATTCTTACACTGTTTTGAAGTGTCCAATTGTGAATCTTAACTCTAAGAATCCTTATCTAACTCAGGCTACTTACGGTAAAGTGGAGTTAAATTATCTTAGCATGTGGTCCCATTAAGTAGGGAGTTTTGAGATTAACTAATGCTCCATATCTTCCCATGAAGTGACTCATGATAATGTTTCTCGATTCTAACATGCACTCTTATGGTTGCAGCCCACACCATTATGGTTTGTAAAGCTTTCAGCGCAAGTTGACAGCCATTGGATGCAAGTTTTACTCAATAAAAGCATACAATATACATGTCTATGTTGAGGAGAAACAGTTCTAAAATAAGGTAACCAAATAACTTAGTCAGTTCAACACATAAAGGGAACTCTTTTAAGTTTCATGTCATAAAAGAATACAGAATATCATATGATACCACTCACAGTATGGCTAGTTCCATAAGGAGGAGGCTCAATTGCTTCTACAACAATTTCATCAGGAGACGAGGGTTTGGGCTGGGATTTCTTTGCGGTCTTTCTATGAGTCTGCAGGATAAAATGGGTTTAAATAGTAAGCAATGAGATTGATTATCTGCCTGTCACTTGGGATTTATGTAGCAAAAACAGTTCATGCAAAAGTGTATCAGGTGTAAACAAGACACAGACAACAGATCTTCATTGGTTTAAACAATAAACTTAAAAGAGCAAATCATATACCGATAACAGGCTATGAAAACTATGATGTTAGAAATTATTCTGAAAAAAGTAAGACTAAGCATAGTAGTTCATTATTGAACATGCATGTCGTAGACATCCTTGAGATGCCACTAGTTTACCTGCATTCGTGTAACAACTATCCAAATAGGGTTCGTCAGCAGCACATTTAAGCACCTAAACAAAGAAGGCACCAAGAGTACATCAGATCAATGAAAATCACAAGAGTCTGGGTAAAGATGGAAGTCAAAATAAGACATTCATTAAATTGAAATAAAAATTAGCACCAACTAGACATCGTAGGTGTCTGAAGCAACCACTTATCGAACTATAATACATGCAGCAGTAAGCACCATCTTCTCACCGTGTCACAATCAACTAAAGCAACAGATACAGGGGGAAAAAGTTCAGAGATAACAATTTACATTGTTATAAACATTTTTCTTAAGCTAATAACAAGGAGCGACTACTGGTTAATTTAGTGATAGCATGCTGCTTGTCTGAATCCAACGGGGTTTCAATAAAGAATAGCTGGAGCTAAAACCATATTTGGTTGTCCTGGCTTTGAAGACAACCTCAGTCAAGACCAAACAAAGAAAAGGAAAAAAATGGTGGTAAATAAAAAATTATTTTTCAGGATAAAATTCAGAAGATACCCAGCAACTAATACTTGTTCCTAGAGAATATCAGGGACGCTTGTCAAACAGAAATAAACTGGCACCAGTGCACATTATAGCCCCTGCCTGTAGCAGTCTGAGGTGATCAAGTTATTGTGCAATGACAACTATAGGGCTTATAAACGTACCTAGATTTCTGTATATACACATATGGCTCAATAAACACATAAATTACCCAGAAAAAGCAGCCACAATAAGGGATGAGAACACCCCTACTGTTCCATCACCAGCTCCTTTTTTCTTACTCTCAAGTGCTATAGCCTCAGCTCTGTCCCTGAATATTTGATAGAAATAATAGTAAACACCCTGTACCATAAAATTGCAAGAATATAAGAAACAACGAATCAAATACAAAAGGGATAGAAATTCCCACTGTACATATAGAAAAGATGGCTTTTTGGACCCAAAAACAATCAAACTTATCATAGAAAATGTTGTATTGATATGGAAAAGGAACAGTTCATTGCAATAAGAAGTATACTATCTCAGGACCAACACATTGAAATTTTACTAATTTGGCAGAGTAAAAGTATCAGCATCGTTTTATCTTCAATACAAAAAATGTATCATGGTCATATTTTCTTTCCTAGAGCTGAACATGAGTGAGTGATCAACTTTGTTTTCATAAACTAAAGTATAATACTTCTTACATGGACGGGTCTGATCGTTTAGCAATTTAATGTTTTCAATTTGAAACAAAACAAAACAAAACAAAGAAAGTCTCCACCTGAGATGCAGCTGTGCCGACAAGCGACAGCGGCAATCCTCCATATAACCGTCCCCATCCTTCATGCTTTACAAGCTACACACACAATCCAATCAAAATGAACATTATTACTTCTGAAGAAAGGAAAATAAATGTAAAATTGAAAAGGAAATACATGTATGAAATTTGGAAGAAACCTGACACATTTGCTGTATAGTTCCGAGCTTAATCTTCTCTTTCTTGGGATCACGATTGGTTTGTTGCCGAGTATTTACCTAAACATGAAAGCAATCATAGCACAAATAAATTTCAGCAATAAAGCAGCAGCGATTTATTTCCAATAATTTAAGGGGGAAAAAAGGGAGAGGGATAAGAGAATTACCGTTTGAAGAGGGTAAGTGATGAGTTGAGCAATGATCCCGCCGCCCGCACCAGCAAGCCCATTGATCAAAGCGTCTGACATTGCAGGGTGCTTGATTTTGAGCTCTCTTGCTCTCTTTTTGTTCTCCGAGAAAGTGAGGAGAAAGGCGAGATCAAGGTCAAATGACAGGAAAGAGAGAGAAGGCTAAGCTGACTTGCTTGCCGACTTTAGGTGAGAAAAAGTGAGGAGGGGGAGATGAAGGTGGTAGTTTTGTAAATTTTAGGGCTTTTCTTTTCCCGATCGGCGAGGCGATTGAATTTGAAGATGCCAATCGCTGTCAGAGACTGCACATGTCCTCTTCGGTCACTGCTCAAGGTTTTTGGGGTTCTTGGGGTAAGGGAGGGAATGGATTAGTTGTTTGTTACGTTCCCGAAAAGCAAAGCATATCAATAATGACGTTGCCGAGTGGCTGTCTCCTTAAATTGTTTTTATTTAATTTAGGAAAAAACTATAAAATCACCCGGAGTAAATATATAGTACACCCGATGTGATATTGTTCTGTTTACCCACTCACATTAGTCAATGAGGAAGCTACACGTTAGAGTTAATGGTTATTGATTAGACGGTTTTTAAATTTTGAATTTTGAAATTTAAAAATACTATAAATCTAAGTAGTGGTGGAATAAACCCCAAAGGAGCTCCTACACGTGTAACTACCTTATTGGTTTGATTGCACGTCTAATTTGAATACCAAATACGCTAATAGAATTTTGAATCTTGTCCATCATGTAGGATATAAAGACAAAAGCTAGCATATAGTGACAATATCGGAAGATACAAAATAATTCTTTCTCAACAGACTAAGGGTCTGTTTGGCGTTCCGGTTCTAGCTGGAAAAATTTAGTGGGAAAATTTCAGTCTGCAAAAGTCAGTTTCAGACTTTTGTAGTATGTTGTTTGGTAAATGTTTGTTAAAAGTTATGTGGGAAAACCAGAAGTTGTTTTTGGTGTTTGGTAAAAGCTGTTTTAAAACTATGGTTGAAATGTAAAATGACCATAAAGGGCATTATTCATTTCAAGTGTTAGAATTAATTTTTTTAGTATCTTTATATATGTTTTTAATCAATTTATTTATAATCTAACATCTACCACCTAATATTTATCTAATATCATAAATAAATTAAACTTATTAATACCATAAAAAATATAAGTTATTAATACCATGGTTTAAAGTATTATATTAAAAAATTTGCAAACACTATATAGATATTTTTAATCAATATCTTTCTGTAAATAAATAATTAAAATTTTATTTATAATAAGAAATTATGCTACAATTTTGTTCCAACAACACTTTTTTTAATGAAAAAATTAATGTGATTATTTTCTTCGATTTGCAAAGACTAATAAACTAATAAATATATTTGTTGCGAAAAAGTTACAGTTAATATATTCATTTTAATCTTTATATATTTTGTATCATAAAATGTAAAGAAAAATCGCGTAATAAATTGAAAAGCATGATGCCTCGCCCTGGCTAAAAAAATGAAATTCCTTCATTTTTCACTACATTTCAATTTATTACGTGATTTTTTGATCCTCTTTGTCATTTTAAATTATATGAATAACATTTTAGATTAATATATAGTCATTTCAATCTTTATATGTTTTGTATCATAAAATGTAAAGATTTATCATACTAAAATATGAAATATCGCTAGAATTATAGAATATGTTAGGCTCGTAACATAACACTCATGAAAATTCTAACACATGAAAATATTGAACCAATATCATATCAATTCATAACACTCATGAAAATTCTAACATAACACTCATATGAAAGTTCTAACATAACACTCGATGAAAGTTCTAATACAAGATTGTCGTGATTTAAAAATTAAATTAGAGTTTAAAAAGTTAAAATGCAAAGATAATGAAAGCAAGAGCTTAATTCATAAATTAGAATTTATTTCCAATAAGCTCATCAATTAAACCTAATTTTATTCACTTTTATATTATTTTTTAATTTTTTGAAGTGTTCTCTCTATCATTATCAGACTAAAATTAATATTATTATAGCATTATTGGGTTTCGATGAGATTAAGGTACCTAAATCTGCTTCCAATACTCGTATGCCCTTAAACAACTATGTAATCCTCACACAATACTCGTATTCTGTATTTCCAATAGTCAACCACTTCCTAGAAAATGGATAAATGACATGGAAATGGGGAACACCAACCTCATGCAGAGTTAAATCACTCCCACCAGTTATATTCCACAATAGCAGGAAAATTGAAATATACTTGAACAACTTAAATTCCAAATGCATGGATTAGGGACAAGATTGCATGTTTCATGTACAACTTAAAACTTAAAAAGAAAAAAAAGATCACAAAGATACAACTAAGAGTTCATGGCCAGCACCAAGGCAGCAAATGTACAATTCTCCATGGGAGTTGGCTCTATGACATCTCCTTTTCCTATACAAAGGTACAATAAACCTCAATGAAAGTGCTCATTTCTGTTTATACTAGAAAACAAAGCTCGGCAAATGGCTCCTAAACACTAAGCTCACTTACGAGTAGCCTCCATCAATTGCCTTTCAAGTACCTGTCAGCCTAAGCCTCAAGGGTTAGAGTTTTCTTCTTGTTGTTGTGATATTAGCACAACAATGATACTCGTACAAATAAATGAGTACTCTTTTTGAACTTCTCCCAACTCATGTCAAGTTCTTCCCTCCTCATTTCATATTCCAAGCATCTGAAAATAAAACAAACAATTGAGTGGAGTCTCTGGCAATGACATATCTTTTCTAATTGAGCAAAACATGCATAAAACTAATTATTCCACTATATATAGTAAATAAAAGTAGTTGTTGCACCATATATGTATATATGAACAATTTAAATTCATATGCAGATACACTTACCTCGCAAAGGTTAGTGCTATTATCAACATTATTTCAAACTACAACCAAACATTTACCAAAGGAAGAAATAAACTGTATCCAAATGCTAAGCATGTTTGGCCCAATTACAATACAACAGAGCAGATCATGGCAATCTCTTCTCCCTACAGTGTCATTGTAGGGTCAGACCATGGCAAACACTAGACTTGAAGATAAAAAGAAAATATCTGCATTATAGTAAACTACTTGGTGCTGGAAGAAGACTGATTCCAATACCCCTAACTAGTTTGAAAAAACAAAAGACAGAAAAAATTAGTCTGCTCTCATACAGCTCAAAACTTTCTAACTAATTCACTGGAAGTTCATAGCATTTGACTAAACACTGCATTCAGCTTCTTAATGCTCAAAGCCTACTTCTCTCATGTACATGCGCATTAGGACTATCATTAAGCTAACTAGCAATTAGCAATCACAACAATAATAATCCCAGATTTAAGTCACTAAATTTGGAGACTCTCTCTGAAGCAAAATACAAATAAAGATTATTACTTTCAGCTCAATCCCGCGCGTGGAACTCACAAGCTAAAATCCATATGCACCCTAGAGAAATCAGTGAACTTAGAATCACATACCAATCAATTTCTACACATCCTAGACAACATCCCAGATGTCAGGTTAATGCAATCACAACACTCCAGCATCATAATCATGAACTTCACAACAAAGCAATAGAACATCAGATACATCTAGAATTTCCTAAAGGCGTATACACAATAGCCTATGATAGCCATCAAAACCTCATGGCAAGACTCAACCCATCTGGTTAAAATACCTTGCATATTCCATCAAAAAATACAACATAAGTAAATACCTCAAACTGAAATGATTACGATAATCACAATCAGCATATGGAATACCCTTATTCATTCATACATGGTATATACTTAAGTCTCATCAACACAAAAAAAACGAGGATGGATGTACTAGGCACAACATTACCAATAAAACATATCATTTGGCCCAACAAAATAAAAACCTAGGTCGCAAAACTTAATTGAAAAAAGCAGTAACAGAAGGGAAGTCGTTAGTGGTTGCCATGACAGCAAGTGCAACAACAACAAATATAAATGAGCATAGAGCAAATCTACAATTTTCCAGAACAAATCTAGAGCTGATTTTCTACAGCATTGAAATACCAAAACAAGAACGAGTATAGGAGAGCTTACGTTGATGACGATGATGGAGATGAGAGTTTCCTCAGTCGGTGACAACAACGGTGACAACGACGGTGACGACGATGGTGAGAGAGGCGGCGAGGGTTTCGGATTTGGGGATTTTTTATTTTGGAAAGATTTGGCGGATTATTTATGAAATTGATCAATGGGTTTTGTTTGTATAGATGTAAAGATTGATCGGTGAAATTTTGAGAGAATTTGGGTAGGATTTGAGTGGAAAACGAAGAAGAAATTGATTTGGAGAGGAGGGAGTGCGGTTGGAGGAGAGAGAGAATCTGAAAAAAATGAGGAAGAACATATAAATATATACCGGGTATAATTGCAATTCTTTCAAGTTTTAAGGACATTTTTGTCCACTTAAAATCAGGGATCTCCTTCCCGTGTTTTTTCAAAACTATGGTTTTGGAGCTAGAGCAAATCCCACCAGTGTTGAAACCAGCAATTTTGCTGGTTTGCAACCTGGGCTTCTTGAGAAGCCCAGTTTAAAATGGTGTTACCAAACACCTTTTTTGGCATTATGGTTTTGGAAACCAACTTTCTAGTACCAAACCAGAATGTCAAACGCCTACTAAGAAGAGGATCAGGAGGATTAACAATCCAATCCTGAGGGCAAAAATAAAGTTTAGTAGCTTGAGCAAGCGAGTTTGCTACGCTATTAGCATTTCTAGGAATTTTAACAAAAATACAACTATCCAGATACCTTATTTTATCTTTAATGTCTAAGATTATAACTTCAATCTTTCATGATATCGAAAATTGCAGATCATTGAGGCAAGAAGTAAGGGTTGGATTCTTTTGAATACCAAAATTTGATAATATCATGTAATATATGGTGAAATTAATTATTTGAAAGGTTATATATATGGTGTAAATGAAATTATATTTAAGTGTTTGGTTAGCTAACTATCACGACGCATTGGGAGCAGTATATAAGGTGTGAATAACTTGTGTAAAGTATATCCAATTTAATATTTTTAAAATACATAACTTAAATCTCTTGGGAAAGTGCAAGAAATATGAGCTAAAAAATAAAGAGAAGTTTAAATGAAACAAATAATCATTAGTCCTAAAAAGTGCTAAATGCCTACTCCATATTATCAAGAAATTATATTATTGGTTAAACAATCTTTGTGTATACGCTGAGATAGAAAAACCAACAATAATATATAACCTTTCTATATTATCAAAACGAAAAAATATAATTACGAGTATAGTTTAACTAGACTATCATGTGGAGTTTTTTTACTAGGTAGTTAATTGAAATTTTTTTTCTTCGTAGTTTTAAACTTAATAAATGACATCTGACAAGTTGTTTACAAGCTTTCTTGTTGTGACTTTTTTCCGTAAAAAATTGAACAAGTTTTTGGTGTCCACCTTTTTCCCTTAGATTTTGGTTTCTCCTTATCCTCTCTTCTATTCTTCTTTGGCCTCCCAGTCAATTTCTTGAGCAATGGTGCCCTAGAAGGTAATTTTTTCGATTCTGGCCAACAAATTCTGCCTTTGGTAAGATGAATGTAGTGAGAGTAGTTCTTCATATATACATCTCTTTCTTGAAGTAGGGACAAGCAAAGTCTTGAGGTTCCTCATCAATATCTTCATGCCACATAGCATAAATATTGTGGGGACATGGAACTCCAGATAGTTGCCATGCTCTACAAGTAAAGGTTTGATCTTTCATATTGACCACATATTTCATCTGGTCAATCTTTGTCTCAACAATCATGTCTTCATTGTGTATAGATTCTCAACTAAATGCTTCTCACTTGTTAGTTTCCAGTTGTTCCACTTTTCTTGGAGAAATATCACCACTCCACTTTGCTGCATAAGCATGCTTTATAACTATCCTATTCATCATCATTCTCATGATCTCTTGCATTTTTATTATTGCTTGATCTCTTATCTGTTGTATCCAGTGGCGGATCTTGCCCTCGATGTTTGGGGGGGGCGAGATTAATGACGGATCTAAAATTTGTATTCAGGAGGTACGGGGGTTCGAGCTGAATGAAAAATTGGAAAAATGCTTAAAAGTATTTGTATCCGTCACTAAATAACAAATATTTAGATAAATTTAACAAAAAGATTAATAAGAAGACAATATAGAAAAAAATTAATTATACATTAGAATTCATACAATATACGTATTTTTTACAATTGTTCTCTACTTTAGGATTGGAATTGAATGAGAGATTAAGAGGGTGATCGATATATGATGATTTGGCGTAGAAATTGAATTAAATGGAATGATTGGATTTCGGAAGAGATTGAATTGGCTTTAGCACGGGTTTATTGATAGTGATGATTTGAAAAATGAGGATTGGGATTTAATTGAAAGGATTTAGGTGTAGGTTGAGTTTAAAATTTGAGCTGGACTTTGAGGAGGAGTATAGAGAGAGAGAGAACTATGAAGTTTTTTTTTTTAAGTGAGAGAGCTGTACATTCATTTAATACATATATATTTAACTATATTATTAATGCATATATATATATATATATTTAATAATGTATATAATAAAGAAAAATCAAAAATTTTGGGGTGGCAGTGGCTCCCTCTGGTCCCTAAAAGAATCCGCCCCTGGTTGTATCCAACCATTGAAGGTCTCTGCCATATTGTATACATGGGATTTACTTTGAAACAAATGATATTTTTGGTCCCTTAACTATAACACTTTATTCAATCTGGTCCCTAAACTAAAAAAAATTATTTTAGTCGGTCTCTAAAGTATAACTTTTTGTTTAATTTGGTCCCTCTATAACTTAAAACAGGTTGAGACATGCGACTTGTCAGTTACAGATCAAGTGGCATGCCACGTGGCATCCACGACTCGTTGACCTATTAAAAAAATTTTGGAAAATGTTTTGGTATGATGATGATGAGCATGCGTTCAAACCTTGCTCATCTAAACCCCATGTGCAACTCTACCACTAAACTATCAACACTTTTAAGCATAGTTTTGAAAACCGGACCGGACAGGCCGGTCCGACCGGTTCGATCGGGTTTTTTTGGGTTTTCGGTTTGATTCAGCTATCTGACCGGAAATGCATACGAACCGGGTCCGACCGGTCGGTTCATCCGGTTTTTACACAACCGGAGATCCGGATTGAACCGACTGGTTTGATGAGCCAAACCAAAACGACGCCGTTTTGGTTTTTTTTGGTTTTTTTTTTTTTTTGAAAATTTGATGGGCCGACCCATTACAGGCATGGGCCAGCTCATCAGAGGGCAACCAAAACGACGCCGTTTTGGTTGCCTTTGGTTTTTTTTTTTTTTTTGGAAAATATGATGGGCCCCCATCAGAGGCCCATCATAGTATAAAAACCAGCCGGTTCAATCCGGTTCGATCCGGTTCAATTATTTCGGATTGAAGGGTTCAATATGTGAACGGTTCAAAACGATCCAATGAGTCAATCCGGTCGAACCCGGTTGAACCACAAAATTTTGCTATCCGGTTTGCTGTCTGGTCCGTTTTTCAAAACTATGCTTTTAAGTCATTCTGATTTAATATATATACTAAACCATATTAGGTAGGTGGTTCGATCCTATAATATTAAAAAGCTAAGATTTTTTTTAATAATCATAAAAATTATAAAAAAATAAAAAATTATTATAAAAATAATGAAACTAAAGAAAAAATATAAAACAATTGACAAAATTATTAAAAATTCTAAAAGATATAACTAATTCAAATATTTTGAATTTGTTATATTTTTTGATATTTTAATAATTTTATAAGTTTTTACATATTTTTAAATATTTTTTGTTTTTTTGTTTTATTATACTATTTCTGATTTTTTTTAGGGGAAATAGCTTAAAGCACCCCTATACTAATCGCGAAAACGAGAAACCACCCCTGACCTTCAAAACGTCCATTACACCTCCCCTGAGCTATTGTTTTCGGGCAAAAAGGCCCTTCTGTCCATAATGAATTACATTTTTTTGTGAATTCTTGGAATTTTTTACAATGTTTCTTGATTTTTAGGTTAATTACACTTTTTTTGTGAATTTTTACATTTTTTTTAGTATTTTTACAATTTTTTTAAAATTATAAAAATGTACATTGAGGGGCCTTTTTGCTCGGAAACAATAGCTTAGGGGAGGTGTAATGGACGTTTTGAAGGTCAGGGGTGGTTTCTGGTTTTCGCGCTTAGTACAGGGGTGCTTTAAGCTATTTCCCCTTTTTTTTATCTATTTATAATTTTTATGTTTTTATTTTATTTTTTTGATTTTTTATATTTTTATAATTTTTAATATTTTTATGTTTTTATTTTATATTTTTTCCGTCTTTTAATTTTTTATTATATATTTTTTATTTTCTGATAGTTTTTTTAGACAACATCAAAACGACGTCGTTCTGGCATGACACGTGGTAACTAATCTACACGTCTTCACCCTTAGCCGGTGGAAAACCGAACAGAGAACAAATTAAACAAAAAGTTATACTTTAAGGATTAGATTAAATAAATTTTTAACTTCGGGATAAGATTGAATAAAATATTATAGTTAAGGGACCAAAAATATCATTTTGTTCATTTACTTTGCAATCTTTAAAGTATGTTTTGCAAAATGTTTTCTCATTGTAGCTGAGGAAATCTTCCAAAATATATTTCCCTACCTTCTTCATCTCATTCAAATCCGCTTGCAATTGCTCCTTAAATGTTGCTTTAACATAGTTCCAGAATTGCATCTTCCTCTCATCTCCACTCCATTTCTTTTGCCAATTTGACCAGACATGTTTTGTACAACTTCTATGCTCACATTTGAAAAATACATTATTTATAGCACCAATAAGCCCCTAACAACAAGGAATAGTATTTATTAAAACTTTATGCAAATGAGTATACAAACAAAAAGAAAACAAGGTCTACTTACATTTTGCATATCTGAAGATACTATTAACTCTTTTCCACCATTAGTAATGTCGGGTATAGTGTGTGTTGTCATGTTCATGGTTTTGAGCCATATTTGAATGTAATATGCTTTCCTGAAAATGGACCTCCTTCATGACATTTGGCGCTTTCGTCGGATTCTTGAGGTATTGGTTTTTTTTTTCTTGGCCAACTCATTTATGTTCTCTTATGAGATGTTTTTAGCTTGCTGATTGATGTTAAATCTTCAAATGCTTTAGAGGAAGATGTGGGAGTTGCACCGGAACAGTGAAGCACCGAACCTTGTTCGACGAGTTGAATTGGTGCACAAAAATAGCATTATGTATTACCAGCAACAACCTCCTTATCCCTTCCTCAAAATTGTAGTTGCATTGCCTACCATGGTGGCCTGTTGTCGTAGTAAATATCTTAACTTTTTTTTTGATGTATATATATATTTCGACTTGTCTTCATAATATGTTTAAAGTAGGTTATATGATCTTTACTAATTGTCAGCAGTTGGTGCAAGTGTTATGCCCTTTAATACCGAAAGAGAAGTCTTATTAGCTTGGAGGGTATTCATTTTTCCCTTTTAACTCTTATGACTCATTTACATATAAATATGAATAGATATGTAGCTTGTTCATCTCTTTTTTTACCTTCAATACATATATGTGTTAGATATGAGCAACATAAAATGTGATTGTAATTAGCTTTTATGTTTTTGTCTTGTCGAGTTTTATGCATAAAACTTGTATGTCCTTCAATATCACCTAGCTTGTTTATTTAGTGAATAATGGCTATCATGTTTATTTACTAATTGTCTCAATGAAAACTAGAGTGTCATCATTCAAGGATCAAGAGTTTCTTTTGGCAAAATAGTGGCTATCAACAACTTTAGTTTTTTAGCTGTTGAAGGGGCTTGTCATGATTTTTTCTCTTTTAAATTAGAGGCACCTCCTTGAAATCTTGACATGAAGGGTTTGTCATGAGTTTGCAGTCACGGCCAAAATTTTATAAACAACAATTATAATTGCTGATTATCGTGGTGTTATTACTATTTACCATGTACTTAAAATGCGTGACCAATGCAATTCACCTTTCCAAAACCATAAAAAGCTGTTATTGGTTTGCCTTTAATGATAATCCTGTGCATTATTAATCTTTTAGTTCCATTAGTCATAGTAATGACTAGAATGCTAAATGACATACCGATAAAAGGTGAATGAGTTCCACCATACTTTGTAATTTTTGACGAACTGATTATGTTGTTTATGTAGCTGC
The DNA here is from genome assembly GCA_963691705.1 of Viola odorata. NCBI lineage: Eukaryota > Viridiplantae > Streptophyta > Magnoliopsida > Malpighiales > Violaceae > Viola > Viola odorata. The sequence continues at coordinate 47,394,027 of OY829538.1, read as the reverse complement.
TCCATAAAGAGCATAATTGGTTTCATTTTGCGAAATATTTTCTTGCTGATTCGTATTCTGGGTATAAAAATGCTCATGGAACAAGGAAAACTAAAAATGTATCAATTGAAGGGAGATTTCAATTTGACTTGCTTCAGGTTTTTTTTTTCAAACATGTACGCTTTAGTTACCATGTTCTTGGTTTACATGTAAGGCGTTCATATTGATTTGACACCAAATGATTGATTCTAGTTCTTTTGGCAGGCCATCCAACGAGATTATAAATTATCTTCTTACTCGTTGAATTTTGTTTCCGCAGACTTTCGTTCTGAGCAGGTAATTCTTAGGATTTTCCTCTGTGAATGGGAATTCAGAAACAAGGAAGAGGATAGCTATGTATTGTTTGAAGGTGCGTGTTTGAGTAGGATGCTCACCTCCCGCAACAATTTCAAATTGTGTTTTAAACACTCAACATGTTCTCTCTTTGGAATTGGAAGATGCTCATCTCTCACAGCGTCTCTTGGCCAAACTTATGTTCATCTATAATTATGTAGAAATGGCTCGCGTCACTCACGTACCCCTCTCTTTCCTTCTTTTGAGGGGACAAAGCATGAAGGTTTCTAAAATGACGTTAATTGAACAGTTACACTTCAGTTTATCAAATTTGATAAATTAGGATGTTCATCCTTGGTGTTCAGGTGCTTTCTCAACTCCTTAGAAAGGCGAAACAAAGGGACCTTGTTATCCCATATGATGGTCAAGCAAAATCTGGAGACGAAACGTATGAAGGCGCAACTATGAGTCAGACATCTATAGTGCAATGTAATTTTAAATTCATTCTAGATGTGCTGCTATCAATTAGTTGATTGTCTTGCAAGAGGCTTTTGGTACAACTGCTTTGATAAAATACCTAAGATGGGATTGAAGTTCTTACTAGATCTGATTACTGTAATTGTGAGATGGAAGTTTTCCTATTCCTGGACCCATGCTCCAGATAAGGATTTGATGCCTTTATAACATGGTATATGCTTACAGGGAGCGAAAGATCCATTTGAAAATGCTGTTTTAGATGGGCAACAACTAACCTTCAAGGTAATATTGTTACAGGAAAGATTTCTGAAGAGTGAATTATGGTGCTCAAATTTTTTTAATTTTCAATGATCAGGTCCTATACTATTGTCTGAAGAAAGAATTTTATCGAAATCCAAGCGATGCCCATACGGTCGGATGGCTCTAGGTGCAAGCAGAACTCTTGATTCAGGAAAAGGCTTATTTACTTCTTGAACTGAACTTGTCAGAAGGACTTTCTTTATCCCTGAGCTTACTTTGAAGTATGAGCTAGCACGACTGTGGAGTTCGACCTTCTTACCTTTCTCCTTATCTTTCATGTCTCTCACACAAGTGCAAATTCTGTATATGGATTTACGGGGGCTACAATTGGCCAATTGCCATGTATAGCGATATCATCAAGCGTTACAAGCTATACTATTTTTGAAAAGGTTTTGTCCATTTATGGGGACACATACTCAGTTATGGTGCAATTTGGTGTGCCTTATGTAGAAGCAACAATGAAGTTAGGAAGAGAGGTTGTTAATATATCAGTGGAAATTTTTAAGCCCCTCTTTGGTATGCTCCATTGGTTCTGTTTGTTTGTTTTACGATTTATCTAGATTGTTGTTTGGTTATAACTTATTGGTTTTCTATATAACAATCTCATCATCATATGAAAAACAATCTCGGTTGGGTATAGCTCTTCGATGTTTAATAAAGTCTTGATTCTATTCTTTAATGCTTTTTGGGTTTGCATGGAAAGTTAAATTCAAATGTGCCGCTTGATGAGCTACAACACTACGGTACATGATGTTGTTGACATGTTTTCTATATCCTTTTCTTGAAATCAAACATCTGGATTATGATTATTGTGATGATATCATTTTTCTAACATGACATATGTGTTGTGTTCTCCCACTTATTTGGGAGCACATGTCAATACTACTAGTATTAGTATTAGTATTTAGTTAAAGAAAAAAAAAAAAAGTTGATTGGTGGTGGCTTTTCTAAACGGTGTGGGATTAGAATTGAGATTTCTAACCCGATTAGGAGTGTAGCTTTGTTTTATATATATGGACACAATTATGCAAATTGTGGTGTGCCAAACTTAAGGGTTTAGAGATGTAGCTCGTGTGCCCGCCATCACGGAAGGCTTTGTTGGCGTGATTGAAGGGGTTTTATAAAGGTGTGATGGTTGGTATTCCATACTTTATACAATCGAACGAAGGCAAGACAAGAGAAGAGAAGCAACGATTGAGATTGAGATCGTGATCGAGGTGTGATAGTTGATTCCATGCTTCGTGGCCATGATTGATCTGAGCAAGAAGCGAAGGTTGTTCCAAATTTCAAGCTTACCAACGGACAATGATTGGTTCATTTTGTGGTAGATTCTTGACGAGTCAAACCTTACTTCAAGTTCTTCAAGGTGAACATTGTTGACCATTTACTGGGTTGTGATTGATGGTATTCTTCTAGATACCTATTCTCTTATTCTTGTCGGATTGATTGATTCTTTCTATTAGCGATAGTGGTGTATGTTGGATAATTTCTATAGTTGAGGTAAGGGTTTTGCTTGGTTGTACGTAGGGGTGGCAATATGGGACATCCAGACGTCCATGGAGCAATCCCATTTGTCCATTAAATAAATTGGACAGACTTGTCCAAGTCCATTTAATAAATGGACGGACCAGACCCGTCCAACTAAATTAGCCGGGTTTGGACTGGTTCCCGTCCAACAATAATTTTTTTCTAGAACTTGATTTTTTTTTAAAACTTATTTTTTTTTGAAAAATTAATATATTTTTTTAAAATTAAATAATAAACGGACAGACGAGAACCCGTCGGGTTTGTCCCGTCTGTCCATGTATATAGCTGGACGGGTCTGACCCAGTCTGTTTATTAAATGGGACAAAAAATATTGTCCATATCCCGTCTAAACTTGGATGGACGGACGGGTTATATGGACAAGTGTCCATATTGCCACCCCTAGTTGTACACATTGATCATCACATAGTGGATTGTTACTGGCTTGGTCCCGTGGTTTTTTACATATTGAGGTTTTCCACGTTAAAAATCCTAGTGTTCTCTTTTGTGATTTGTTAGATAATTAGAGCTATCATATCTTGGGATTGCTGAACTTGTGCCCAAAAACTAACCAATTGGATTGAAAAAATTAATAATAATTATTTAAGGAGTTCAATAAATATTCGATGTATTTATTTAAGTAGTTAAAAAATACTTAATATAGTTTTACTAGGATATTATTTGATAATACCTAACATATACCGAACATATACTAGTAGGGTTCTTTGGTAACTAACCAAATTTAAAACTGATAACATGTTTCATGGGCACGATTTTATCTTCTTTTCTAGCCTTTTTGGGGGCTTGATTATTCTATTTGATCCTTATTTCAATCCTTTTTGCAGATTAGACCTGAAAGGAGAAAAAGAGCGAAAAGAAGTATTTTTAGAGGAATTCTTAGGATCTCGAGCTTCAAGGTCCAGAAGATCAGAGTGTCGTCGAGCCCTCGACGCTAACCGGACCAGTGAGCTGTCTCTCGCCCTCGATATCTCGGCATAAGTTCTCAATCGAAATCAAAGAGAAGAATCTTCGAAGATCCGCACGGGATTCCATGCGTTTTCAGAAGGTGTCAGGCGCGCCAGAGATTCCAGGATATTCTCCTGAAGGACATGTGCTGTCACGGTCCCATTGCTTCTCCTTCCCCTTAGCTGTTTTGTCCCCTAGCTAGTTTTAGGCTATATAAGCTTAGCTTTAGGGTTCTTGTAAGGATGGCTAACCTAGGACATTAATACATCACTCCATCTTTTACCCTAGTTTTAAGGGGATCTTATTCTCTTGGTATTTGCAGCAGCCACCATTTTTGTAAAAGGAGCAAACTTTTCTCCTTTGATTAATTAAATCATACCTCGGTTTCTTCTAATCCCTTCTCTTTTACTCTCTTGTATTGGATGCTTATTATTATCTACTGTTTATATTTTATTATGAGTAGCTAAATACCATCTTCTTAGTAAAGGGTGTTTCAAGGGTTGTAAGGTTCGGTTAGGAGGCCGAATGCATGCTTAATATATTCTCTTGTCATATTCAATTGCTTATCGTTTTAATCCCACGCTCATTTAGAACTGTTAAGGGCGTGATCAACTGTTAACATTTCTGCATGAGTAATGTCATTCTCTTGGTTATAACTAACGTGAATCCTTGAGATAGAGTAGACACCTAGTGGAGACATCGTGAGAGGTCTTTCGTCTAGGGGTAAATGATTTTTTAGGTTATGTGATGCGAGTTTGACAAACTGAGATGTCACGCCCTAGATCTGTCTTGCCTCCGCTTCATGGCCGTTTTGAGTAGTGCCTCCCTGCATTCGTGCCTGGGAGGAGGACGAAACGTCAAGGCCACCTCATATGTGGAAATAGGGGGTTGCTTCTACCTACGAAGGTGAGTAGGGGAGCTACGTGGAAACATGGTCCCTATAGCAGGTCTGTGCTTGAGTTTGGAACATTTTTGTGCCAATGACTAACTGACCTGTAATGCAACCCGAGAATACCTTTTGCTAAGATCTCTTCCCATCGTATTAATATCTCTTTTACTGCTTTCGTTGTTGTCGTGCCCCCGAATTGCTTTGATTGTCTTGCCCTCGATTGTGTTTTACTTTTATGCCCTAGAAAACAGCTTTAACAATTTGTCTTGTTAGCTCCATAATCTACGTTGATTAAGTCATTAATCAACATAAACCCCTCTAGTGTTACTTATTTGTATTCTGTTGCATTTGTTCCTTGTCATGCATCTTTACTAACATTTTATTCCTTCAATCTCTATGGTTCGACCCTGTTTTGCCCTATACACATTTATTTGTGCATTTAGGCATAAGGAAAATATTGAGTATATTTGACCGACGATCAAATTTTGGCGCCGTTGCCGGGGATTGAACGGTATTAATTTTATTTCTATTTTTGTATGACCAGGAGATCTACTACAGATTTACTCCCTCTAGATCTCGAATTGACCAGAACGGAAAGAGGACTTCGAAGGCAAGCCAAAGGTTCATCTACTCAGCATAGAGTAATCCCACATCCTGCCCTCGACGGACATCCTTCCAATCTGGCCGACCAAGACCATCAATTTTTCCTAGACCTATCTTGCCTTCATTGTGGTCTCGACAACCCAGTAGCTGCCCATTTCGACTTTCCAGAAATGAAAGACCATGACAACCATGTGCGTCATGAAGATCCACCACCACCACCTCCTCTAGATCAACAAACCATCGACCATTTCAATGCAATCACTGACATGTCAAGTAGTTGCATTGTTTGGCCCGCAGTCCCTCATGACTGGACCCTGAAGTCAGCCGTTATGCATCACCTCCCCACCTTTTGGGGGGTTGCCAAGGAGAATGCCCTTCGCCACCTTCAACAACTCCATTCTATCTGCGAGGCCATGAAACCTCCTAACGTCAGTATCGAGCAAGCCAAGTTGCGCGCCTTCTAGTGGTCTCTAAAGGATGATGCCCTCGACTGGTACTATGACCTTCCACCAAGATCCATTCACTCTTGGGCAGACATGTCCAAAATCTTCACCGAGAAGTATTATCCGACCTCTATCGCCAACACCACACGCAAACAACTTGTCTCCATAGTCCAGAAGAAGGAAGAGGATCTAGCCTAGTATTATGAGAGATTCTAGAAGATGCAATCTTCATGCCCATCCCACAACCTTATAGAGCATGCCCTTGTTCAGTATTTTTACGAAGGCCTTAAGGCCCATGATAGAGCCCTCCTCAACGCTGTTGCCAACGACTCTCTGACAGCTCTCACTCCAGCTACTGCCAAGGCAACCATAGAGCTCATGGCCAAGAATGCCTCGTTTGATGCCGCTAACAGTGGAGGTCAAGATGCTCAAGTAGCTGCCTTGCAGAATCAGCTATCTTCTCTCACGGGGATGTTTCAGAATTTTGTGGCAGGACAATCCACTCCTGTCAAGGTCTGCCAGATCTGCAATTTCGTGGACCACCCCACTAATGCATGCCCCCATATTCCGGACGAAATCCAAGTGAATGTTGCTGGCTAGTATATCCAGGCCCCATATGGTCAGAACTATAACCAGGGTTGGAAACCATAGAATCCAGGATGGGTTCCTAACGCTCAACCAGCCGACCCTAACCATCAACAACAGAACCCATATGGAAATCATCCACCACCTCCTAACATGCAACATTTCAGACCCCGACCCACGTACCACCAGAATCAGTATCAACGCTAACCCCCTCTAGACCAGACTTTTATCGTGCCCCCGAATGCTGATTCACCCCGGAACCCCGAACAGCAAAAGGAGATCGAGGATCTTCGGAAGCATGTGAGCACCTTAATGGCGGAGATGAAAGAAATCAAGAATCAAGGGAGACTTCCACCCCAAACCGAAACCAATCCGAAGCACAATGTCTGTGCAGTGACCCTGAGAAGTGGAACGACCTTGACACCCCCAACGAATCCAGCCCACGACATTGAAAACTCTCCAGAATCTGAACTTAAGCCAAAACCTAGGGTCAAGAGCCCGAAAGTGCCTAGGTTCGTCGAGGTCATGGAAGACAGAATCCGCTCTCCTAGAGGTTCACCAAGGAATGACCCCAATCCACCCGAATTTGCCCAGGAGTATATTCACAAAATTCTCGAGCCCCATTTTCCCCAAAGATTGATCAAATCCAAGAAAGACAAGGAAAACCGTGAGATCTTCGACATGTTTAGCAAAGTAGTTGTAAACATCCCTCTCCTCCAGGCAGTGAAGAATGTGCCTCGATACGTCAAGTTCCTGAAACAGTTGTGTATGGACAAGTGTAAATTGGCCGAAGTTAACAAAATCAGTGTAGGAGCTAATGCTTCTGCCCACATCCAAAGGAGAATTCCCCCGAAATGCAAGGATCAAGGAATGTTCATCATCCCATGTCGTATTGGCACTATTGACATCGGGAAGGCCATGTGCGATTTAGGGGCAGACATTAATGTCATGCCCTTGATCATCTACAACAGTCTAGGCCTCAAACCCTTCAGACCTACAGACCTTGCCATCCAGCTTGCTGATCGATCTGTCATCTACCCCGAGGGACTCATCACAGATGTTTTGGTCCAAGTGGGCGAGTTCTTATTCTCGGCCGATTTTTATGTCATTGCAATGGAGAATGAGGATTCTACTAAGTCTACTGAAGTTCTTCTAGGGGGTCCGTTTCTAGCCACCGCCCGAGCAAAGATAGATGTTCATGATGCCACCATCTCCCTCGAGTTTGACGGAGAGATCATCAAGTTTAACATGCTAGAAGCCATGCGATATCCCTCCGAATTTTCCAGTGTTAATTATATTGATATAATTGATCCTTCTGTTGAGGAACTTGCTGAACTTCATTCTACTGACCCTTTACAATTTACCCTTGACAGGAGTCTGACACCAACTCTTCTAGATGTCGTGGCCTCGACACTTTCCACACCACCTAAATTATATTCCTTCGTCGCTGCCCTAGAAGAGTGTGCTGTTGTCCAGTATGAGCCCCCGATGGTGTCTCCTAACTGTCTAGACCACGTCAAGTTATCTCCTTCTATTGATCAGCCTCCAGCCCTCGATCTGAAACCATTGCCATCCCATCTGAAGTATGTTTACCTCGGCCCCGATGACTCTCTGCCCGTCATCATCTCCAACAAGCTAAACAATCCAGAAGAGTCTGAGCTGATTTCCTTATTGAAGGAATCTCGACAAGCCATAGGTTGGACCATCGCAGATATCAAGGGCTTGTCACCAGCTCTATGCACTCATCATATTCACTTGGAGGATGCTAGCAAGACTATACGATAGCCACAACACCGATTGAATCCACCTATGATGGAAGTGGTCAGGAAAGAAGTTCTGAAATTGCTAGATGCAGAAGTTATCTACTCCATCTCTGATAGCCCATGGGTCAGTCCTATACAGGTCGTGCCCAATAAAACTGGTATCACCATTACCATTGGGCAAGACGGCGAATCCATTCCCACCTGAATCCAAAATGGGTGGTGTGTGTGTATTGACTACCATCGGTTGAATGCGCCCACCAGGAAAGACCACTTTCCTCTTCCCTTTATTGATCAGATGTTGGAACGCCTTGCAGGCAAGACCCACTACTGCTGTCTAGATGGTTACTCAAGTTTCCATCAGATCCCAGTTGCCCCCGAAGACCAAGAGAAGACCACCTTCACATGCCCTTTCGGCACCTTTGCTTATAGGCGTATGCCCTTCGGCTTGTGTAATGCCCCCGCCACTTTTCAGCGCTGCATGGTGAGCATTTTCTCTGAACTAGTTGAAAATGGGATCGAGGTCTTTATGGATGACTTCACTATTTATGGGAATTCCTTTCCAGAATGCATGGGTAACTTGAAGAAATGTTTAGAGCGCTGCATAGAGATCAATCTTGTTCTGAATTTCAAAAAATGCCACTTCATGGTGGATCGAGCCCTCGTTCTAGGTCATATCATCTCGGCCAAGGGAATCGAAGTCGACAAGGCCAAGATTGAGGTGATAGAATCCTTACCCTATCCAGCATGTGTTCGCGATGTGCGATCTTTTCTAGGGCACGCCGGTTTATCAAGGATTTTTCCAAAACTGCCCAACCTATGTGCCGTTTGCTCCAGAAGGAAGTACCCTTTGATTTTGATGAGAATTGCAAAGCCACCTTTGAACTTCTCAAAAACAAGCTTATCTCAGCCCTGATCATTCGTGCCCCCGATTGGACATTACCTTTCGAGGTCATGTGTGATGCCAACAATCAAGCCCTAGGCGCCGTTCTGGGTCAGAAGAAAGACAAGGAAACCTACGTCATCTACTATGCTTCCAAGCTATTAGATCCAGCCCAGCAGAACTACACAACTACAGAAAAAGAACTCTTGGCGGTTGTTTATTCCCTCGACAAGTTCAGGCAATACCTCTTGGGCACTTATGTTCTCATTTACTCGGATCACTCAGCCCTTAGGTGCCTGTTGACAAAGGCAGATGCCAAACCTCGCCTCATTCGATGGATCTTATTGCTACAGGAATTTAACATCTTGATCAAAGACAAGGCTGGAAGAGAAAATCTGGTGGCGGATCATCTGAGCAGACTTCCAGCCCAAGAAGACGACTCACTTGTGCCTATCCGCGATACCTTTCTATACGAACAATTGTGTCTTACCCACGCGGTCCAGTTCCTATGGTTCTCGGATATTGCAAATTTTTGTGCTATTGGCACCTACCCCGTAGATGCTTCCCCATCCGATTGCAACAGAATCAGGAGGCAAGCCAAATACTATATTTGGGATAGCCCTTATTTATGGAAGCATTTCTCGGACCAGATAATTCGCCGTTGTGTGACCATGGACAAGGTGCCCTCGATCCTAAAATTAGGCCATTCTGAAGGAGGACACTTCGCGGCCAAGAAAACTACCCTCAAGGTTTTAGAAGCCAGTCTCTACTGGCCGTCCATCTTTAAAGATAGTTATCTCTTTTGTGCTTCGTGCCCTCGATGCCAAGCCATAGGCAATATTGGGGCCAGAAATCAGATGCCTCTGACCAGTATCATTGTTTGTGAGATCTTCGATATCTGGGGTATAGATTTCATGGGCCCGTTTCCTAGTTCCTTCGGCAATATCTACATCCTGCTCGCCGTTGACTATGTTTCCAAGTGGGTCGAGGCCAAGGCAACTAGGACAGATGACTCCAAGGTGGTAGTGAATTTCCTAGGCACCCATATCTTCAATAGGTTTGGTAAACCTCGAGCCCTAGTCAGCGATTGAGGCACCCATTTCTGCAACCGTGTCGTGACCTCTCTTCTGACCAAGTATAGAGTCCATCACAGAACCTCTACAACTTATCACCCTCAAACAAATGGACAAGATGAAGTGTCCAACCGTGAGATCAAGATGATCCTAGAAAAAACCGTCAACCAGTCCCGAAAGGATTGGAGTTTGAAGTTGGATGACGCCCTCTGGGCATATCGTACAACTTTTAAGACCTCGATTGGTATGATGCCCTACAGACTCATTTATGGCAAGTCGTGCCATCTCCCAGTTGAGATAGAACACAAGGCTTTCTGGGCCATTCGTAAAGTGAACACGGATCTAGGGGAAGCCGGCCCAAATAGACTCTTGCAAATCCAGGAATTAGAGGAGTTAAGGGACGACGCCTGATCGTCAGTCAAATGTACTTAAAATTTATCCTGATGCCTAAATGCATAAGTAAATGTGTACAGGGCAAGACAGGGTCGAACCACAGAGATTGAAGGAATAATGATTCAATTTAAGCGTATGATAGGGAACGAATGCAACCAAACGTAAAAGTAACACTAGAGAGGAGGGAAGGGGGGGAGGGTTGATGTTGATTAACGAATTAATCAACACTGAAGTGGGAGCTAAGAAGAGTTGACAAGACAATTAAATAAGATAGATATCCAGGGCACGAACGTAAAACACAATCCAGGGCAAGATATATAAAAGCAATTCGAGGGCAAGAAAAGCTGTAAAACAAATAATAATCAGATAGGAAGAGATCTTAGCAAAAGGTGTTCTTGGGTTGCATTCTAGGTCGGTTAATCATTGGCACAAAAATATTCCAGACTCAAGTACAGATCTGCTATAGGGGCCATATTTCCATGTAGGCCTCCTTCTCACCTTCGTAAGTAGAAGTCACCCTCCCGTTTCAACATATGAGGTGGCCTTGACGTTTCACCGTCCTTCCAGGCACGAATGTGGGGAGGCACTACTCAAAATGCCCATGAAGCGGAGGTGAGACAGATCTAGGGCGTGACATCTCAGTTCGTCACGCTCGCATCACATACCCTAAATGACCGTTTACCCCTAGACAAAAGACCTCTCGCGATGACTTTCACTAGGTGTCTACTAATATCTCAAGGATTCACGTCAATTATAACCAAGAGAATAATGTTACTCATGCAGAAATGAAAATAGTTGATCAGGCCCTAGACATTTCTAAATGAGCATGGGATTAAAACGGTAAACAACCATATGCAACAAGAGAATATATTAAGCATGCATTAGGCCTCCTAACCGAACCTTACAACCCTTGAAACACCCTTTACTAAGAGGGTGGTACTTAGCTACTCATACTATAATATGAACAGTAGATAGTAATAATCATGCAACAAAGGGAATAAAAGGAAAAGGGATTAGAAGAAACCGAAGGATTAATTAATAATCAAGGAGGAAAGCTTGCTCATTTACAAACCGGTGGTTGCTTCAAATACCAAGAGAATAAGATCCCTAGAAATTAGGGTAAAAGATGAAGTGATGTAAAATATCCTTGGACAGTCGTCCTTACAAAAACCCTAAAACTAAGCTTATATAGGCTAAAACTAGCTAGGGGATAAAATAGCTAAGGAGAGAGAGAAGCAATGGGGAATTGACAGCACATGTCCTTTCAAAGGAATATTCTAGATCTCTGGCACGCCTGGCATCTTCTAGAAGCGCATGGAATCCCGTGCGGATCTTTGAAGATGCTTCTCTTTGGTTTTCACTTGAGAGAAGAAACGAACGTATCGCGGGCAGGAGACAGCTCACTAGTCTGGTTAGCGTCATGGGCTCGACGACAATCTGGTCTTCTACGCCTTGACGATGGAAATCCTCAGAAATACTCCAAAAATGCTTCTTTTTGACCTTTTCCTTCTATTGGCGCTAATCTGTAATAAAGATAGAAATAAGGGTTAAATGGAAGAATCATGCCCCCGAAAGGGCTAGAGAAGAAGGTAAAATCGCAACTATGAGACATGCTATCAACGCCTATGAGAATGCCTTGCTTTACAAGGGCAAGACCAAAGCTTATCATGACAGACACCTTTGCCCCAAAACGTTTTTCGTTGGCCAGAAAGTATTATTATATAACTCACGTTTGCGGTTGTTTACAGGAAAGCTCAAATCTAAATAGTCTAGACCTTTCATAGTCACGACAGTTTTTGACCACGGAGCGATCGAAATTCAGAATCCAGACACTAGGACCATCTTCAAAGTAAACGGCCACAGGCTGAAACCCTTCTATGAAGGATTCAAGCCCTCGATCGTTGAAGAGATGATGGTGGGCCCTCCACCTATCCAGACCTAGATTGACAGAACACGTCGAGGCCTCGATGAGTAAACAGGCCACACTGGAGGCATCCGATATGCCGTTCCACCCTTTTCTCTCTCTCTCTCTCCTATATTTTCTGTATCTTTTCAAATTCTCTGATTTTATTCTTGTTTTCCCTTGATTTTAATTCCTTGTTTTATCCCTTATTTATCTCCCTTAATCTCTAACCTTTCCTTTTCCTAGGAGATTTTATTCCTTTATTCTCTCCTTTTGTTATTATCCTATTTAACTACCTCATTTTTGAAATTTAAAAAGTTGTTCTCCTTTTTAGGTGGTTGGGATACACACTGGCCGTTGTTCTTCAAGCCCAAGGCGCTACGTCGTCTGCAAAGGGGATAGAAAAGTAACCCTAATTAATGAAAAAGCTACGCCATTTATTGCTAGCGTCAGCTCCTTTTCCCTCTCTTACGCTCCTTCTTCGTCCTCACTCTCTCTCTCAAACACACGCTATCTCTCTATCCAACGTCTCTTTCACCATTGTCCTCTCCCATCACCATCAGCCATGGCTAAGATGAAGAAAGCCATCAAAAAACTCACCGCAGGACCATACCCTGAGAGCCCGACTTCATCAAAATCAAAATCAAAATCCCTCTCCTCTACCCCTACCTCCTTCAAAACAGCCACTCCTCCCTCCACCCATGGTGTCCCCATTCTAGAGCCCCCAATGCCCTCTCCTCCCTCTAAGTCCCGAGTCGTGGAGTTCACTCCCGTCGAGGATGACATTGAGCTCGAGATTACCGGCTCCATCCCGCCGACGTCGACCACTACAAGAAGCGGCTGCGTGGTCAAACTCCCTCCTGGATCTTCGACCGCTAAGCCTAGAGCCAAGTCTGCCCCCAAAGAGGCATCGTCAGCGGCTAGGAAACTCCCTTTGGATGCCGTCATAGATAATTTTCTGGCCGCCGACTAGAACCAAGAGGAGCCTCTAGAGCAACCAGACTTGGAGTAAGAAGAAGATGATGAGGCTGACCCAGAAGATGCCCTAGAGGAAGGCACTGGAGAGAGTGCTGAGAATGATGAAGAAGAAGAAGAAGATGCTGAGGCTCTCGAGGCTCTCAGAGCAGCGGAGAAAGAAGCCGTTGAGAAAGAAAAGAGAGAGAAGGAAGTCGCAGGTAGATCGGTGGCAAAGAAGGGCAAGGCAAAGACTCCGGCCAGAGCGTAGCCACCGGTAGAAGAAACACCGGTGGATAACAAAAGAAAGTTGTCCTCTTCCAGTAAGGTCAAGGCCTCGACCTCCAAAAAGGCTCGAGGTCCCGACACCACAGCTGTCGAGGGCAAGATGCCAGCCCCCCTTCTGCCCCTCGAGCGAACGCCACTCAGGTGACTTCTGACCTTTTTGTTTTGCATGAATGGTTAGTTTTTAACGATAAGCCTTCCATTGATAAAATGCATCAATTGAACTCCAAGGGCGTTAGCTCCTGTGCGCGCCTGGATCTAGAATTTTTGGCCAAGATGGGCATCGAATCTCGAGTCCGAGAGTTTGTTGCCAATATCGGTTGGGAACCAGTGTTCTTCTTAGAGCACTCAACCTTTGTTGAACTCTCGCTCAAGTTCTTTACCACTTTTTGGGTGAAATCTGATAGTTTTAAGCCTAAGGGCAAGTTTGGTCCCAATTCTTCCATGCCTGGTCTTGTCAATTTTAGATTGGCAAAAAAATGGATCCAACTGTCCCTTAATGAGTTTAATTGTTTGCTTGATTTTGTTAAGCCTAATGAGTTAGATTCTGCCCTCCATAAAAATGCTTTAACTATGATCCCTGGTGTTTTTGATGCTACCGCTGCATTTCGTGAGCTTACTAATGACCCCAATGCAAAATTTGACCCTAAGTTCAGTAAAGCCCATGAGATTGTTGACCCTGCATTGCGCATCCTGCATAGATATCTAGCCCTCACCTTCTCGGGTCGGTTTGGATCCTCGGGACAGTTATCTGTGCAGGAGCTTTTCTTTTTGTGGTGCATGAAGCATAAAGGTAGAGTTAATCTTGGCTTTTGGGTTGCCTCGGGTATTCTTCACGTTCTAAATGGCTCCCGAGAGATCGCGAGAGATCTTTCGTCTAGGGGTAAATGATTGTTTAGGTTATGTGATGCGAGCTTGACAAACTGAGATGCCACGCCCTAGATCTATCTTGCCTCCGCTTTATGGGCGTTTTGAGTAGTGTGTCCCTGCATTCGTGCCTGGGAGGACGGCGAAACGTCAAGGCCACCTCATATGTGGAAACAAGGGGTGGCTTCTACCTACGAAGGTGAGTAGGGGGCCTACGTGGAAACATGGTCCCTATAGCAGGTCTGTGTTTGAGTTTGGAACATTTTTATGCCAATGACTAACTGACTTGTAATGCAACCCGAGAACACCTTTTGCTAAGATCTCTTCCCATTGTATTAATATCTCTTTTATTTCTTTCGTTGTTGTCGTGCCCCCGAATTGCTTTGATTGTCTTGCCCTCGATTATGTTTTACTTTCATGCCCTGGAAAATAAATTTAACTATTTGTCTTGTTAGCTCCCTAATCTACGTTGATTAAGTCATTAATCAACATAAACCCCCCTAGTGTTACTTATTTGTATTCTGTTGCATTTGTTCCCTGTCATACATCTTTACTAACATTTTATTCCTTCAATCTCTGTGGTTCGACCCTGTCTTACCCTGTACACATTTATTTGTGCATTTAGGCATCAAAAAAATATTGAGTATATTTGACCGACGATCAAATTTTGGCGCCGTTGCCAAAATTTAATGTCGAAACAATGATCATTAAATGGTTTAATATATTTGATTTTGATGATTCAATTTGATTGAATAACCGAACTAGGTGGTAATACTTAAGGGGTCATAATCGACCTATTTTGGCAATACGATTGCCTAAACACTTCAATTTAAGGGGCGTAAATGACCTATTTTGGCAATACGATTGTTGAGACACTTCGATTTAAGGGTCGTAATCACAGTACCACCTAATCCTAGCTGTTGCTACCTGATTTTTGATTTAAAATTTTTCGATGAAACATTTTTCACACTTTTTGTCGACAATTTTCTAAAATCATACTTGCATTTATTTTCGTCAATATGTTATTTATTTTTACACTTAATGTCATTTAAATTTTATTTCATACTTGTTTCGCATTTTTATCGCTTTTCCCGTTCAAAATCGAATCGGTTCTGAGTAAAATTCTCGAAACTAATGGTCGAACATTTTCGTCCTTTAACTACTTATTTTTTATTATTTTTCTAACTCTCGCTATCTCATTGCGCTTCATTCAATTTTTATTTTAGCATTTTTTCAGCTCGAACTTTTATCGCTTATTAGCAAATTTTTATCGAGCGATACGACGAACTTTTCGTCGCTCACTATATGCTATTTATTTTAGCTTATTTTATTTTACGTTTTAACAATTTTGGTTCAAATTTTTGTTCATTTTTATACAAGATTGCTCATACCGTTGGCTTGAACTGAATAATTAAATAATAAATCAAGCCCTTCATCTCCACCATTGATCTAGTTGACTTTGAAAGTCAACCAAGATCAAATGGTTGAGATAATTACCACGTAGGCATGCCACCTTCAAGCTGGGTTCATGCACAAACGTAAAGAAGCAAGCTGTCCTCGCCCATCCTCGATCGCGTCAAGCCTCGATCGTCGTCCTTGCACAACCTCAGCCACACAACCACTCCAGCACTATTCCTCCCTTGCTCCTCAAGTTTGCCCCGACCACGCGCAACCACTTAGCCAAAAATCCACTCGCGAGCACGCCAATAAATAGCTAGCTCCCTCCCTCATTTTTGCTCGCTAATTCACGAATACTCTCTCCCTCTCTAGCGCTGGTTCACTAGCACGAACAACTGCCTACTTCAACCTAAGGTTGAAGTTACTCACAATTGAAATTTTTGAAGCTCGTTTCGCGTTTATTTATTTGCTTTCTTTCAAAAATTCATTTGTTCGTGTTTTCAAATGATAATTGGCCATTTTGATTTCAAATAAAATATATTTGATATCCAGAATAATTACAACATTTTAATTTTCTCAATCGTTGGCCATTCGAGCCAATTTCAAACTTTTTATTAATTTAAATTCGTTTTTGAATTAATTGAGTGCTGTTTTGGTTTAATTTATGTGTTGTGATTGCATGCGAAGCTTACTGTGGGTGCAGGGAATTTTCCTGGTAAGGTTTCGGCCATAGGCATGACCGTTTTTCCTTGGTCGCCGGCAATGGCGCTGGCGACGCAAGGAAGAAGAAAGGGGAATAGTGCAGGGATCCTATTTAATTTAATTTGGTTTTGGGGCTTAGCCTAGGAAAAGAAAGAAACGCGAGCGTTGTGCCCGCGTGAAGAGGGAATCTGGGCCAACGCAGGCCCAGCGTGGGAGAAGAAAGGCTGGGGCGCCTTGCGCCCAAGCAGGGTTAAGCTGGGCCGTTCGGCCCAGCGAGAAAGATAGCAGGCGTGGGCTGCTTTTGCCCACGCAGACAACCAGCCTAGTGGGTTGAGCTGTCTTAGGCCCCAGCTGGCGAGGCCCGAATTCGGTCCAGTAGGCCGAGGCCCAATTTCGGCACCCCATCTAATTTTTTTCTTTTTTTCGCTGATTTATCGTACGCTTATGCTATGTAATTAATTATTTTCGCATGTTCTGGATGCTTAAATAATTATTTTCGCTTGCTTTTAAATCGTTAAATTTTCTAGTATGCAATAATTTGTTAAATCTTTATCTATTTTTCAATTATTTATTACTCGTACTAACAATCTCATTTTGCAGGGTGAATCCATACATGACTTCCCAATAAGTATAAGTTCTCTCCCTTTTTATTTATTTTAACGTCTTTTACGCTTGTATGCATGGGTATTTAGAAATGTTAGATTCAACACATCTGTTGGGCATGATCACTAAAGTAGGATTTTTTTTCCAAGCATGATTTAAACACCTCGTTTATCCGGTAACCATTTTAGGATATGACTCGGGTGCCTAACACCTTCCCGAGTCCATAATACGACCCCTAACCAATGTTCTCGGGTTTAGACCCATTTTGCCTTAGCTTTTTATTTTGTTTTCTGCCATATTCTCAAACAATAGGTTCCCTATAAACCTAGAAACAAAATAGGGTGGCGACTTCATTGCATTGTGTGAGATGAGTCTGATTTTGTCTCATGTCTAGTCCCAAACCCGCGTCGCGCAATAAAATCCAAAAAGAGGGTGCGACAGTTTGTCGACTTCACTAGGGACCAATAGGGTCGAAGCCGGATTTTTTTGAGGTGTTTATTTTTTTTACATGATTAATTATTTTTCATGTATTTAATTGATATGATAAATTATTGTTGATTATCACATGATTTTTTATGCATGATTATTATTTTTATCCGTTAATAAATTGCTCACATGATTTAGTGTTACTCGCTTTGATAAACTGTCATCACATATGCATATCCACGCATAATCCCTATTGTCGGGCATCACCAAATAGGATTAGGTCGGTAGTAGTGAAGTCCTAGGGCCCACGCCCTGGTAAGCTTTCACAAACCCACACTCGGACTTGAACCCCTAAATGGGTTGAGCACCCCGGATCCTTTTATGATTCGGTAAACGCTCTCATATCCATTTACTGAGGGACCACTTTTATGGTATCGTCCGGGAGCCTTCCAGCTAGAATACAAATAGTCAATGTCACCCCAGCATATGCATAATATTGAAATGCGTATATTGTGACTTTGTTTCTGATCGTCACTCAAATATACTAATATTTTCCTGGTGCCTAGGTGCACAAATTAATGCGTACAGAGCAAGACAGGGTCGAACCACAGAGATTGAAGGGGGAATTTACTAATGAAGATGTATGACAAAGCAATATGCAATAGATCAAACCAAAGTAACACTACCGGGGGGGGGGGGGGGGGGGTTATGTTGATTAATAAATTAATCAACGCAGAGTATGAGAGCTAACAAAACAGAATTGTAAAGTAATTATCTAGGGCACGAAAGTAAAATTTAATCCAGGGCAAGAGATGTAAACAGATCGAATGCAGGAAAAGTAATGAAAAAGATATTAATCAAATAGGACGAGATCTTCGCGAAAGGTGCTCCCATGGGTTGTTTTCTAGGTCGGCTAGTCATCGGTACAAAAATATTCTAGACTCAAGTACAGATCTGCTATAGGGACGGCGTTTCCACACCGCATCCCCTGCTTACCTTCTTAAATAAAAGTCACCCCCCGTTTCCACATATGAGGTTACCTTGACGTTCAGCCAACCTCCCAGCTACCTCTCTTGTCATCAAAAAGTAGCCTTGACACTTCGGCCTGTCATGGGCACGAAGTAGGGAAGCTAAATTCAGAACGCCCATGAAGGGGAGGTAAGACAGATCTAGGGCGCGACAGCTCGGCTTGTCAGACCCGTATCACATACCCTAGATAACTGTTTACCCCTAGGTGAGGCCTCTCGCACTGCCTCCCCTAGGTGTCTGCTACAATCCCAGGGCTTCGCGTCAGGTATAGCCCTGGAATATGACGTTACTCATGCAGAAATACTAACAGGTGATCAAGCTCTTAACATTTCTAGACAAGTATGGAATTAAATCGGTAAACAATTATGTGCAACAAGAGAATATATTAAGCATGCATTAGACCTCTTAGCCGAACCCTACAACCCTTGAAACACCCTTCACTAAGAAGGGGGTATTTAGCTACTCATACTATAACATAAACAGTAGGTATATAGAATCATACAATAACAATCAAAGAAAGTAAAAAGGGAGTAGAGGAAACCGGTGGATTAATTAATAATCGAAGAGGAAAGTTACGACAAAGGTTGTTCTTAATCGAGAGGAAGAGATGATCCCCAGAAAATAAATGCTGAAACTATTGTAAGAAAAATATCCTTGGACAACCGCCCTTACAAAAACCCTAAAACTATGCTTATATAGCCTAATACTAGCTAGGAGACAAAACAGCTAAGTGCAATGAGGACATGACAGCACATGTCCTTGCAAAAGGAATATTCTGGGATTCCTGACACGCCTGATGCCTTCTGGAAGCGCCTGGGATTCCGTGCGGATCTTTGAAGATGCTTTTCTGGGAAGAAGGTTCAGAACTGTCGAGGCCTTGAGAAAGCGCACTGGTCTGGTTCGCGTCGAGGTCTTGACGACGTTCTTCCTTCTAGGCCTGGAAACTGGAATTCCTTAGAATTGCTCTCAAATCGCTTCTTTTTGATCTTTTCCCTCCTTTGATGCTAATCTACAGATAAGATTGGAATAAAACCGAGGCCATGAAACATGCTATCAAACATCCCCACACTGCCCTTATGCTCGCCCTCGAGCATAAACAAAATTGGAAAGTCACCTCATTCAAAAACATACATAATCAACTCCCAATACACTGAATTGGCACGCCATCCCACAAGCTACACCCAACCAGAGCAAATACAGACCTAGAAAAGTACCTGCATCTGGCTGATAGAATAACGACCCTATCAACCAGACTTTCCCATATCTAGCCTATTCATCAGCAGTCCTCACAAAGATATGTATTTGCACTCATACTCAGAATAAAATATGTGTTTAGGCTATCACTCATGAATGCAAATAACACAACACAGGCATAGTTTGCACGTCAATCCGAGTACTGTAGAACACATGCATGGGCAATCAACAATCGAAAAAGCAACGCATCAGCAAAAAGAAAGAAAAGGGATGGAATGAGCTAGAAAGGTGGAAGAGAGAAGTAGGAGATGAATAGAAGAGAAATGAGGGGAGAAAGGAAGGAAAGAAAAAGGTAAAACCTGGTTGGATCCCTTGGCTGGGAAAAAGCGAAGTGGCAAGGCAACTTTTACCGAGGGCATGTTGATGATTCGGGGGCTAGACAAGATCTTCTTTCGAGGGCTGGGGAACGTACTTGCTGAAGCTTCGAATGCGGATGCTTTTCCTTGGAAGTTTAGTGCCCTTCTTCTTTTATTTCGAAATTTAAATGTTTATTTTTATTTTTTTTTTAAGAAGAAGGGGGCACGAACATGCTACAAAACTTTGATTCTTCCAGGGCATGAAACTCTTGATTTTTTTTTCGGCGCTTGCCCTTGATCTGCTTCCAGCATCGATGGTGACTTCTTTTTCACTTCCCCACACTTGAATGTTTCTGGGGCTCGAATTGTTTGAATGGTCTAGGGCTCAAAACTCTTTCGAGCTTTTGTTTTTCCTGCCCTAGATTCCTGCTTTCTGCTCTGAAGTCTTTTGCTTTTATCTTCCTTCCCCACACTTGAACTTGTCTGCGCGTTCTTTGGGTGTCTAGCCCTCGACGTTACCCTCAATAATTGCTACCTCACCTGCCAAGGAAAGAGATCAAGAATCTACAAATGGCTAGGAAAGAGTATGAAAAGAAGGGGAATGTCGGGGGCTCGAAAAGAAAAGAGAGAGAGAGGGGGAGAAGAGAAAGAAAAAGACATTGATGCGAGGCTTTCCGTCATATCTAATCTTTCCCACGTCTAACAATGACTATACCCAGGGATATTATGCAAACCTAGACCGCGCCTAGCTAAGCATTTTCACTAAAAAATAAAGGGCATGAAGCTCAAATATGCTCAATGGATCAAATTGTGACTACTGGTGTCGTGGCCTAGATATGGATATAAGGGCTAGCAGGTCTAAAAATGCATGTTCAGGTGCAGATGTGATGGATGTCATGATTCTTCTATGCATCAAAAGTTGAAAAACGCATGCCAAAAATGAGGGTTTGAAAACTGGTAGTGGGAAAATTTTCCTAGCATGGCTAAAAATAAAATCTGAAAATCATGCAATCGTGCAGCAAACGTGAAAATAAACATGCAATCACACAGGCAGAGCGCATAAATAATTCCCTCCCCACACTTAGGCAGCACATTGTCCTCAATGCGGGGAGAGCATAAAAAGGAGTTCAAGAAGTATAAGTACAACACAATAATAAAAACATTAAAATTGTTTAGTGCCCCTTTCGGGGGCTGGAGAGATGAAAATGTTCGGGGGTGGGTTACTGGGGTGGAAAATTTCTGCGGGCAACTTCAGCCGTCAAAGCCTGAAGTTCCCGCAGAATGAGCTGGAGAAGCCTCGTCTGGGTCGGATCATAGACAATGAGAGGTATCGCGGGCTGGCTTGCTGCTGCCGCGTTGGCTTAACGAGCTGCTTCCGTTTGGGGCACTTGCTTTTCGGGGGCCGGAGGAATGGCATTGGAGCGGGGATCCGAAAGATCTGGATAGTCAAAGATGCCACCGTTCTTGATCCCGAAAACCTTCTCCGTTGCTGGGGCACAACCTGGATAAAAACTCAACACACCTCGTGAGATACATAAATGGCCCATGACATCCAAGGTTCGGATATCCAAATCCTTGAATGCCAGGAGCTCAGAAAGGTTACTAGCATGCAAGTCAATATTACGCATCTTCACAACAAATAAGGAAATAAGCGACCCAAAAATAGGCCCACGACTACCATTTAACACATGCAAAACGCCCGAAGCTACCCAAAAACCAAGATTGACCCTTCGTTTGTGTTTCATGCACCATAAAAAGAAAAGTTCCTGCACAGATATCTGTCCCGAGGAACCAAATCGTGCTGAAAAGATGAGGGCCAGATACCTGTGCAAGATACGCAAGGCAGGGTCGATGATTTCATGGGCTTTACTACCCTTAGGGTCATACTTAACAGCAGGCTTATTGGTTAGTTCACGAAAAGCAGCATTGGCATCAAAAACATAAGGGATAACAGTCAAAGCATTCTTGTACAGAGGAGTGTTCAGTTCATCTTTAGTGACAAATCCTAACCAGCAATTAAATTCACCAAGGGTCAGATGCTCCAATTTGTTAGCTAGCCTAAAGTTGATCAGACCAGGGGTAGAAGAGTTCGGACCGACCTTGCCCTTGGGCCTAAAGGTGCCATCTACCTAGAATGTAGTGAAAAACTCAAGGGAAACCTCAACAAAGGTCGGGTGTTCCAAATAGAACAGAGACTCCTAACCAATGTTGGCCATATACTCCCTGACCTTGGATTCAATACCCATCTTAGCAAGAAAATCAAAATCCAGCTGCGCACATAAGCTAACGCCCTTGGAATTCAGCATAGTCAACTTGTCAAGCGATGGTTTATCATTAAATACGGTCCATTCATGAGGTGAGGAAAGGTCAGACGTCACCTGTTGGGAGCTGGATCTGGGGATGGTCGAAGGTGCTGGGGTCTCGGCCTCGACATCATCATCTGTTTCGGGGGCTCGAGGCTTCTTGGAGCTCGAGGGCTTGCCGGCATTGGTGGTTGAAAGCTTCCTCTTGGTGCCCACTGGCGTATCAATTGCAGCTGGTTGCTCTGATTTGGCATCAGCTTTAGATTTGCCTTTCTTAGCCACTGATCTTGCGACTGCTGCTTTTTGCTTCCTCTCCGCCTCCTCCACAGCTTTCTGAGCCTCGGGGTCTTCTTCTTCTTCGTCTGCTTCGCTGCCCTCTGCTTCTCCACTTTCTCCTGTTCCCTCCTCCATGACTTCGAGGTCTTCATTCTCTTGGCCGATACCAGGCTCAGCTTGCTCCTCCATGACCTCAGCTTTTTCGTCGGAGATCAGGATGTCCTTGAGGACTTCCTCAACGATTAAGGCAGGCTGAGGAGCTAAGAAGCGGTCAACGGCCGCGTCAAGGGGGAATTGCCTGGCGGATGCAGATGGCTTTTTGGATTTAGACTTGGCCGTGGACGATCCGGGAGGGAGTTTCACTACATGGCCGCCTCTAGTGGTGGTCGAGGTAGGAGGAATAGAGCCTGTGACTTCTATGTCATCTTCCACCGGGGTGAACTCTTTGATCTGCTCTGCAGTTGTTGGTGAGACCGCCGTAGGAGAGGGAATTGGACGTGGGTTGACAGACGGTGGTGTTGCTGTTTTGTATGAAGCCGAGTTCAGGGTAGCTGATTGCGATCTGGATCTGGAAGGAACGGGGCTGGATGTGTCCACCGACTTAGGTCCAGCAGCATTTTTGCGGGCTGGTCTTTTTGCTTTAGGTGTCATTGATGGTGAGGGAAGAGATGACAGTAATGCAGATGGAGGTGGGAGTGGAGAGAGGATAAGGTTGCGTGTTTAGTGAGGGAGAGAGGTGAAAGTGATATGAGTGAAAATGAAGTGGGAGCGTGGGAGAGAGAGTGATAGTCACAGCTGGCATTAAATGGCGCAGCTTTTTCATTGATGAGGCCTGCTTTTTCTGCGCTTGTCAGGCCACGTGGCGCCCTGGGCGTGGAGCACGACGACCCATGCGTATCTCAACTGCCTAAAAAGGGGAATAACTTTTAAATTTCAAAAAGGGAGTCGGTTGATATAAGATATGGACAAAAAGAGAGAATAAAGGTGAGTTAATGCTAAATAAAAGGAATAAAATCATAGGGGAAAGGGATATATACAATTAACAAAACCTGGAAATAAATAAAAATCAGAGAATCCGAAAAGATGCAGAGAAGATAAGGGAGAGAGAAAGGATACAGACGGTATATCAAATGCCTCCAGTATGGTCCGTTTACTTGTCAGGACCTCGACGTCCTTTGATACTCTAGGTTTGGACAGGTGGGACATCCACCATAGCCTCCTCAACTATCGAGGGTTGGAAACCTTCGTAAAAGGGTTTCAGTCTCTGCCCACTGACCTTGAAGATGATTCCTGTGACTGGGTTCTAAATTTCAACTGCCCCATGGGTGTAGATTGTCGTGACCACGAAAGGTCCTGACCATTTGGATTTCAGCTTTCCAGCAAAGAGTCGCAAGCGTGAGTTGTACAACAAGACTTGCTGTCCGACTGAGAATGTTTTGGGACGAAGGTGCCGGTCATGATAAGCTTTTGTCTTGCCCTTATAGAGCAGGGCATTCTCATAAGCATCGTCCCTCAATTCTTCTAGCTCTTGGATTTGCAAACGCCTTTGTTGATCAGCGAGGTCTAGATCTGTGTTCACTTTCCTGATAGCCCAAAAAGCCTTGTGCTCTATCTCCACTGGAAGATGACACGGCTTCCCATAGACAAGTCTGTAAGGGGTCATTCCTATTGGGGTCTTGAAAGCTGTACGATAGGCCTAGAGAGCATCACCCAATTTCAGACTCCAATCCTTCCTGGACTGGTTAACGGTTTTCTCAAGGATGGATTTGATCTCACGGTTCGAGACCTCGGCTTGGCCATTAGTCTGAGGGTGATAAGCAGTGGATGTTCTATGGTGGACTCTATACTTTGACAAAAGAGTGGTTACAACACGGTTGCAGAAGTGGGTGCCCCTATCGCTGATGAGCGCTCTAGGTGTACCGAACCGGTTGAAGATATTGGCGCGGAGAAAATTCACAACCACCTTGGAATCGTCCGTTCGAGTAGCCTTGGCCTCGACCCATTTAGAGACATAATCGACGGCCAGAAGGATATAGATGTTGCCAAAGGAATTGAGGAAAGGGCCCATAAAATCTATGCCCCAGATGTCAAAGATCTCGCAAGCAATAATATTTGTCAAGGGCATCTAATTTCTGGCCCCGATATTTCCAGTGGCCTGACATCTGGGGCATGAAGCGCAAAACATGTAACTATCCTTGAAAATGGTGGGCCAGTACAGACCAGCTTCCAGAACCTTCAAGGCAGTTTTCTTGGCCGCAAAATGGCCTCCTTCTGAATGACAGAATTTAAGGATCGAGGACACCTCGTCCATGGTTACACATCTACGAATGATCTGATCTGAACAGTGCTTCCATAGGTAGGGGATGTCCCATATGTAGTATTTTGCTTGCCTTCTGATTCTATTACATTCAGATAGAGCGGCATCAGCTGGGTAAATGCCAGTAGCACAAAGTTGGCAATATCGGAAAACCATGGGGAATGAACAGCTTGGGCTAGACATAATTGCTCGTCTGGAAAAGTATCCCGGATTGGCTCAAGCGAATTATCTTCTTGGGCTGGAAGTCTACTCAAGTGATCTGCCACAAGGTTTTCTCTTCCTGCCTTATCTTTGATAGCGATGTCAAACTCTTGTAGGAGCAGGATCCAACGAATAAGCCGTGGTTTGGCATCGACTTTGGTCAACAAACACCGAAGGGCAGAGTGATCTGAGTAGACGAGGACATGCGTGCCTAGCAGATATTGCCGGAACTTGTCTAGGGCATATACTACGGCCAGGAGTTCTTTCTTTGTGGTAGTGTAGTTCTGCTGGGACGGGTCTAGTAGCTTGGAAGCATAATAGATGATATGGGTCTCTTTATCCTTTTTCTGACCCAAAACGGCGCCTAGGGCTTGATTACTGGCATCACACATGACCTCGAAAGGTAGTGTCCAATCGGGGGCACGAATAATTGGGGCCGAGATAAGTTTGTTCTTGAGAAGTCCAAAAGCGGTCTTGCAGGCCTCGCTGAAATCGAAGGACACGTCCTTCTGGAGCAAGTGACACATTGGTTGAGCAATCTTGGAAAAATCCTTAATGAACCGTCAGTAGAAACCAGCGTGACCTAGAAAAGATCTCACATCGCGGACACCGGAGGGGTAGGGCAGGGATTCTATTTGATAACAATCCGCCTAACGGCAAGGGCATTTTCGCCTCTTACCCCGTATGGAAAGAAAATGATCACTGTTCCTACCGCTGCGGTAGGGTCGAGGCAGTCGTCTCCCCCCAGGAGACTGACACCCGGAGGGTTGACGTCACATAGGAGGCCCCCACACGGAACTTCTAGATGACCAGAGGAGCTATCTCACCGGATTGAAAACCACGCGTTGGGAGGAACGCACTAGCCGTTACCTTGCCTGGGTAACAACTACCCCCATACCTACCGCCATGACCACATATCATAACATGGGCAAACCATGACCCCCTGACGGGAACGGTTGCCCCCTAATAATCCCACTCGCGCAGAAATGCTCATTTCATCTATAAATACCTCCACCACGAAGGAGGAAGGTAAGCGGAATTTACTAGCCCAAGCTCTGCCAATTTTACCACAAATACTAACTTAAGCATCAGAGTGTTTCCGCCGGAGACCCCCTCCAGCGTCTTGCAGGTACAATGTACCACCGCGGATCCTGAACTGAAGAAGCCCTTTCCCCTTCTACCCTTCGGCAGTAGACAAATTCTTATCAAATTGGTGCTTTCATTGAGAGCTTTGGTTATATTAAGTGAGCATCCTTAATAACCAAGCTCCATTCTTCCCGAAGCTAGAAGGATTATGGCTTCAGAGTCAGATCCCGCGCTGTCCCAATCCTCCAGCATCCCGTACAACACCCGCCGACGACTTTTTGCTTTTGCTACCTCCGATATTTCTACCACAGTACAAGAAATCACTGCAGGGGGATCAGATCCTCCCTCTGGACAAATGACAGAAGCAACTGTATTCCAGGTTTGTTCCCCTTTTTCCCACATAGCGGGACCCAGCTATTCTAGCCCCCAAGCGAGGGGATCCGTGATAGGCGAAGCAGACAACCCTCTCACAAACTCAATAGCGGCTCTTCGAGCCCAATTGGATCAGTTGACAGAGGTGGCCGCTGGATTTACGCCCCATGCCTCGGGACCCGGTGTGTCCTCCCAGATGGTTTTCACTCCGTCTATTGTCAACGAACGACCGTTGTCACCCCGGCAATCTAGAGGGCTTCCATTTTCCCTACCATTGCCATCGGCCCCCATGAATGTCCCATCGCTTGCGCACGGACCTGTTGAATTTTCTGGGCAATACAGGGGAGAAATCCCTATCCCTGAAGAAGGTCGCCGACGTGATGAATATAGAGAACACTGGGATGATAGGCGAGGTGAGATGTTCAGAGAACCATCCCCTAGATACAGTGAAAGATCCAGTAGCAGGGGGCGACGAACCCGAACTCTAAGAAGCCGCAGCCGATCTCCTAGGCGGCATCATGAATATGACCCTCAGAACCCCAGATACGATGTTGAAAATCCACTCCCACATCGACCTCGCAGAGTCCCTGACGGCAACGCGGGTCACCCGTTCAGTTATCGCGTGAGGCATCATAGGGTCTATCGGCATGTGAAACTCCCTGCAGAATCATATGATGGCACGAAAGACCCCATCTCTCACCTTAATAAGATGGAAGACTTTGTGAAATTCCAAACCCGTACTGATGCCGCGCTATGCCAAATCTTCGTCATGACACTGTCGGGAGTGACACGTCTCTGGTTCGAGGGACTCCCAGCCGGATCTATTGATAACTTCCCTCAGTTGGAAGATAAGTTCAGGAGTCAGTTTAGCACGGCAATCCCTATTAGGAAACCAGCTGCTGCGCTATTCGATATTCATCGAAAACCTCAGGAATCATTGAATGAGTTTTTAGGTCGATTTGATCTCGAAATGTCCCTGAGGCCAGGGGTCACCATTGATTTTGCAGTAGAGGCCCTAAAACGTAACTATCGTTATGAGAAATTAAGGGATACGTTAATGGTGGACCCACCATTGACTCTGGATGCGTTAAGACTGAAAGCGCATAATTATACGAGGATGGAAGAGGAGGAAAATAGAGAACGGATGCGGGACATACCGACAGACCCATACCTGGCCCCTAACATCCCGCATAGCAACGCCCTAGACACACGACCCAATGATGATTATAGCCAATGGAAAGAGCACACCGCCAAGGCCTCTAATTAGCAAAGAGGCAATTTTTCGAAAGGGAGACCCGGAGGGTCCCTCACTCAGAAACAAGCAGATCCGCCAAAGGGTCGGATATATGACCCTGACCTTCCTTCCCTCATACTCCCAAGGGCGGAAATCCTAGGGATAGTTCAGCAGCAAAATCTGCCCATTCGTTACCCAGCTCCTGTGAAACCAGGAGTAATCGTGGGAGGAAGAGAGAACGCATACTGCAAGTTCCACAAGGTTAAAGAACACTCGACAGATGTGTGCAGAGAACTAAAACTGGCCGTAGAATGATTAGTTGAAGAAGGCTACCTCGGAGAATTCGCCACCAAGGCAAGAGAAGGGGCTAGGAACAATCCAACTGAAGTGATAACTGACCGTAGGCAAACGCCTTCTCATGCCACAGGGGCTAACGCAATTCCCCTCGGACAAAATAGAGAGGCTCTCATTCTTCATAGCGATCAGATGCACATGATTAATATCATCGCGGGAGGAACACCTTACTTCGAGGAAGCTATACAACAAACACCCTGTCCCGAGGAAAAGCACAAACGAGAGAGCGCACAGGTAAAAATTGAGGCAATAAGCGCTTTAGGCAGAATGGTATTGTCCTTCTCAGAAGAAGACGAAAAAGGTATTATTTTCCCGCATAACGACGCGTTGGTAGTAACACCCGTCATTGGCAGTCACGGAGTAAGAAGAACCCTTGTCGATAATGGGAGCGCGGTGAATTTATTTTCGCTAGAAGTATACAACCTGATGAAGCGCCCTGACGGTGAGCTAGCGCTTTGCAAAAGACCAATTATTGGGATCGATGGGGTATCGATCTCGGTAGCGGGAATCACGTCATTGTCAGTATACTTCCGAGAAGACACATCCAAACGCTCTGAAGAACTATTATTTCTAGTCGTAGACCTGACTCTGCCTTATAATGCCATACTAGGGCGGCCGTTTCTCAATCATTTTGGGGCAGCGATATCCCAAAAACACCTGCGGATGAAATACCCCTCATGGGACGACGTGGTCTCAATCAAAGGAGATCAGAAGCTAGCTGCTGAATGTTACCTGCTTATGACTCAAAGGAGTTGTGACCGCTACGTGTGCGTGACGGACGATCCCTTCGACGATAAAGAAGAAAAAATGCACTCAGCCACTGGATAAGATGATGTCAATACCTATCAGTGAGGACAGCGAAGCGAATCTCTTGGTCAGTGAGAAACTAAGCCCCGAAGAGAATGTGCAATTAACCCAATTGCTAAGAAAATGCAAAGGAGAATTCGCGTGGAAACCGGAGGACATGCCCGGAATTTCGCGAGAGGTTGCGGAACACCGGTTAAACATTAGCCCTGACGCCAAGCCTATTCAGCAAAAGCGGCGCGTTTTGTCACCAGAAAAGATAGCAGCCATCGAGAAAGAGTTACTTAAGCTCCCGGATGCGGGATTCATCCGAGAAGTCCAATACCCGACCTGGCTAGCTAACCTTGTGTTAGTTCCTAAGCCTAACGGGGATTGGCGCATGTGCATCGATTTCACTGACCTGAACAACGCCTGCCCCAAAGATTGCTATCCCCTTCCTCGAATCGATCAGTTGGTCGACCAAACCGCTGGATATGCCTACCTAAGCTCCCTGGATGCTAACTCCGGGTATCACCAAATTCCCATGGCCATAAAAGATGAAGAGAAAACCGCCTTCATCACCCCGAGGGCTACTTACTGCTACACTGCAATGCCGTTTGGGCTAAAAAATACCGGGGCAACGTTCCAGCGCATGGCAAATAAAGTTTTCGAAAAGCAAATTGGGAGAAATGTGGAGGCTTACGTGGACGACATCCTAGTCAAAAGTCGAATATTTAAAGACCACCTAACTGACTTGGAAGAAGTCTTCAGTGTGATGGAAGAATACAAAATGAAGCTGAATCCACGGAAATGCATGTTCGCGTTCCAAACGGGTAAATTCTTGGGCTACGTGGTTAGCCGGAAGGGTATCCAGCCTAACCCTTCGAAGATAAAGGCCATCCAGGATATGATACCCCCTCGGACTGTCAAAGAAATACAGAAGCTCACCAGGCGCATCATCACGTTGGGACGGTTCATCTCTAAGCAGGGTGAGAGATGCTTACCCTTCTTCAAAGTCATTCGAAACAAGGCCCCTTTCGGATGGATAGAGGAATGTGAGAGAGCGTTCGCAGGGCTAAAAGCTTATCTCTCATCCGATCTAGTGCTAACAAGGCCTGAATCCGGCGATGAGCTATATATATACCTAGGCGTAGCTAACGAGGTAGTTAGTGCTGTCCTCGTACAAAGCGAAGGGCATATACACCGTCCTGTATTTTTCGTCAGCCACATATTGAAAGATGCTGAGCTACGATACGCCCGCATCGAGAAGATAGCGCTTGCCCTAATACAGGCAACACGAAAGATGGACCGATACTTCCAAGCCCACCCCGTCACCGTACTCACCGATCAGCCTTTGAGAAAAATCTTTAGAAAGCCAGAGTCCTCGGGGAGAATGTTAATTTGGGCAATCGAACTCGAACAATATGGGCTATAGTACAAAGCTAGACCAGCTATTAAAGCCCAAGCGTTAGCAGACTTCATAGCAGAATGCACACTCACAAAAGACGCGTTGATAGACCTATCAGAAGAAGAATCAGAAGATTTATACCTCCCGTCCTCGGAAATGTACGCAGACTCATGGGTTATTCACGTGGATGGAGCGAAAAATCAAGAGTTAACAGGCGTAGGCGTTTTCCTAGTTGGACCAAACGGCATGGAGATACGATATGCCATCAGAATCCTGCAACCGTTGTCCAACAATGCGGCTGAATATGAAGCATTACTAGCAGGACTCAGAATAGGAAACAACTTCTCCGTTGAAGCTGCGCATGCCTCGAAACTGAAATGCTGCCTACGTTTAAAGATACGCGGGGATTCTAAACTAATAATGGATCAAGTTCTGGGGAACTCCCAAGCCAGAGAACCCATCATGATCCAATACTTGGGCAAAGTAAAGCATGAGCTGTCGAAAATGCAGGTAAAAGGCACCCAGGTCACCTTTGAACATATTCCCAGGGAAAATAACGAGGAGGCTGACAGCCTCGCCAAGATGGCAGCCAATTTAGATGCCCCCATACCCAATGATGTGCACTACGGAGAACTATCCACACCCTCTTTCATGGAAGAGCAAACATCACTTTGTGTGGAGGAGATAGAAAGCGACTGGAGAATTCCAGTGATAGAATATCTGAAACATGATAAGCTACCGGAGGAGAACGTGGAAAGGAGGAAAATCCTGAAACGGGCGGCGCGATGCACGTACTACAACGGAGAGTTGATACGAAGATGCTTCTCCCATCCAGCCTCTAAGTGCATAACGGAGCAAGAAGGCCTTCATGTATTGCGAGAAATTCATGAAGGGATATGTGGCATGCACGTCGCCAGCGATACTCTGGTGTCCCAAGTCTTTCGGTCAGGGTTCTACTGGCCCACCATTTGGAGAGATTGCCATAACTTCGTAAAACCCTGCCAGAAATGTCAAGAATATGCTAAGATCCCTCGAAAATCGGCCGTGCAGATTTCAGAGATAGTCGCTCCATGCCCGTTTGCTAAATGGGGCATCGACATCTTGGGCCCGTTTCCAAAAGCCAGATCTCAATTAAAATTTGTGGTCGTGGCGGTAGACTATTTCACAAAATGGGCAGGCCGAAGCGTTAGCCACCATCACCACCGAGAAAATCTGGCATTTCTTTAAGCACCAACTCATTATGCGATTCGGGGTACCGCGCATACTGGTTAGTGACAACGGAACATAATTTACGAGCCAATTCTTCAGAAATCAGTGCGCAGAGTTTCAGATCGAACAAAGGTTCTCTTCTGTAGCACACCCTCAAACTAATGGCCAGACCGAAGTGACCAACCGCAGTATTCTTAGCGGCATCAAAAGAAACCTAGAAGGTTCCAAAAAGAAGTGGCCAGACGAACTACCATACGTATTGTGGGCCTACCGTATGACCGTCAAAGCCAGCACAGGAGAAACCCCATTCGCGTTAGCCTTTGGAACAGAAGTCGTCACACCGGTAGAAATTGGCACCATAAGCCTTCGGGTGGCTCATTTCAAGGAAGAAGCCAATGAAGAAAGGTTACGCGCTAACCTTGACGCGCTGCCAGAAGCACACGAGGAGACTCTCCTAAAAACCCTGCATTACAAAAGGAAAATGACACAATACCACAACAGGCAGGTGAGAGAACGATTGCTTAAGGCAGGGGATCTAGTGCTCAGAGACAAACGAGCAGCAGGACAACGCATGGGAAAACTTAGCCCAAACTAGGACGGGTCGTATCATGTCACCTGCGTTGTAGGTAGGGGAGCCTACCATTTGGAAACGCTCCATGGAATGCCCCTGCAAAACTCTTAGAATATAGCTCGGCTGAAGCTATACCATGCCAGAAACTAGTCCCTCCTATCCGGTAATATGAATATTATTCTAACAAAAGAATCATAAGCACTCTTTGTGTACTTTGTGGCTGAAAATATGTAGGCAAATTGATAAGCTCCGGCTTCCAAATGGAAGAAACCGAGCTTGGAACTTCTGGGAGGATCTAGCTATGAGCTGCAAGCACAAGACAAAGACAAGAAGAGCACAAGATTGATGGATATAAGGAAGGAGTTAGGCAGCGGAAAAGAACATGAAAAGAAAGGTGGCTCGGCCAACCATATAAACTTGAAGCGAAGGTGGCTCAGCCAACCATGTACTTGGAATTAAAGTGCAGAATTGAAGAACAAGAATTTAAAGGTGGCTCAGCCAACCAAGAACTTGAAATTAAATGGCAGAATTGAAGAACAGAAATTAAAGGTGGCTCAGCCAGCCATGAACTTGAATTTAAATGACAGGAATTTAGATTGCGGAATTGAAATTGACTTGAATTGAAAAGCTTGAATTGAAGAACATGAAAGTAAATTGCATTACAGAGAAAGTAAAGGCTTAAAAGCTCAGTTTTTCAGTTTATCAAAGTCTCCCTAAGAAGTGAAAAGAGCTAGCTATTTATAGGAAAAATTACACAAGTTGACGATTGCTACAGTAACTTCATTCTGCTACAGTAACTTCGTTGCTACAGTACCTCCATCCGCTACAGTGGCTCCGCATGCTACAGTGTCTTCGCTCTGCTACAGTGCCTCCCGCCTGCTACAGTGCTCTATGAATAGTAAAATTACACAAATTGACATTTCGATGGTTTCGCACTGGATTTTCGTCCTTCGACATGGTGTGCGATCATCATCAAGGTTTTGTCGTTACATCTAGGTGTCTCTTTGCTTATTTCTTTCTCAATCCACATTGTGAGCTTTTTGGTCATGCTTCGTGTAATGGGTCTCTTTGGTGTGTCGTCGTTGATGTCTAATGCATATACGTCGTCCATGATCGTATCATCTCCTCCTCCTTTGAAAGGATTCGTCCTCGAATCCAGATCTTGAAGTTCGTCCATTCCTTCAGGGTAAAGAGTTAAGTCATTAATATGAAAGGAATTGCTAATTGATCCATACTTACTTGGGAGGTCAAGGACGTAGGCGTTGTCGTTAATCCGGTGGAGGATTTGGAAAGGACCATCGCCTCTTGGGCTAAGTTTTCGTTGCCGTAGATGAGGAAAACGATCCTTGCGCCAATGGAGCCAAACCCATTGTCCGGGTTCGAAAGAAATAGGAGGTTTGCCTTTATTGCGCTTGGTGACTAAGCGATCATTCACACTCAATATTTTTACGCACTTGCTCGTGTAGCTTCTTTACTTCCGCTGCTTTGGTTTCTCCATCTACACACTTTATGACACTCAAAGGCAATGGTAACAGATCGAGAGGGGTCAAGGGTTGAAATCCATACACCACCTCAAAAGGGGAAAAACCAATAGATGAGTGATGAGCGTGATTGTACGCAAATTCAATGTATGCAATGCTTTCTTCCCATTTTGTGCCATGTTTATCCATCATAATTCGAAGTAGAGATCCTAATGTTCTATTTACCACTTCAGTTTGGCCATCTGTTTGTGGATGACAAGTTGTAGAAAATAGAAGTTTGGTTCCCAACTTAGCCCATAAAGTGCGCCAAAAATGACTCAAAAATTTAGTGTCCCGATCACTCACAATTGTCCGTGGCATGCCATGTATACGCACGATATGTGTAAAAAATAAATTGGCAATTGAGATGGCATCATGAGTTTTAGCACAAGGTATAAAATGAGCCATCTTTGAGAATCGATCAACAACCACAAATATTGAATCATGCCCATTTTTGGATCTAGGTAGACCTAAGACAAAATCCATAGATAAATCAACCCAAGGATGTTTAGCAATTGGAAGAGGCATGTAATTAGCATGATTCATTGATTTAGATTTGGCTTTCTTACATACAATGCATCCGTTTATTACTTTGGTTACATCAATTTTCATTTTTGGCCAAAAGAAATGTGTCTTCAAAGCATGTAAGGTCTTGGTAATACCAAAATGTCCATTTAAAGTTCCACCATGTGCTTCTAGAATAAGCAATTCTCTCACACTAGACTTAGGAATACAAAGTCTATCACGTTTGAATAAAAAATTATCTCGCCGAAAGAAATGTAAGTGAGGTTTTTGGGAGCATGCAAGATAAATATCACGAAAATCATCATCCTTCTCATATAATTCACTTAAATGAGAAAAACCAAAAATTTGAACATCAAGTGAGTTTAAGAGGACATACCTTCGGGAAAGGGCATCGGCTACTACATTCTCCTTTCCATGCTTGTACTTAATAGTGTAGGGAAAGGCCTCGATGAGTTCCATCCATTTTGCATGCCGCTTGTTGAGCTTGGCTTGTCCTTGTAGGTACTTCAAGCTCAAATGATCGGTATGTATGACAAACTGGTTTGGTAAGAGGTAATGTTCCCACACCATAAGCGAGCGCACAAGAGCATAAAGTTCTCTATCATATGTTGAGTAGTTTAGTTGCGCTCCATTTAGTTTCTCACTGAAGTAAGCAATAGGTCGTCCCTCTTGAGCTAGTACTGCCCCAATTCCAATGCCACTAGCATCACATTCAAGCTCAAATGCTTTGTTAAAATCGGGTAGTGCTAGAATTGGTGCTCGCATAAGTCGGTCTTTAAGATCCTGGAAGGCTCCCTCTTGCTTTTCTCCCCATTCAAAAACCACGTTCTTCTTTGTCAACTCATTGAGTGGTGCAGCAATGGTTGAAAAATTTGGCACGAAACGCCGATAGAAACTAGCTAAGCCATGGAAAGATCTAACGTCGCTTGCGTTCTTTGGGCTTGGCCATTCCCGAATAGCTTTCACTTTCTCCTCATCAACCTGTACACCATCTATACTCACAACAAAACCAAGAAAATGTACGCTGTCTAAACAAAATTCACACTTGGCAAGTTTAGCGTATAATTGATTAGTTCGTAAAGTAGCAAGTATGGTGCGTAAATGAAAAACATGTTCATTAAGTGAAGAGCTGTAAATAAGTATATCATCGAAGTAAACGACCACATACTTTCCAATGAATTCACGTAAGACATGGTTCATTAATCTCATGAAGGTGCTAGGAGCGTTAGAGAGTCCGAATGGCATTACCATCCATTCATACAAACCGTGTTTTGTTTTGAAAGCGGTTTTCCATTCGTCCCCTTCGTGCATCCGAATTTGATGATATCCGCTCATCAAATCAATCTTGGAGTAGACCTTACTCCCACTTAGCTCATCAAGCATATCATCAAGTCGTGGAATTGGGTGTCGGTATCGTATGGTAATTTTGTTAATGGCGCGACAATCCACACACATGCGCCAAGTTCCATCATTTTTGGGCACAAGTAAGACGGGGACAGCACATGGTGACATGCTTTCACGGATGAATCCCTTGCTCAAGAGCTCATCTACTTGTCTTTGTAATTCCTTAGTTTCTTCGGGGTTACATCTATAAGCTGGTCGGTTTGGTAGAGATGAACCCGGCATCAAATCAATTTTGTGTTCAATGCCTCGAATAGGAGGAAGACCACTCGGCATTTCTTTTGGAAATACATCATCAAATTCCTGTAAAAGAGAAACAATAGGAGGTGGTAGAGGAGAAGGGTTAGTGTCAACATGCAAACAATATTCTTTGTACCTAAGTACAAGACATATTTTGCTTGTTTCAATGCCATGTTTTAAAGCTCTCCCTTTTGTAAACACACTCAATTGTTTTATTTTGCTCTCATTTCTTTCCAACTCACCCTCATTGCCATGCTTACTTTTTTCATGGCGTGTGTTTATTTCTCTACTTACTTTCTTCTCTCCACTCTTTCTTTCTTTTTCTCTTAATTTTTGTAACAAATGAAATTCAGCACTTGCTTTCTCCATCTGTTTTTGATCATCACAAACTTGGGAGGGTGAGAGAGGTAGTATGCTGAATTTTCTCCCTTGGTGTGTAAGGTGAATTTTGTTGGTACGGCCATCATGAATAACACTTCGGTCAAACTGCCATGGACGCCCTAGAAGTAGGTGGCTTGC
The DNA here is from genome assembly GCA_963691705.1 of Viola odorata. Taxonomy (NCBI): domain Eukaryota; kingdom Viridiplantae; phylum Streptophyta; class Magnoliopsida; order Malpighiales; family Violaceae; genus Viola; species Viola odorata. The sequence goes on along the minus strand of OY829538.1, from coordinate 47,357,783 downwards.
ATCCATTGGAATGACATCACATAGTCGCTCATCCTCATATCCACCGATCTTGAAGGACACCAATACTTGTTCCTTTACCTTCACTTCACCATTATCATTAAACCAATGGAGCGAGTATGGCTTAGGGTGTTGGGTGGTCGGTAGATTCAACTTGTGCACTAGAAGATGACTTGCTGCATCCACCACACTTCCATTATCAACGATCAATGATGCAACTTTTCCTTGTATTTCAAAATGAGAATGGAAAAGATTTTCCCTTTGCTCCATACATGCTCCTTCCTTCTTTGTTTGAGTATTCAAACTTCTCCTTATCACTAGTGTCATTGTTGAGGTGGGAATGATCTCCTCTTCTTCACCACTTTCGGCTTCTCCTTCTTCTACACATTCCAACTCATTGGAATCCTCATCACTTTCTGTTTCGTACCCTCCTTCACGAACAATGATTACTCTCCGATTAGGGCATTCGGAAGCAATGTGTCCTCTACCATGACACTTGTAACATTCAATGTTGCTGAAGTTTCTTCTAGGTGGCGGGTTGGTGGTTGGGTTATTTTGGAGTTTTGGGAAAGAATTAGATGGGGTCATTTTGGGGTAAGTGTGGGGTGGTTTTTGTGTGGTAGTCTCGATTTTTATCAAGGGAGGGTTTTTTGTATAGTCTTTTTGGTGATTGTCTTTGGAATAGGGCTTCCACGGTGTCTTGGAGGGATAAGTGTTTGATTGGGGTAATGATCGGCTTGGGTAAATCTTCTTTTTGGTGGACTCATGAGCTTCCACCTTGAGGGCATAGTGTAACATGGACTGTAATCCTTCAAGCTCCTTGAGCTCAAGCTTGTACTTGAGCTTATCATTAAGACCATTCAGAAATCGAGACATGGTGACCTCCTCGTCTTCTCTAGTTTCTGTTTTAGTAAGAAGGGATTCTAACTCATTGTAGTACTCACCAACTGACTTGGAACCTTGGGTGAGCCCTTGTAACTTATTTTGTAAGTCACGTTTGTAGTAAGAAGGAACAAATCTCTCCCTCATTACTCGCTTCATTTCTGGCCAAGTGTTGATGGCGCTTGTACCGGTTCTCTCCTTGGTCATCTTCTCCCACCAACTTACGGCATAGCCATCAAACTCCATGGCCGCAAGTTTAACTTTCTTAGGATCGGAATATTGGTGGCAATTGAATATCCGTTGAATCTTGCCTTCCCATTTGATGTACTCTTCCGGATTAGTCGTTCCTTCAAAAGTGGGAATTTGAACCTTAATACTTTTAAGGTTATCATCAATCTGATCTCTTGGTTCTCCAGCTCGGTTGACATGTTCTTCATATCCATTTTGAGGATCCTCGTACATGTCTTCTTCTATGGTCCTTTGGAAATAATGGGGTGGTGCTCTCCGGTGATAGTTATTGACATGTGTAGAGGTGGTTGCCACGGCCCCGTGGTGGCCTAGTGGCCTGGTGTTCCCATAGGTTGGAAAGTTGCTATTTTGAGTTGGTTGTACAAAGGTCGGGAAGCCGGGAGGTGGATAGTGGGACGGAACCACGGCCCCGTGGTGGCCTAGTGGTGTTGTGCCTCCGGTTTGGGGAATGCTGCTATTTTGAAAGGGAGCTTTGGCTTTGTTTGGATCGGGCAAAGGCCATGGATTCTTGAACCATTGGTCACGGGGGTCCCTTAGCGTATTTATAGTTTCATTGGAAATGGGAATGTTTGGTGTGGCTCCAGGTATTCGGGTACTCGTGCTAGCAATGTTGCGTAAGCCTCCGTCGGCCACGCTCTTTGACTTGAGTTTCTCATCTTCAGAATCTGTTTCACAATGGCCATCCTTTTGGTCTGTTTTGTTTATCACTGGAGCTTGCAAAGCAGTAGGAGGGTTTGGGGAAACTCCAACTGAGTTGTTCCGGTCAAGTTGTGCTAGGCGAGCCTCAGTTTGTTCAAGGCGTTGGTCCATGGCTAGTCGCATCTTTTGCATTTCTTCCGTCATGGTTTGTTGTATTTTCTCCATCATGGTTAGCAATGGAGTAACTTGTTCATTCTCCAACTGATCATTGTTCTGACCCACCACACTATTTTGTGACATTGTGACAAAGTTCCTGCACACGTAGCAAACGTTAGTAGATAAACTCTCCCTCACGTGTTTAACCCTCGTGTTTAAATTGCTCGTAAAAATTGTTCTCACTAAAGTCACTCAATTGTTTCACAACTTGGTTCTTGTCTTGCAACTCAAGCAATCAATTTTCAAAACAATGACAATTCGTACACAAGATGTTAGGAAGAAAAACGAAATGAAAGGAAGCAAAGAAAACTTGGACGGAAGCAAAGAAGGAAGAAGGAATTTTTCTTTTTTTTTCTTTTTTTTTTTTTTTTTTTCTTTTTTTTTCTTTTTTTTTTTTTTCTTTTTTTCACTAAAATTTGAAGTAGGACTAAGATAGATTGTGCAGATAGGTGCTGGAGAGATTTAAGCAAGACTTAGGAAGATATGTGTAGGATTCTTGTCTCACACTTGAAGAGTCAAAGTTGATGGAAGAAGTCAACAAATATCAATTTTGGAAGATATTTGACTTGTGTCCCTAAAATTGTGGAGAAAAGAAGATTGGTTTGAGAATTTATACCAATTGCAAAGATATTGTCTCAGAAACACTTAGAATTACTTCCAATGATTTAATAGAAGATCAATTCGGATTCAAGAAAAATGAACATACTTGAAAGACTTAAGAACACTAGGAATATTTCTGACGGATTTTCTACTACTGACTCAAAAAAATTAGGAAACGATGTCTTTAGATTACAAAAATCAACAGAAACGTTTCTAAGACGTAGATCTATAACTTTTATGAAGGGAAGAAAAGAAAATTTTAATTGGAACACACTGAAAACAGGCCAAGAACACAAGGACAGTTTTTCTCGGGTGACATCTGCACAATTTTATGTTATGAATTAAAAGACCCAGATTTACTCCGAATCTCAAGAAGATTAAAAAACAAAAAATGTTACCAACATATTGAAGTTTGTTGACACAAAATTTCAGATTTTTATGGGCGGAGGAACATATGCAAATTAGACAAACACGAAGATGAACTCAAACTGGACGGGAACGAAGAGCAACTCAAGAGCGGCTAGAGCTCCGCTACCACTTGATAAGCTCCGGCTTCCAAATGGAAGAAACCGAGCTTGGAACTTCTGGGAGGATCTAGCTATGAGCTGCAAGCACAAGACAAAGACAAGAAGAGCACAAGATTGATGGATATAAGGAAGGAGTTAGGCAGCGGAAAAGAACATGAAAAGAAAGGTGGCTCGGCCAACCATATAAACTTGAAGCGAAGGTGGCTCAGCCAACCATGTACTTGGAATTAAAGTGCAGAATTGAAGAACAAGAATTTAAAGGTGGCTCAGCCAACCAAGAACTTGAAATTAAATGGCAGAATTGAAGAACAGAAATTAAAGGTGGCTCAGCCAGCCATGAACTTGAATTTAAATGACAGGAATTTAGATTGCGGAATTGAAATTGACTTGAATTGAAAAGCTTGAATTGAAGAACATGAAAGTAAATTGCATTACAGAGAAAGTAAAGGCTTAAAAGCTCAGTTTTTCAGTTTATCAAAGTCTCCCTAAGAAGTGAAAAGAGCTAGCTATTTATAGGAAAAATTACACAAGTTGACGATTGCTACAGTAACTTCGTTCTGCTACAGTAACTTCGTTGCTACAGTACCTCCATCCGCTACAGTGGCTCCGCATGCTACAGTGTCTTCGCTCTGCTACAGTGCCTCCCGCCTGCTACAGTGCTCTATGAATAGTAAAATTACACAAATTGACATTTCGATGGTTTCGCACTGGATTTTCGTCCTTCGACATGGTGTGCGATCATCATCAAGGTTTTGTCGTTACATCTAGGTGTCTCTTTGCTTATTTCTTTCTCAATCCACATTGTGAGCTTTTTGGTCATGCTTCGTGTAATGGGTCTCTTTGGTGTGTCGTCGTTGATGTCTAATGCATATACGTCGTCCATGATCGTATCACAAATGAAGAATGCCAGGAGTGAAAATCCTATCCTTGTGATGGCTGGTCCTGATCAGACAGCTCACTAAGACGAGGCACGCCCTGGCATAGCATAGCGTCGGGAGTGAAAATCCTATCCTTGTGATGGCTGGTCCTGATCAGACAGCTCACTAAGACGAGGCACGCCCTGGCATAGCATAGCGTCGGGAGTGAAAATCCTATCCTTATGGCAACCGTGCTCACATACACGGCCCATTAAGACGAGGCATGCCCCCAACGCCCCCGGGAGTGAAAATCCTATCCTTGTGGCAACCGTGCTCACACTGAAGGCCCATTAAGACGAGGCACGCCCCGACATCCTTGGGAGTGAAAATCCTATCCTTGTGGTAACCGTGCTCATATAGACGGCCCATTAAGATGAGGCACGCCCCGAGGAGAGACCAACTCCGTCCTGGAAGTGAAAATCCTATCCTTGTGGCAACCGTGCTCACATAGATGACCCATTAAGACGAGGCACGCTCCAGAGACGCGAGGTTTCAACGCTTGGGAGTGAAAACCTTTCCTTGTGATGTCCTGTCCTGATCAGACGGCTCACTAAGACGAGGCACGCCCCAAGCCAATCTTTGACACATGGAAAGAAAAGATACCCCAGCTAGTAACCGAGCGGTTGATACCCGGTGAAGTAAGAGCTAGAGAGGTATCCATATCACAGCAACACCATCGCGGCAGGCCTAGCAAGGCTAGAGAGTTCCCCCTAACAACAAAGGGTGGCATGAATTTGAGAGCAACACGGGCAGAAGTAACGCTGATTCATCCTCGGAAATACTACCAGAAGACACAATGATAGGGCCATAAAAATGTAGCTGAGGAATCTGTATGGAGAGTCACAAGCGCAGAACGGACATATCTCCAAAATAGAAACACGGCGGCAAACGCCATGGGTGAACAATTGCACAAGCAGTATTATAAAATGAAGTAGATAAAGAAATTCCATTCAAAAGCGGCGGCTTAATCAAGAAAAGAAGTGATATTGTCAATATTACAAAATAAAGGAGGGCACATCGGCCACAACAATCAAAAAACGCATAAAGCATGATGCCTAAGGAGCGGTTGGTGCATTGCCTCCTCCTTGCTGAGCGGATTTCTAGCAATAGAAGCCCTCATCGGTGATGGTTGGGACCCTCTTATCAAAGTAGTCAGCAAGAACCTCAACACTAAGGTTCTCTACCCCATAGTTATACATAAAAGCGTCCGACATGATTGCTCCACCTTCCTTCAGATACCAACGGCTCTTCTCAGTGGAAAGAGCAAGCTCGGCAGATAGCTCAGCGTTCCTCTATCTCTCCTGATGTAACTCGGTCTCCTCTTGAGAAAGGCGTTCATTCAGAGCAACACCCTTCTGTTTTTCCTCCTCTAAAGCAAGCCTGACAGCTTCCACCTCTTGCTTAACAGTCGCTGCCTCCTGCTTAGCAGCTGCGGCCTCCTGTTTGGCAGTCTCTGATTCTTGTTTGGGGGTGGTAAGGGCGTCCAGGTAGCTCTGACGCTCAGACAGTAGCCTATTTATCTCTCCCTGCTCGTTCGCCGTGTCTCTGGCATTTTCCTCATCCATGTAATGGAGATGGCAGAGCGAAGAAAACACATGAGAGCGAAGAAAGTTTATGCGCTCCTGCTGGCTCTTAGCCACAAAGGCATCCCTTTCTCTATGAAGAAACATCATCTCGGCCGCTAGAAAAGAGGTAGACGCGAGGATAGTGTCATGATGAGCATCCGCGGGGAACTGCAGAACATTATCTCTGAAAGAGCGCAGGTCAATCTAGTGAGTAGCAAGGAGGGGAGGAACATACGAAGAGGCGCCAGCCATCAAGTTGGGAGTAGGGCCACCTCTCGCGGCAGTAGGAGGAGACATCGGAACAAAAAGCAGAGTAGCAGGAGAAGGAGGTCGACTGTTGGAACCCCTCGCGTTAGGGGCAAATGATTCATCCCCACCAAGCGTTCCAAGATTAAGGGCACTAGGGTTAAAGCCTGCCGCAGCAGAAGAAGAATAGATTGGGGAATCACTTAGAACGTGAGGATCACCGCCAAAGCTAGCACCTTGCGACTGATCGACAGGTGCATCCCCGCCCCCAAGGACTGTCAGAAGACGATTAGCAGCAGACGATGAGGGACTAATTTGAAGCTCATAGCGAGCCTTCTTCTGACGCTCTCGGAGGGATTCCGCGATAGACATGTCACCCTGGGAGGACGAATGAGCAGAAACAGCAACGGTTTCCTAAATAACACAGAGCGTAATAAGGAAACTGCGCGAAAAGAAAGAAAACAGTAGGGGAAGGAAAATAAATACCTGAGTACCCAAAGGAACTAGAGGAATTCCAGAGGGGATCGTGTCAGCTGTCGCCTCCGAAAATGCGGCAGCCTGGGAAGAAACGAGAGGCGTAACACGTGTTTTCCTAGCCATTTTCTTCTTTACAGCTTGAGTTCGATGAGGCGACGCTTGGGTAGTGTCCGGGGTGGTAGCAGTAGCCTCCCCTTCAGCAGCGGCAACGGCAGCGGCTGCAGCAGCTCTAGCTTCGGCTTCCGCCTTTTTCTTTTGCTCTCGTTTCCTCTTCCTTCGGAAATACTCAGGCTCCCAACCGGGTGGAGGCACTACACAATTACAAAATGTTAGCGTTAGTACTTCCCTGCAACGTAAAAGGGAAAGGCCAAACGCTCACCCTTTTTGCACTTCTCCATATCCAACCCGTTAGCCACTTTACGGGCATCAACGCTGAAGTCTAGCTGAAGCAGCATCTTCAACCAGTCATCTTACGGGTCAGAAAGGGGTTTCCGGTTACCCCAAGCCCCATCTTTAATTTCCTCATTAAAATCGGCCCTCCATAAAGGCTCAGGCAGGTCAACGATAAAAAACCCCTCCTTCCAGCCAGGAACAGAAGATTCAATGCCCATGAGTTTCCAAGTAAAGGGCTTTAGTGAGCCATCTTCATAACGGGGGGATATTGATATCACCCCCTTACGAGAGTACAGCTGGAAAATATCATGAAGCAATGCCAAAGTGGGAGATTCAATCCCTTTGAAATGGCACAATGCGGCAAAGGCGCTAACAACACAAATCGCGTTAGGGCTCAACTAAGCCGGAGCCAAGTCGGAATCAGCCAACATCAATTTCACAAGCGGGTCAAGGGGAAGACAAAACCCATAATCAAATAACTTAGCATACAACATTCTACTATTATCGGGTAAAACACTATTCAGGCGAAGTGATTCAGAAGCAACACGCACAGGATAATCTTTGGAGAATCGAGCATTAGACCCAGCCAGCTTGCGATGAATTAAGGGCAGTGTATAAAGAGAAGTGGGTGTACTATCAATTTTTTCCTCCCCGACAGACCTTTGAGGATCCTCCTCCTCGACAGATTTTTTAGAACGAGTTTTAGCCATGACTAATAGAGGAGAAAGGAAGAGAAAAGAAAGGGGTGTGTACCTTAGCAAAAGAAAGCACCAGGAGTCCCAGACCAGAAAAGAAGGAGCGGCGCGGGTTATTTTTCCAGAAGGCAACAGCGTACAAGAAAGGAGATTAAAAAAGAAAGTAGAGATAGGGAAAACATTATATATAACCCTGAAAGGGCACGACCAATTAACAACTGACACATGGCGAAGCAGCGTGACAAAGAGTAAGGCACGCGCGAGAAGGTATAAGTTTTAAAACAATGATAAAACGCTTCAGCATTCGCGTCCCCCTAGAAGACGCCTGCTTCAAACGCCTCTCCGTGAAAGGACACGTGTCCTTCTTCATCATTACTTTTCAAATCGCATTAAATGGGGGACTGCGGCATTCACTGACCTAAAAAGCAGAGCTAGCCTCACCAAACGGCACGACAATACAAAGAGGATAATGAAAAACGAATAATGGTAACATCACAATGAATCAAACGGTGCGATAAGGGTTACATAGCGTCAACATTATTACAGAAGGAATAATGTCAAATGATTTTCATGGAAGAATAAAAGAAAACAGATAGCAATGGGAATAGCAATAAAAGGGGGGATCCAGAAATCCGTTGCAGCACTCGAGACACCCCTTGAAGGAAAAAGTCGCGCACCACAGTTATCGTCAGCCTCTTTCCCCCTCCGGGGCAGATGAACCATTCCCACTTTTGCTAACCTCATCCATTACGGTAGAGACGTAATCGACAACTTGGGATGGATTAGAAGAGTCACCCTTAAAGCGGGCAACGAATCTAGAAGTGAAGGCTTCCAAGACCTTCTTTTTCCACAACTCCTCCTTCAATGGCGCCCTGGCAAACTCCTCATCTCGAGCTAACATCTCTTCGTGGAGAAGGAGATTTTTCTTCTTTTCCAACGCCAACTCTGCCTCAAGAATCTCCATTTTTGCTTTCCCGGCGGACCTCTCTCTGTTTAGTTCCTTTTGTGACTCATCATAAAGACACGTTAGCAGCCTCACATGGTCCGCCGTTCGGTCAAGCTGCACCTTTTGAGCGCACATCGCGCTAGAAAAATTTCATGACTCGCGATCGTGAATTTCAAACATATAGTTCAGATAGCGGAAGGTATCCAGAGAGTCATTCATAACATACCGGTGATGGGCCTTTGGAGAAAGCTGAAGAAATTTCTCTTTCTCTTCCCGGGAACTCATCATTTCCCCTATCAAGGGCGAGGTAAACTCATCTCTAGAGAAGGGTTGGGGTACTCCGACAGCACGGAGACCATCAAAGCAGAACCCTGTCAGGTTCATACGATAGGCTGGGGTCCCGCTAGGGCCATCGTAGGAAAGATTGACTGACGGAGTTGAAGAAGAACCCTCAGTAAGCACATTCGAGATAGGAGTAAAGAACAGCTGCGGAAGGGCTTTAGGCGGCAACCCAGCAGCTGAGTCCGTAGCGGAAGGCATCACTACATCAGGAATACAGTGAGAAATTGGAGAATCAGGAGCGTTAGCTGTAGGAAGAGGACATGCCATCGGTGGAGCCTCCGCCTCAGTAGAACAGGTAGCAGCTGGCGCCTCAGTGGTCTTCACCGGCTGAGAGGTACTCGCCTTAGACGAAATGACAGGTATAGAAGTAGTCGCTGCATCAACAGAAGATACCCCGGTAGCCTGTTCACTTGTGTCCACTCGAAGTTTTTTCCGACGCAAGGAAGAAGCATGGCAAAGGTCTGCTTTAGCATCCATATCCTCGTTGTCACTATCAATCACCCTTGTCGCGGTTCGACCGGAGTCTGTTCCCTTGCGATGATCTGGTAGCCAATTCTCGACAAAATGAGAAGCTCAGGCAGAGCTGCCGAGCCTTCGCCCTCCCCGGGCAACCGTCTTGGTTCTCCTCCTTGGAGGCCGAACGCTTTGGCGATTGGAGCCTTCGGCAGGAGGAGAGGCTGGTAAAGTTTGGAGTGGCGTTACATTCAAAGGAGCGCCAACGTCACCTGGAGATCGACCGTTAGCATCTTCTGTAAAAGAAACGTGATAAGACAAATGCAAAAGAAAACGCGAAAAGAGGCAGACTCACCCATAACGCACTCCTCCAGAGGCTTGAACAAAGCAAAGTCGCGGATTCGATAGCAGGTATCCTCATCCAACAGAGCGTTAGCCTGCTCTAGCTCAGCTCTGGTCAGTATCGCTGGATTCGTCCAAAGGGGGCCTATGAGCTCCTGGTTGAAATTAATGCGCCACAAACGGGACGGTAGCTCGAGAATGAAGAAACTACTTTTCCAATCAGCCACACCCTTCTTAAAGCCGCGGAACTGCTGCCAGAACGACTGCACGAACGCGTCATCCCATCGAGGAGTGATTTTGATTAAACAATTATGACAATTCATACTAAAGAATTTGTGAAATAAATTGAGAGATGGGGTGAAAATGTTCTTCAACTCGCAAGCGCGAAGAAAAGCATAAACCGCACACCAGGAAGAAGGAGTTATCTGGGCAGGTTTAAGGTTGTACTCCCGCAGCAGCATTAGTATTGATTCATGAACGGGAAAGCGGAAACCATAAAGGAACATCTTAAAATAAAGTAGCCTACAGAAACCCTACGCCGGATTATGAAGCCGCATATGACTTTCAGGAATAAAAGGTTCATATCCGGGAGGAAAGGTAATACCGTGTTCCTCCAGTTCGGCCTTTAGAACCACATCGCATGTAAAAATACTGGGTGATTGTGCGACCTCTGGATCCATGGGTTTCCAGATAACCTGGCGAGGCCTATTCCTAACCATAATAAACCAGCAAATAGGAAATCTGAGAGGATTAAAGTGGTACCTTAGAAGGGAAGACCTACGGGTGAATCGGCGGACGACAGCAGGCAACCAGAAGGTTATTCGGGGAAGAAGACGAAGGGAAAAATTTGAAGCAAGGGCAAAAGTTTTGGAAAGAGAAAAGGGTCCTTCTTAAAGGATTAAAATGCCACCGTATTAATTGAGCCATCAATCATGCTGAGACGCGTGTAAAAAGAAGTTGGCCACGTGGAAACGCATTAAAGGAATTTGAAAAGAGAAGTTATTCGTCGTGATTCCCCAAAGGGTGACAAAGTTGACCCAGTCAAAATAACCGCGAAGCGGTTGCCCCAATAAGGCTAACCCCTTGCGTTAGCTATCAACAAGACCAACATGCTGACGGAAAGATAATCACAAAAAGGAAAGATAGAAAGCATCACTTTATTTATAAGATGCCAAAAGGCATGTACAATATGCCTAACGTAAAGGCACTAATCATCATCGGGCCAATAAATGCCATAGTGATAAACCCCGTCGTCATCCAGGAAGGGCATCTTCTCGTCAGCAGACAGAGAGGGTTCATCCACCCCCCTCCCTAGGTAGGGGCCTGACGGGCCTGACTTTCCCTTGGCGCCCGATCCTACCGATCCAGCACCAGCGTCGAGGGAGGAAGTTTTCTCCAGCAAGCGGTCAGATAGAGGAAAGCGTTTGCTACCCTCTCGGGTAGTGGAGCCAGAAGAATCTAAAGCCGCGACGGACACCTTGGAAGTCTTCTCCCTTTGCCTCTTGCGGCCCTTTCGACGGACCGGTGGCCTCCATGGTGGCGACGGAGGAGGGTGATCTGAGTCCGGCGAAGTCGGAGGGGTTGGTAAGGAGTCACGATCCGCGGTACTCAAAAAATAAAAATCTACCATGTGACCTACAAAAAAGTAAAAGAGAAAGAGGAGGATGAAGATGAACAGGAAAAGGGGAAAGCAACTCCCTTAAATAGCCAAGGAAGTGCTCCGATCCTCGCGCATGCCCCTGAAAAACAATTAAGGCGCCTGGGAAAGTAACCGTAATTGCAGAATCCGATCCGGCACAGGCATACCCGCTCGTTAAATGCGCCAATCAAAAGACACCAAATAACCGCCCAACCACCTACCCCTGGGAAAGCGGCTCAGGAAAATAGTTAAGGCAGAACATTCATTGCCGGTTCCCGGAGCATAACCACTGCAATGCTATGTCCCGAGGAAGACTCATTTTCAGTTGGGCTCATAACGAATACCTCAAACTAACGCATCAAAAAATCAAACAAGGGAAGAGAAGACTTGATAATAGAATCAACCATTTATTTATGGCCTGAGCAGCCTTAGCGTCTAGATATGTACAAGAAAGCATAAGAAAAAGAAATAAGAGGAAGCGAAGATAGCGGTCAAGCGTGAGACCCAACATCATTCTCCCCTGGCACGACGGGAACTTCCCTCAAGGCATCAACAACGACGGTCAGTTCGGCAGAACAGACCCTCATACCCTTCAAGCAGCAGGCCAGTAAGTCCTTCTTCTGTTGCAGCATAGAAGCAACCACCTCAATGCGGGAAGTGGTGGTAGCGAGCTTCGCCAAGCTCTCCAAAGGATTGAAATCCTCCAGGGATATCCCCAGTTGCCTCGACAGAATGGGGGTCGACATCCCTTGTAGCTCCAGGACATCTTCCGCAGTCTTTGTGATCATCCTCTCTAGGAAGCCGATGTCACCTTCAGTAAGGTTCTTCAGGGTTAGAGCTTTGGAGATCAGGAAATTCCTGGTCAGCTCATCCATGGTGAAATATGAAAATAAAGGACGAAAAGATGTGAGAAAACTTACACGAAGGAAAACTTCAATTTATAGACTCTGGACAACTACGGTCAGGGCAAGCCCACCTCCTGACAAAGAGTCGCTCCGGTATATGGAAGACCGACGCACTCGAAGAGGGGGCGTTAGCCCTTGGTAAAAACTCGGGCTCATTTTCAGTTGGGCTTATGATAACAATCCGCCTAACGGTAAGGGCATTTTCGCCTCTTACCCCATATGGAAAGAAAATGATCACTGTTCCTACCGCTGCGGTAGGGTCGAGGTAGTCGTCTCCCCCCAGGAGACTGACACCCGGAGGGTTGACGCCACATAGGAGGCCCCCACACGGAACTTCTAGATGACCAGAGGAGCTATCTCACCGGATTGAAAACCACGCTGCCGTTACCTTGCCTGGGTAACAACTACCCCCACACCTACCGCCATGACCACATATCATAACATGGGCAAACCATGACCCCCTGACGGGAACGGTTGCCCCCTAATAATCCCACTCGCGCAGAAATGCTCATTTCATCTATAAATACCTCCACCACGAAAGAGGAAGGTAAGCGGAATTTACTGGCCCAAGCTCTGCCAATTTTACCACAAATACTAACTTAAGCATCGGAGTGTTTCTGCCGTAGGGGGTCTCCGGCGTCTTGCAGGTACAACGGACCACCGCGGATCCTGAACTGAAGAAGCCCTTTCCCCTTCTACCCTTCGGCAGTAGACAAATTCTTATCACTATTACTTCTATCTTGGCTTTGTCAACCTCAATTCCCTTGGCCGAGATAACATGACCAAGCACCAGGGCTCGATCCACCATGAAGTGACATTTTTCAAAATTCAGGACAAGATTCGCCTTAATGCAGCGCTCTAGGCACCTCTTCAGATTGTTCATGTACTCCTCAAAAGAATTCCCATAGACGGTGAAGTCGTCCATGAAGACCTCGATTCCATCCTCAACTAGTTCAGAGAAAATGCTGACCATACAATGTTGGAAGGTGGCAGGGGCGTCGCACAGACCAAAGGGCATGCGTCTATACGCGAAGGTCCCGAAAGGGCAGGTAAAGGTGGTCTTTTCCTGGTCTTCAGGAGCAACTAGGATTTGATGGAATCCGGAATAACCGTCTAGATAGCAATAGTGGGTTTTACCGGCGAGGCGTTCTAGCATCTGATCAATGAAGGGTAGGGGAAACTGATCCTTCCTGGTAGCGGAATTCAATCGGCGGTAGTCAATACACACTCTCCACCCATTCTGGATCCGGGTAGGAATGGATTCGCCATCTTGACCGATGGTGATGGTTATGCCTGTTTTCTTGGGCACGACCTGGATAGGGCTGACCCAAGGGCTATCTGAGATGGGGTAGATAACTCCCGCATCTATCAACTTGAGAATCTCTTTCTTTACCACTTCCATCATAGGTGGATTAAGTCACCGCTGGGGCTGGCGAATGGTCTTGCTCGCGTCTTCTAGGTGGATGTGATTAGTGCATAATGCTGGGGACAAGCCCTTAATGTCCGCAATGGTCCATCCTATGGCTTGTCTGAAGTTCCTCAGCAAGGAAACGAGCTTGGACTCCTTAGGGTCTTTGAGCTTGTTGGAGATAATGACAGGCAGAGAGTTATCGGGGCCTAGATAAGCATATTTCAAATGGGTAGGCAGTGGCTTCAGATCTAGGGCTGGAGCCTGATCAATAGAGGGAAATAACTTGACATGGCCTGGATATTCAGGAGACTGCCTTGGAGACTCATGCTGAGCAATAGGGCATTCTTCTAGGGCAGCAACGACTGAGTGTAATTCAGGTAGAATATGGAGCGTCGAGGCCACGACATCTAGAAGAGCGGGTGTCAGACTCCTGTCAAGGGCAAATTGCAAGGGGTCAGTAGAATATATGTCATCAATCTCCCCTATAATGGGGTCTACAATTTCAACATAATTCACACTAGAGAATTCAGAGGGGTATCGCATGGCTTCTAGCATATTGAATTTGATGATCTCTCCATCAAATTCGAGGGAGATGGTGGCATCATGAACATCAATCTTTGCTCGAGCTATGGCTAGAAAAGGGCGGCCAAGAAGAACATCTGTAGATTTGGTGGAGTCTTCGTTGTCCATTGCAATCACATAGAAATCTGCAGGGAATAAGAACTCTCCCACTTGGACTAAGACATCCTTGATTATCCCCTCGGGGTAGATGATAGAGCGGTCAGTAAGCTGGATGGCGAGGTCTGTAGGCATGAGAGGCTCGAGGCCTAGACTGTGGTAAATTATCAAGGGCATGACATTTATTCCAGCTCCCAGGTCACACATGGCCTTGCCAATATCGACTGTGCCGATTCGACAAGGGATAATGAACATGCCTTGGTCTTTGCATTTCGGAGGGATTCGACGCTGGATATGTGCAGAAGCGTTGGCCCCTACGCTGATCTTGTTAACATTGGCGAACTTGTTTTTGTTCGTGCATAATTGCTTCAAGAATTTAGCATAGCGAGGGACATTCTTCACGGCCTGGAGAAGGGGGATGTTCACAACCACTTTACTGAACATTTCAAAGATATCGCGATCCTCCTTATCTTTCTTGGCCTTGACCAATCTGTGAGGGAACGGGGGCTCGAGAATCTTATGAATGTACTCTTGAGTAAATTCTGGTGGGTTGGGGTCATTTCGTAGTGAGCCTCTAGGAGAGCGGATTCTGTCCTCTTTGACTTCCACGAATCTAGGGACTTTGGGGAGCTTTGTTCTAGGTTTAGGCCGGATTTCGGCCTCTGGAGAATTTTCAATATCTTGGGCTGGAAGCTCAGGTGGCTTCAAGGTCATTCCACTACGCAAAGTTACCGTACAGACATTGTGCTTTGGATTCGTTTCGGTCTGGGGTGGTAGTCTGCCATGATTTGTTAACTCTTGCAATCTGGCAGTCATGGCACTCATTTGCTTCTTAAGTTCATCTATTTCTTTCTGCTGCTCAGGATTCTTAGGCATTTCAGTAGTCGGAGGATGGACAAAGGTCTGATTCTGAGGAGGTTGGCGTTGATACTGATTTTGATGGAATGTGGGTTGGGGTCTAAAATTTGGCATGTTAGGAGGGGGGTTTCCATAGGGGTTTTCGTGTGCTTGATGGGTGGGTCCCGAAAGCTGAGTGTTAGGGACCCATCCTGGATTTGGTTGTTTCCAGCCTTGGTTGTAGTCTGAGCGTAAGAGACTGGAATAAATTGGCCAGCAGCATTCACTTGTATTTCCTCCGGAATATGGGGACATGCATCAGTGGGGTGATCCACGAAATTGCATATCTGGCAGGCCTTGACAGGCACGGGTTGTCCGTTTATGAAATTCTGGAACATTCCTGTGAGGGATGATATCTGGTTCTGAAGGACTGCTACTTGGACATCCTGGCCTGGATTGTTGGCAAGGTCATCAGAGACGTTCTTGGCCATGAGCTCGATTGTTGCTCGAGCGGCTGTTGGGGTTAGAGCAGTTAGAGATCCTCCGGCAGCTGCGTTGAGCAACGCCTTATCATGAGCCTTGAGGCCTTCACAGAAATATTGGACGAGGGCGTGCTCGGTAAGGTTATGGGCTGGACAGCTAGATTGCATCTTCTGGAACCTCTCATAGTACTGGTCTAGAGTCTCTTCTTTTTTTTGAACTATAGAGACGAGTTGCTTGCGCGTGGTGTTGGAGATAGAGGTCGGATAATACTTCTCAGTGAAGATTTTTGACAAGTCTGCCCAAGAACGAATGGATCTTGCGGGAAGGTCATAATACCAGTCGAGGGCATCATCTTTGAGAGACCACTGGAATGTGCGAAGCTTGGCTTGCTCAATACTGACTTTGGCGGGTTTCATGGCCTCGCAAATGGAGTGGAGCTGTTGCAGATGGCGAAGAGCATTTTCCTTGGCTACCCCCGAAAGGTAGGTAGATGATGAAGTACGGCTGACTTCAGAGTCCAGTCATGAGGGACGTTGGGCCAGTCAATGCAGCTACTTGCCATATCGGGGGTTGCATGGAAATTATCTATGGTTTGTTATTCTGGGGTGGTGGTTGGTCTTCGCGGTTCTCGCGGTTGTTACGGTTTTCATTGTTGGCTAGGTCATCCATTGCTGGAAAATTAAAATGGTCTGGTATGGGATTTTCGGGGTTACGATGGAGAAAGGTCAGGTCTACGAAAAGCTGGTGTTCCTGGTCAGCCAGATTAGAAGGGGAAACGTCGAGGGCAGGATGTGGGATTACTCTACGATGAGCAGATGTTCCTTGAGCTTGCCTACGGAGTCCTCTTTCTGTTCTGGTCAACTCGAGGTCTAAAGGGAGTAGATCGGGGGCAGATCTCCTGGTCATACAAGAAAAACAAAAAAAAAATTAGTAACGTTCAATCCCCGGCAACGACGCCAAAATTTGATCGTCACTCAAATATACTAATATTTTCCTGGTGCCTAGGTGCACAAATTAATGCGTACAGAGCAAGATAGGGTCAAACGATAGAGATTGAAGGGGGAATTTGCTAATGAAGATGTATGACAAAGCAATATACAACAGATCAAACCAAAGTAACACTACGGGGCGGGGGGGGGGGGGGGGAGGGGTTTATGTTGATTAATAAATAAATCAACGCAGAGTATGGGAGCTAACAAAATAGAATTGTAAAGTAATTATCTAGGGCACGAAAGTAAAATGTAATCCAGGGCAAGAGATGTAAACAGATTGAATGCAGGAAAAGTAATGAAGAAGATATTAATCAAATAAGACGAGATCTTAGCGAAAGGTGCTCCCTTGGGTTGTTTTCTAGGTCGGCTAGTCATCGGTACAAAAATATTCTAGACTCAAGTACATATCTGTTATAGGGACGGTGTTTCCACACCGCATCCCCTGCTTACCTTCTTAAATAAAAGTCACCCCCCGTTTCCACATATGAGGTGACCTTGATGTTCAGCCATCCTCCCAGCTACCTCTCTTGTCATCAAAAGGTAGCCTTGACACTTCGGCCTGCCATGGGCACGAAGTAGGGAAGCTAAATTCAGAACGCCCATGAAGGGGAGGTAAGACAAATCTACGGTGCGACAGCTCGGCTTGTCAGACCCGTATCACATACCCTAGATAACTATTTACCCCTAGGTGAGGCCTCTCGCGCTGCCTCCCCTAGGTGTCTGCTACAATCCCAGGGCTTCGCGTCAGGTATAACCCTGGAATATGACGTTACTCATGCAGAAATACTAACAGGTGATCAAGCTCTTAACATTTCTAGACAAACATGGAATTAAATCGGTAAACAATTATGTGCAACGAGAGAATATATTAATCATACATTAGACCTCTTAGCCGAACCCTACAACCCTTGAAACACCCTTCACTAAGAAGGGGGTATTTATCTACTCATACTATAACATAAACAGTAGGTATATAGAATCATACAATAACAATCAAAGAAAGTAAAAAGGGAGTAGAGGAAACCGGTGGATTAATTAATAATCGAAGAGGAAAGTTGCGACAAAGGCTGTTCTTAATCGAGAGGAAGAGATGATCCCCAGAAAATAAATGCTGAAACTATTATAAGAAAAATATCCTTGCACAGCCGCCCTTACAAAAACCCTAAAACTATGCTTATATAGCCTAATACTAGCTAGGAGACAAAACAGCTAAGGGCAATAAGGACATGACAGCACATGTCCTTGCAAAAGGAATATTCTGGGATTCCTGACACGCCTGATGCCTTCTGGAAGCGCCTGGGATTCCGTGTGGATCTTTGAAGATGCTTTTCTTGGAAGAAGGTTCAGAACTGTCGAGGCCTTGAGATAGCGCACTGGTCTGGTTCGCGTCGAGGTCTTGACAACGTTCTTCCTTCTAGGCCTGGAAACTCGAATTCCTCAGAATTGCTCTCAAATCACTTATTTTCTATCTTTTCCCTCCTTTGATGCTAATCTGCAGATAAGATTGGAATAAGGGTCAAATAGCAACATCGAGCCCCCGAAAGGACTAGAAAGGAGGATAAAACCGAGGCCATGAAACATGCTATCAGTTTCACTTTTTCACAACTGATTTCTCAAAATTTTCCCATTTTACAAATGATTTCTCAAAATTTTCCACATTTTCCGCATGACTTCTCAAAAATTTTCCACGTTTGCAACTGTTTTCGCAATTTTTTCCATGGTTATAATTTTTCCGCAATTTTTCCATGGTTACAAATTTTTCATAAATTTTTCTATATTTGCAAAGATTTTTGCAATGTCTCCAGGTTTGCGAAATTTCCACATTAATAAATTTCTCCGCAAATTTTTCCACATTTACTAATTTTCTCCTCAAATTTTCCACGTTAATAAATTTCTTAAAATTGACCAATTTCTCCACAAATTTTTCCACGTATGCAATGTTTTAGGAAATTTATCCACGCAATTTTTCACTTTGACAAACTTTTCTGACAATTTTTTCCATGTGTGTAAAGTCTTCCGTGATTTTTCCATGTATGCAAATTTTTTCCGCAATTTTTTCACATGCAAATTCATTCACGATTTTTCCATGTTTATAATTTTGTCTCAATTATTTGCGTAATTCTCCATGTTTGTGGTTTTTTTTTATATAGTGCCTGCATTGTTGCTGTTATCATACTTACCCCTCTCTTTCTCTCACAGCGTGGAGACCTAGGGGTAACATTTTACATGCATATTCACCACTGTTTAAACCTACAGTTATTTCATTTATTTACTCTTAAGGTGAAAGAAACGAGCTATTCCTCGCAAAATCCAC
Source organism: Viola odorata (assembly GCA_963691705.1). NCBI lineage: Eukaryota > Viridiplantae > Streptophyta > Magnoliopsida > Malpighiales > Violaceae > Viola > Viola odorata. The sequence goes on along the minus strand of OY829538.1, from coordinate 47,339,038 downwards.
GCGACTAGACTACAAGCTCGAAAGATGACAGCGCACGATAAAATAGAGGAGGCATGGAAAGCAAAGGTAGCGAAATTGGAAGAACAAGTTCGGGTAGCTACGGCAAGGGCCGAACAGGCTGAAAAAGGACGGGAAGAAGCAATGATTGATTTTCCGCCCGGTTTTTACCCCTTTTCTACTCAAATGGGGAAGTTGTCTACTTCATCTGTGGTCGCTGGTACTTTCATGCCCCCACCATCTGATCAATATCCGAATGGAGTACGTTACCACTCCACCATCATTTTTCGTGCGGATCACGTTCCCCATCATCAATATCCGAATGAAGTACGTTACCACTCCATCATCATTTTTCGTACGGCGGATCATACTCCCCCACCATCTGATCAATATCCGAATGGAGTACGTTACCACTCCATCATTTTTCGTGCGATGGATCATACTCCCCCACCATCTGATCAATATCCGAATGGAGTACGTTACCACTCCACCATTATTTTTCGTGCGGCAGATCATGTTGGGGTGTGCGAACTAAAGTCCCACATCGGAAAGAAAAGAGAAATAAAGACTAAATATAAGAGGAGTGGATCTTCTTAATGGAATGAGGCCTTTTGTGAAAACTGTGCGGGCTCAGACCCAAAGCGGACAGTATCATTCCATTAAGAGAGACTCGAGTGAGTCCTTATTTCTCCAACAAATGGTAGCGGAGAAAAAGATCCACAAGTTTGATGGGACAGACTTTGGATTTTGGAAGATGCAAGTCGAGGATTTTCTGTATCAGAAGAAGCTGCACGAACCGTTAGAGGAGAAAAAGCCAGAGGCGATGAAACAGCAAGATTGGGACTTATTGGATAGGCAGGCTCTGGGTGTGATACGGTTGACACTAGCGAAGAACGTTGCTTACAACATCGTTGGTGAGAAGACTACACACGGACTAATAAAGGCGTTATCAAATTTGTACGAAAAGCCTCTGCTGCAAGTAAGGTATATTTGATTCATCTATTAGTCAATACGAGGATGAAAGAAGGTGGTTCTGTTGCTAATCATGTGAACGAATTTAATTCTATACTGTCTAGATTAGTTTTCGTTGAGATTAAATTCGATGATGAAGTACAAGCCTTGTTGTTGTTGTCCTCGTTACCTGACAGCTGGTCAGGGTTTGTCACAGCAGTTAGCAGTTCATCTGAGACTACTAAGCTAACTTTCACAGGAATTCGCGACTCAATTCTTGGAGAAGACATTCGTAGGAGGAATTCTGGGGAATCATCAGGCTCTTTGTTGAGTATGGATGGTAGAGGCAGACAAGTTGGGAAGGGGCAGAATCAAGGGCAAAACTGTCCAAGAATCGCAAGGATATTGTGTGCTGGAACTGTCAAAAGACTGGTCACTTCAGGAATCAGTGTACGACTCCTACAGTTCCTAAACCAAAGAAGAATGATGATAACTCAGTTAACACAGTGGAAGAAGTTAGTGATGATGCGCTGATTTGTTGTGTTGAGTGTTCTATTGAATCTTGGGTCATGGACTCTGGTGCATCATTCCATGCCACTCCAAGCAAGGATTCAATGCTAAATTTCAGGTCTGGAAATTTTGGCAAAGTTCGTCTTGCTAATGACGAGACTTTGGACATTACAGGTATGGGAGACATCAAAGTCAAAACCTCTTTTGGAACAATCTGGTTGTTAAAAGATGTTAGATACGTTCCTGGACTCAAGAGGGTGCTGCTCTCTGTGGGTCAGTTGGATGAGGAAGGGTATCGTGTTATCTTTGGAAATATACAATGGAAGGTTGTGAAGGGGAATTTGGTTGTTACTTGTGGTGATAAGGTTGGAACTCTTTATACTATGGAACAATCATGTGACGAGGTTAATGCAATTACTGATGATGTTGGTCCATCGACTCTTTGGCACCAAAGGCTTAGGCATATGAGTCAGAAGGGTATGAAGTTGCTAGTTTCTAAAGGCAAAATTTCAGAACTGAAGAATGTGGAAGTTGGATTCTGTGAACCATGTGTGTTTGGGAAGCAGAAACGAGTTACTTTTGCAAAATCAGGGAATGCACCCAAGTCTGGGAAGTTAGAGCTAGTTCATACAAATGTGTACGGACCGACTACAATTACCTCATTGGGAGAATCACGCTACTATGTCACTTTCATTGATGATGCCACTAGAAAGGTATGGGTTTATTTTCTGAAAAATAAATCTGACGTGTTTGAAACCTTTAAGAAGTGGAAGGCAGAAGTTGAAAATCAGACAGGGTTGAAGATTAAGAGCCTAAAATTAGATAATCGGGGTGAATACAACAGTGATGAGTTCAAACCCTATTGTGTAGAACACAGAATCAGAATGATAAAGACTATTCCTGAGACACCGCAGCAGAATGGAGTTGTAGAGCGAATGAATAGGACTTTGAATGAGAGAGCCAAGAGTATGAGGGTACATGCAGGATTGCCAAATATGTTTTGGGCAGATGCAGTTAGTACAACGACATATCTCATTAACAGAGGGCCCTCAGTCCCTTTGGGGTTCAAGATTCCAGAGGAAGAGTGGTAAGAAAAAGAGGTAAATCTCTCACACCTGAGAATTTTTGGTTGTGTTTCTTATGTACGGGTTAAAGATTCTGACAGGGATAAGCTTGATCCAAAAGCAAAGAAGGTTACTTTTATTGGCTATGGCTCAGATGAGATGGGATACCATTTCTGGGATGAGTTGAACAGGAAAGTCATTAGAAGCAGAGATGTCACCTTCAATGAGAATGCAGTGTATAAGGATAAGCTTGCGGCAGATTCTAAAACTACAAAGAAACAAGAAATTAAAGAGCAGATTGTGTTGGAAGACATTACAGAGGATGTTCTTGTAGGGGACAGTGGGTGTTTGGCAAACAGAGATGCTGAGGAGGCAATCCCAGTTGCCCCTGATGTTGCAGTAAGAAGATCAAATAGAGTTTCGCGACTGCCATAAAGATACTCTCCTTCAGCTTATTACTTACTTTTGACTGAGGATGGTGAGCCTGAGAGTTATTCAGAGGCAATGCAGATGAATGAGTCAGTTCAGTGGGAGCTAGCCATGAACGAGGAGATGAGTTCGCTTGAGAAGAATGAGACTTGGTCGTTGACTAAGTTACCAGCAGGAAAGAAGGCTTTGCAGAATAAATGGGTGTTCAAGATTAAAGAAGAACTTGATGGCAGCAAGAGATACAAGGCAAGGTTAGTAGTGAAAGGTTTTCAGCAGGAAAAGGGCTTTGACTACAATGAGATTTTTTCTTCGGTCGTCAAGATGACTACTATCAGACTTGTTTTGGGTATCGTGGCTGCAGAGGAATTACATCCAGAGCAGCTAGATGTGAAGACCGCATTCTTACATAGTGATCTTGAGGAGGACATTTATATGACACAGCCAGAGGGGTTCTCGGTAGTTGGGAAAGAGGATATGGTTTGCAAGCTGAAAAAGAGCTTGTATGGTTTGAAGCAAGCACCAAGACAGTGGTACTTGAAATTTGACAGCTTTATGATGAGGAGTGGGTACACGAGGTGTACTATGGATCATTGTTGCTATGTTAAGCAATTTGATTCATCTTATATTATATTGCTGTTGTATGTTGATGACATGTTAATTGCAGGATCTGATATGAGGGAAATCAACAAGTTGAAGAGACAAATGTCTCTAGATTTTGAGATGAAGGATTTGGGTCCCTCAAAGCAGATACTTGGTATGAGCATCATCAGAGACAGAAGTGAAGGTACTCTGAAATTGTCGCAAGAGAAGTACATTGGGAAGGTGTTAAATAAGTTTAACCTCCAAGATGCGAAGGTTAGAAGTACGCCTTTGGGAGCCCACTTCAATCTCACAAAGAAGCAGTCACCTCAAATGGATGAAGATAAGGAAGAAATGGCTAATGTTCCATATGCATCTGCAGTTGGTAGTTTGATGTATGCTATGGTGTGCACGAGACCAGACATTGCTCATGCAGTGGGAGTTGTTAGCATATTCATGTCTAATCCTGGGAGAGAGCATTGGGAGGCAGTCAAGTGGCTGCTACGCTACTTGAAAGGTACCTCTAAGGTTGCATTATATTTCCGCAGGAAAGATGTAATCTTGGAAGGATTTACTTATGCAGATTTGGGTGGTTGCGAGGATACAAGGAAGAGTACTACGGGATATACTTTCACTTTGGGTGGCACAAAAGTTAGTTGGATGTCTCGACTTCAAAAGAGTTTTGTTCTTTCAACCACGGAAGCAGAATACATGGCTATTTCAGAAGCCAACAAGGAAATGATTTGGTTGAAGAATTTTCTTGAGGAGTTGGGCAAGAAACAGGAAGACAACACTCTGTACAACGACAGTCAAAGTGCCATTCATCTTGCGAAGAATCCTGTGTTTCATGCTAGGACAAAACACATCCAGTTGAGATATCACTTTATCAAGGAGTTGATTAGTGATGGTACTTTGTCCTTGAAGAAAATCCTTGGTTCAAGGAATCCAGCAGATATGCTGACCAAGGTGGTTACTAAAGAGAAGTTGAAGTTTTGCATAACTTCAACTGGCCTTCAGAACTGATAAGATTCGGACTTCTGGGGAGGCGGGGTAGAGACTATGGTCGTCTGAAGTCACTATAGCGACAGTCCGTCGTACCTGCAAAGCGCCGGAGGGGGGACTCCGGCGTAGACACTCCGATGCTTAAGTTAGTATGGTTGTGAAATTTGGCAGAGATTTTAGTAGTAATTTTAATCTTACCTTTGATCTAGAAATGAGTGGTATTTATAAGCAAAAGAAAGGGTGTTACCCTAGGGGTGGGCGTTAGTGAAGGGAGATAACGCCCAAGATGACGTCAGCATGCGTCAGCCGGATAAGATATCGCCGTCGGGATATCACCAGTGAGATGCTGTCGGGCCACCTGGGATAGGAAAACGTCGTGTGGGTCCCCTCGCTGATGTCAACCATCCTAGGATTCCTCAGTTCGACGAGGGCGGTAGCCGGGTGCTGCCGCCAGGAAAGGCCTACAGGGATCCGGCTTTGACTTTGGGTGAGAAGAAGAATGTACCCTTGGTGTTTCATCAATTGTTATCATAAGCCTAACTGAAAACGAGCCCGAGTGTTCACCAAGGGCTTCCTTTCTTGGCTTTTAGAGGAACGCTGCTCCCTTAGCGCCGCGGTAGATCCATGAGAATCTCCGAGTTTTTCTGACTCCTTTGTTAGTTCCTTTGTACCGGTTATATGATAGCAAAGCGGGTAACTGTAACCGATAGCTTGCGATAATGCCTGTCCTAAACCAGAACTGATAGCGCCAATGATATATTCAAATTGATAACGTTGGTGTTTCCCTTGGCACGCCTCATATGATCGATATCAACAAGGCAGTGTGTTACGACGTTACCTCTCTAAAGCCCCGAATATCGTTCTTAAGGCGATATTTCCTTATTTTTCCCGCTCATATCAGGATGTCTTTGATGTCGCTTTTTCTACCCAAGCTCGTTGGATCTGGCCTTGCTGTATGCCGCCTGCAATATTGACATGGTCTCCCGCCATGAACTGCCTACAATTTGTGCGGGCTTACGTCGTAGCTACCGGCAATATTGACGCGGTTTTACGCTGTAGGCCGCCTACAAATTGTGTGGTCTTATGTTCTTTGGAACTTCAATCCGTACTCCTCTTGAGTATCTCGGGCGTTCATCAGGAGTTTCGCGTTAGTCTTTCCCCCCGACTGTTTCAGGATAACGGGACGACTCAATTTTCAAGGCGCGCGCTTTTGCGAGCAGCTACTACTTCGGATCTATAAATGCAATCCTTTTTTCGGTGCAGATTCTTCACACTCTCTCTGCTTCTCGTTTATCATTTCTTCATGGACGATCTCACTAGAAACTTTCTGATTTCCAAAGCCTTGACCTTCAAAAATCTCACGGAGGGTGACGTCAGCTTCCTGGAGAACATGTTGACGAAGACTGGGGAAGACATGCTGGAGCTTCGGGGAATGATGACCCCCATTCAGTCCAGGATCGGGGCTACTACCATGGAGGACTTCAATCCCATCAGGAATGTATCCAAATTGGCCATTGCCGCCTGTCGCATCAAGGTAGCCATCGTCATGCTGCAGCAGAGGAAGGATCTACTGAACTGCTGCTTGAAGAGCATGAGAAGCACCTCTTTTAAGCTGACTTCTCTGGTGGATGATGACAATGATGCCAGGTCTTGAGCTTGAAGGCTTGCCGCCGCGCCTTCTTTTTTGTTTTTCCTTTGTACGTATTATGTTTACGGATGTATATCTAGGCCGTTAGGCTGTAATAAATTTTCTTTCTGTTATTGGGCTTGCGATTTCTTTCCTTTTTTGGGGTGTTAGCCCTTGCTTCGGTTGAGGGCTGGGCCAGCCCAACTGAAAATGAGTCTGCCATTGGCCAAATTCTTGCAGCATTTATTCTTCTTTTTCTGCCAGGTGGCGACGGTTGCTCTGGCGAACCGTTCTGTACTAATCATGCGCTGCTTCTGTAGCATTAACTGATTGGGCGGTTTTTCTGTGCTTCTTGATTATCGAGAAATCCCCGCAGGCGTGATCAAAGGATTTGATTTTGCCATTATGGTTGATCTTCTCGAGATGCATTAAATTACCCTTCACTTGTGAAAAGTTTGAAGAGTCTCACCACTTTAACTATGTATGAGGAGTTCTTCTTCTTTTTCCTGTTCATCTTCTTCTTTGTATTTTCCTGCTACTATTGATTTTCATCCCTCATGGCTGATTCCTATGATCAGGTCTCCGATGAGCGAGAATCTCGTCCGACCCCTCCAACTACACCAGATTTTGACAATCCTCCTTCACCGTCGTACCGAAAGAGGCGATTGCCCCACCATAGAGGTCGGAAGAGATCGAAGAAGAGAGCATGTTCTAAAACCACTGGCTGGTTTTCTTCTTTTTCAGCCCCTCCAGCTTATAAGGGCAAAGAATTATTTCCTCCTACTGACTGGTTTGAAGAGGAGATTCCTCCATGCGATACCGTTGCAAAGGCGGCATCCTCCGCTGCAAAGGGGGAATCCAAACCGTTAATGTCGAGTCCGGAGCGAAAGGCTGAAAAATCTCCTCCTTTTGCTGATGAGGAGCTTCCGCCCTCAGATGAGGAATACTGCTACTGGTCCTCTTATTGGCCTACGATGATTGATTCCGCCCCTGGCAATCCCTTGTAGATGTCGTATGGCTTATTATTAAATGAAATGATGTTTTGCTTTTTTAGTCTTGCATGCTCAAGCGTTAGCTCCTCTTTTGACAGATGACTATCGCTGAGAGACAAACTGTTGCTTCGATGCAACTGCTTGCAACTGATTATCAGTAACTACCCTCTCCAGAAGATATAAATGCTTGGACATAAATATCCTTCTGAAGTTTTTTACACGTGTCACTTTTGCTTTGGGGCGTGTCCCATTTCTACAGGCTATTCGATTTTCGAACTCAGCCTTTAAAAGGGAGCAACTGCTCTCTTTTAACACTCTTTGCTTGCGCTTCGAAATTTTCTCCTTCTCTCTCTAAGTTTTCTGTTTCAAAGGAAGTTACGACCACCGTTCGTCGGCGCCGACGGTTTTATCCACCGCCTTCTGTTCAAGGTACTTCACTTCTTTTTCCTCAGATTTTCTTCTTGCTGATTCATTATGAGTACGCGTAGGATACCCAAGGATTCTCAGTGGCCTCTGGCCACAAATAGGTCTTTGAGGAGTCTTCAGCGGCCCATAGATTTAGAAATTGAGAGAACACCCAGTATTTTTGTTGATCAAGCGGTATTAGAGGCAGAGTTAGAGGAAAACGGTATCTTTTTTCCTCCTAGCTACTCCGTCAAAATTGCTGATGCCGGTCATCGGCTTCATGACCCTCTATCGGGGTGCGATAGGATGGTATATTTTAATATGTTCCTTTACGGCTTTCGCTTTCCCATCCACGAAGCAGTAAAAGGATTACTAGTTCGATATGACATCAACCCAGCTCAGATTACGCCTTCTTCCTAGTGCGGGATTCATGCTTCATTCGTATTTGCGAGTTGCAGGGTGTCCTTGTCCCGTCTGTCAATTTATTCCGCAAGTTTTTTAGTTTTAAGTGCCTCAACTGTGTGGTGAGTATCACCCCGAGGTGGAATGACGCGCCAGTGCAGTCATTTTGGCAGAAATTCCGGGGCTTTGAAGAGACTGTGGCCGATTGGAAGAGTGGTTTCTTCATTGTGAAATTGCCTTTCCGCCCTTGGCCTAGGGGTTTCAATTAGTGTCTTGATGATCCCATTTGGACAAACCCGTCCGTAATATCCAAGGAAGAGCATCGGCAAACAAACATGCTGCTAGAGCTGAACTCGTCCTTTCGCATTCGAGAGTTTGCCTTGTACAAGCTTATAAAGAAGTGTACCATAAGTAAGTTTCTTTTCCCCCGTTATCGCTTCAGCTTATTCACTGTTCTGATATGTCTTGTTGGTAGGTGACGTTGGAAATCAACCGTCGAGCGATAAGAATGTTCCTCTGAACGTGAGGCCGCTTCAAACACTGCCGCTATCTCCTCCGCCTGAAAGTTCCAGTCATCCTGCCATTCCGCCAAAAAGAAAAAGATTCAAGATTGTCGCCAGGCGCGATATCTCCGACCGGACCTCTCGCTTTCTCGAGAACTAGTTAGCTATTGAGAACAAAGGAGTGACTCCAAATCGTCCTAAGACTGAAGTAACTGATAGCGGCAGCGAGGATATGGATACCGACTCTGGGCTTCATCATGCTTCCGCGGCTCAGCGAAAGAAGCTAAGAATGGGAAATAGCAACCCAATCGTTGAGGTTGCTTCGAAGAAGGCTAACGAAACCCCTGCTCTTGGGGCTGATCCTCTTGGTGGTGCAAGTACTTCCAAAACGGCGTCAGTGGTTGAGGCGTCGACCAACGTTCCTCCTAAAGCTTCCGAGGTTCCGCCAGAGGTCAACCTTCCTCCTTCAACTGTCGCTCCTGACTCTCCTATCTCTTCTTTCATTCCTGATGTCGCTGCCCAGAATCTTGAGTCTGCCGCTACTCCTGATCCTCTGCTAAATGGCCTTCCGCCACTATTCTGCACTTCTATCTCAGGAGTCGGTGGTTCCGCAGGAAATTGCTCTCCTCCCTTTACCGCCAATCTGTCCTCTCAAGGTCCTCAAGGAGCCACTTCCTATCGCTTGGATTTGTCCACCTTCGGCACCAACGGAGTTCGCGCACTAGGAATATCGGACCCACTATCGCGAAGTGAGCCGGTAGGCTCTATAGTAGGTGCAATATTTGGCTCTCCTAAGGATAGGGAGGAGATGTCAGAGCTTCCTCTAGAGGTTCATCGTGAACGCGCTTTGAATGATGTGCTGGCTAGCTTTCGCATGCTGAATTACTTTCTTGATATCCATGGCGACAAGGTTCGAGGTTCCCCTGCTAAGGTGGCGGAGTTGACGCAACTCCAGAGCGACACCCAAGTAGAGCTTAATGACTATCGTGCTGAATTGGCTAGAGAGAAGTCGATAGGGAAGGCCAAGATAGAGCTTTTAGAGGCAGAACTGGTGGCTGCCGACAGAAGGAACTCTCTTCTTCATGAAGAGATATCGGCCCGCGACGCGAAGCTAGCGAAGGTGTCCAATGAGATATTGTGGTGGAAAGATAAGGCGTTACAAGCCTTTGCTGCTGGATTCCCAGATTATTACCGTAGCGAGGATTTCGATCCTTCCAAGATAGCTGATTACGCCTTTGAGAGATTGAAGGATATAGATGTCGGGGGCAATAAAGGAGTTCTTCCGTGATTGGCGTAAGGCAGCGCTCGAGAGTGTTTATATTTTTCTACAAATATTGGTTTCATTTGGCTTGTAATAATTGATAACGCTTGTCGTTCCACTCTGGATAATAATTAATTTGCTTCTTGGCGTTATCTCGTTGATTACGTCATCATGCTTGACCTCTTTTGATAAAGTAATTCTGCTTTTCGGAGCATTTAATGCTCAGGATCCCCTCATTAATGTGAGTGAGGGATCAGGATGGTTCAGAGACACGTGTCTGCTCGTCAAGACGCTAGGGCTAGCGTGATTTGATAGAATCAAAGCGTCTTCTCGCTTTTCTAGGGTTGTACTCATTGCTCACGCCTGTCACGCGCGTGGTGACTGTTCCAGTAGTCATTTCTCTTAGCCTCTTAGGGTTATAAAAACCAACACTTTATTTCTTTTTTCCACTTTTGATAATCTACTTTCTTTGCATCTTCTTGAATCGTCTTGCGTTTCTGGTTTTCATCTCCTGGGTACTTCGATTTTCTTCTCAAAAAGGTATTTCTTTATTCCCTTTGTTGTCTTCTTCATCTTTTTGTTTTCTCCTTCCACCATGGGCAAAAGAAAAACTCATGCTTCTGGGTCTAAATCAATTGATGAAGAGAAATTAGATAACATAGCCAGTACTATTACTTCTTCTAACATTCTCGATAAACATCTGACCGATCATGGTGCTAACATCCCTGAGGGCTTCAAAGTTTCTGTCGCCCTTGAGTCTTTACGCCTGAACAACGTTCTGACCGGCAAATGCAGAATCTTGTATGCCCAGATGTTTCGCTACGGTTTTCGGTTTTCGGTTGACCCTTTTATCCAAGAGTTGCTCACCTCTCTGGATCTGAGCCCTGTTCAATTGGCTCCAAATGCCTACTGTGGCGTTTATGCATTTCTAGAACTCTGCAAGTTCAAGGGAATTACTTCTCCTTCCCTTGCATTACTCAAATCTTTGTTTTGGATGCATAATCGTCGGGGTGTGATAGCGATATCACCCCGTTATGATGACGATTCGCTCAAGAACTTCACCTGGAAACTCCTTCAATTAGAGTCTTCCATCAATAAATGGAAAGAGTAATTTTTTGTTATCGAGACTCCCGAGCTTCCGGCTCCATGGTGGCGGTCTGGTTTCAACCAGGGGGTTAAGGACAGTGCTTGGTGCCGGGAGGCTCTTAACGAGACAGAGCAAGGCTGGTTTGATAAGTTACTCAAATTGGAAATCAGTGTTCACACTCGCCTTCTGACCTGCGGGACAGATATCCGAGCCTGCGTTAGACGTGAGTATCGCATCATTTTTTTAAATTTTAGTACTAGTGCTAATGCTAACGCTGCCTTGTGCTTTTGCAGCGACTGATCCAAACTACATTCCCGAGAGTGTTAGGAGGCGCTTGAGGAGGATTCGACAAAGAGTGGCGGTTGAGCCAATGGTCGTGGCTGCTGATATCGCCACTACTTCAGTTGTTCCACCCGTTACCGTTTCAATCCCTCCCAACATATCTTCCGCTTCGGTTGACGAGGAAACTGACACCATTCCTGTTGGTATTCCTATCATATCAATTGCTGCTCTTCCTGCTCGGTCGGTCGCTCCTAGGGCTTTCGCAAAAGGAAAGAAGAAAAGGAGAACAAGAAGCGTTGCCACCCTCTAGCCACCAATTCCTCCTTCTTCGGACACGGCCGGCTCTTTGGAAGCACCTATCGCTGAGACGGTAACTGCAAATGCTCCACAATTCCTCTTGCGCTATTTTTCAATGCCTTTCTACATTTTCTTTTATTTTTGATTGTTTTTCTTCATAGGATACTTTTGGTGTCTCTACTCCTTCGCTATCGCGGGGCAATATGGACTTGAAGCGCATTCTGACTCAACCAAGGAAGAGGCAGAGGCCCAATGGAGCCGGTACAAGCTCGTCATCAAGTCAGGTTGATATCGGGGAGAGGCCTCAAATCGTCCTTGACTCTTCCATACCTCCTTTGGTCCAGACCACCACCATTTTTGGGAACATGGCTGTTCCTGGGCCCTTTGAGACTTCTCTGCCTCTGTTTGGTTCAGAGGTTGCTCACTTTTCTTCTAACGTGGTCGAGAATGACGACCTGTCGGGCTTCTCCTCCTATCAGCCCCATGAAACATTCGGGCCCTAGGGGGGTTCCTCTTCTAACCAGCCTCCCTCTCCTGCCGTCGTGGTCTTTGTTCCTTCCGATGCTTCCACGCTCAAGCGCTTCGGGGAGGGAACGGTAGTGTCCAACCTCTTGGCCGATGTAAGCTCGTTTAACGTCGCTGGGCCTATCACTCATCAAGTGGATATGACTACGCTGCGTAGTTCGGGGATTGTGACAATGGGGGGTGATAACTCAGCCGTTACTGCTTCATTCTTGGCTGCCCATATGCTAACGTCTCCCGAAGAACGAAGCACCTTCGCTGCTGAGGGAGATGGAGAGCAAGCTGACTTGCTGCGTTCTAACCTTTTCACCAATTTCCTTCAGTTTCATCACTATACCGAGCGCATGTCGCAAAAGGTGGCTGACCTTGCCGCTTTCGCGGTTAAGCTTTCCCAGGAGCAAGAGGAGAAGCAGAGGTTCCTGAAAGAGCGAGACAGATGTGTAAGGGTCATGCAAGTAGCCAAAGAGGAGGCAAGAGAGGCGAAGGAACAATTGGCCGCTTCTAACGCCGCTCTATCAGCTGAACGGTCAAAGAGTATCGCTCTCGAGGGGGAGAAAGCAGCCCTGGTGGAAGAGCGAGCAGCCCTGGCGGGGGAAAAAGTGGCACTTGAGAAAGAGACGCCGATCATGTGTCAGTGGTATATTGAAAAGACTACTTCCATCATGGGTGACTGCTTTGTGGAAATTCATGGGGAAGAATTTTACAAAGGTGATGCTATTTCTAATGCCTTTTAGAAGAATTCTTCCGATCTTAATGACAAGGGCTTTCACTTGGCCAGATCGAATGGCTACCCAGAGCGGGGGATTTCAGGGGATCCGCTGTAGCCAGGGTGTTATCGCCCCTTCTTTTTGTGAGGATTGAGTGTTATCCTTTTTTGGTCCATCTTTTGTATATTTTTGCGACCTTCCATGGGCGTTTAAATAATAACATATCTGTGGTACTAGTTTTCTTTGTTGTTGTTTTTCTTTTCTATATTTCTTTTTCTTCGGGTTTTTCGTAGCACGGCCGTCGCGCCATTATCGCCCCGACTATGGTGACAGGCTTTGCTAGGTTCAATTTAACCACTGCTCGGCCCCATCAGAGATGACACTCCTAAAAGGAAAAAGAAGCATTCTTCCTTCTTTCCTCGATTAAAAGAGATAACGAATAGGGTCCTCGGGCCCTATTCTTCAGACCATGTAAAAATCAGGACGATTGGCCTCACGTCCATTTTGTTGACGAGTTGCGCAATCCTTTTATCGCCTTGAGCGTCGCGATCTCCGTCAGTCAGAGATATCCTGCACACTCTTGATTAATATTTATTATTAAGAGATATGCGATAACAGACACAAGTTTCCCATACGAGCCCATCCGCCGCCATTCTAGGGTACAGGTGTGGCTCGTTATCGCTTTCTCAACCAACTCACTTCACCAGGGATTTCTCGATTCTTCGCGTTTCCACGTTACCACGATCGGCCAGAACGTGCCTCTTCTTAGTGAGTTGTCTGATCAGGACAGGCCGTCCCAAGGTTAGGATTTTCACTTTCGGCATTGTCCTCGCATCCCGGAATCGTGCCCTCACTTAGTGAGTCATCTATACCAGCTCAGTCACAAGGATAGGATTTTCACTTCCAAGATGGAGTTACTATCTCCCTAGGGGTGTGCCTTTCCTTAACGAACCATCTCCACGAGAATGGTTGGCATAAGGTTTGGGCTTTCACCTCCAGGGATACCGGGGCATGCCTCATCTTAGTGGGCTGCCTATATTAGCGCAGTTTACCTAAAGGAAAGGACTTTTCACCCCCGGGGGCGTTGGGGCGTGCCTCGTCTTATGGCCCACACGTGGCAACCACAAGGATAGGACTTTTCACTCCCAATGCTAAATATTAGGTGTGTCAGGGCGTGCCCTCACTTAGTGAGCCGTCTGATCAGGACCGACCATCACAAGGATAGGACTTTTCACTCCTGGCAACCTCTTTTTTATTTTTCTTTCATCGTCTGCATACACATACGTAGCCGTAAAACACAAGAAAGCTCATTATTCGAGCATTAGCATGGGTTAGGGCTAGCGTTAGTAAAAGGTGCAAAGATAAATCAAAGTCTAGCATGATATAATTTCAAACAAGCGATATTCCAGGAGTTAGGTAAGTGGGTACCGTCGAGTGTCTCAAGATGATACGCTCCTCGCCCGACAATACGGGTAATGCGGTACGGCCCTTCCCAGTTCGGACTAAGCTTCCCCCGGCGTTGACCAGTCGCTCGTTGATCCCTGAGTACCAGGTCACCTTTTTTCAGAAGCCGTTCTTTGACGCGTCTATTGTGATAACGCGCCATCTTTTGTTTATAGTGCGTCATTTTCAGAAGAGCTTCCTCTTGCAATTTGGGCAGCGCGTCAAGATTCGCACGCAGCCTTTCCTCATTCAGCTCTTCTCTGAAGTAGGCCACTCGTAGGCTCATGGTTCCAATCTTCATAGGTGTGATGGCCTCAGTACTGAAAGCCAGTGCGAATGGTGTCTCTCCTGTGCTGGTTTTCGTTGTCATGCGGTATGCCCACATCACATACCACAGTTCATCTGCCCACTTCTTTTTGGATCCCTCTAGGTTCTTCTTAACACCGTTAAGGATAGCTCGGTTTGTCACCTCAGCCTGACCATTGGTCTGCAGATGAGCCACGGAATAGAACCTTTGCTCGATTCTGAACTCCACACATTGGTCTCTAAAGAATTGGTTGGTGAATTGCGTTCCGTTATCGCTGACTAGCACACGGGGCATGCCGAATCGCATGATAACTTAGTGTTTGAAGAAACGCCATATTTTTTCTGTCGTGATGTTGGCAACCGCTTTAGCTTCCACCCATTTGGTAAAGTAGTGCACCGCCACGACTACAAACTTTAATTAAGACCTCACCTTTAGAAACAGTCTAAGGATGTCAATTCCCCATTTTGCGAAAGGACAAGAAGCGATGATGTCATAAATTTGTGTGGCGGGTTGTCGAGGAATCTTGGAGAATTCCTGACACTTTTGGCAAGTTTGAACGTAATTATAGCAGTCTTTCCGGATAGTAGGCCAGTAGAACCCTGATCGAAAGACTTGAGCAGCCAGCGTGCCGCCGGATGCATGCATGCCGCAAATTTCTTCGTGGATTTCGCGGAGGGTATGAAGACCCTCTTGTTCTGTTATGCACCTGGCAGCTGGATGAGAAAAATATCTCCACATCAGTTCCCCGTTGAAGTACGTGCACCGCACCACTTGCTTTAGTACTTTTTTCTTCTCTGCGTTATCTGTTGGTAGCTCGTCATGTTTTAAGTATTTTATGACGGGAATTCTCCAATCATTTTCACTTTCTTCTACGCAGAGCGTCGCCTGTTCTTCCATAAAGGAAGGTACGGTATCTCTCGGTAGTACACCCCTTTCGGTATGGAGGCTTCCGGGTTTGCTGCGAGTTTGGTGAGGTTATCCGCCTCAGCGTTATCCTCTCGAGGAATGTGCTCGAAGCTTACTTGTATGCAACTTTTCTTTATTTCTATCAATTCGTGTTTTACCTTAGCGAGGTATTGCACCATGATGGGCTCCCTCGTATGAGAGTGTCCCAAAACTTGGTCTATTATCAACTTGGAGTCTCCACAGACTTTCAGCCGCAGGTCTCCCATCCTCCCTGAGTCATGTACTCCTTTTATGGAGACGCTTTTTCCTATCCTGAGCCCGGCTAATAGCGCTTCGTATTCTGTGGCGTTATTGGACAACGGTTGCAGGATTCGGATGACGTATCGAACATAGATGCCGTGAGGCCCACTCATGAAGATTCCAGCCTCGGCAAGCTCTTGATTTTTAGCACCGTCCACGTGGATGACCCACAGGTCGGTGTAGGTTTCGGGGAAGGGGAGGTCCAACTCTTCTTTTTCCTTTTCAATCAACTCCGTCATTGGATCTGGCGTAAATGTACATTCCGCGATAAAGTCCGCCAGAATTTGAGCCTTCACAGACGGTCGGGATCTGTAGTGCAAACCATATTGTTCAAGCTCGATAGCCCAAATCAGCATTCTCCCCGGGGATTCGGGCTTCGCAAATATCCTTTTTAAAGGTTAAAATATCGACTCATTTTCCGCGTGGCTTGTATCAATGCGCACACTATTTTTTCAATACGGGCGTATCTCAGCTCAGCATCTTTCAAGATGTGGCTTACAAAGTATACAAGGCGGTGTGTGTGAATGTCATCTCGCACAAGGACCGCACTGACCACTTCGTCAGCAACCCCGAGGTATAAGTACAGGGTATCGCCAGGCTCTGGTCCTGTCAACACCAAGTCAGACGATAAATAGGCCTTCAGGCCCGCAAACGCTTCTTCACATTCTGCCGTCCATCCGAAGACGGCTTTCTTGCGTATAACCTTGAAAAAGGGGAGGCACCTCTCGCCTTGCTTAGAGATAAACCGTCCCAGAGCGATAACTCACCCCGTTAGCTTCTGTATCTCCTTTACAGTTCGAGGGGATATCATGTCTTGGATGGCTTTGATTTTTGACGGGTTGGGTTGAATACCCTTTTGACTGACCACGTAACCCAAAAATTTTCCCGTTTGAAAGGCAAACATGCACTTTAGAGGGTTCAACTTCATTTGATATAGCTTCATTACTTCGAAGACTTCCGCTAGATCAGACAAGTGGTCTTTGAAGCTTCGGTTTTTGATCAGTATGTCGTCGATATACGCCTCTATATTTCACCTGATCTACTTTTCAAAGACTTGATTCGCCATTCGCTGGAAGGTGGCTCCAGCATTTTTCGGCCCAAAAGGCATTGCCGTGTAGCAATAAGTGGCCTTCGGAGTGATGAAAGCAGTTTTCTCTTCATCCTCGTGGGCCATAGGGATTTGATGGTACCCTGAATTGGCATCTAGCGAGCTCAAATATGCGTACCCAGCAGCCTGATCAACTAGCTGATCAATTCGAGAAAGTGGGTAACAATCTTTGGGGCAAGCATCATTCAAATCTGTGAAGTCAATTGATATGCGTGTGTTTTCTAGATATTTTCCCTCAAATTTTGTATGTTTTCCCTCCTTGATGCTACTAACTTGCTCTGTTTTCAATACTTTTACCAGATCTAGCCCTGGAGGAGAAAAAGACAGAAAGTACACGCTTTGGGATGGAATTGAGCAGCTTTGGAAGTCTCCCAGTCTTCGTCGCGGCCTAGACGTATTTCCTCAGTCGAGCCTTAGTTGCGCGCATTCATGTCCAGCCCTAGACTATCTGTGAAGCCGAAAAGTGCTGCGTTTTGCCCTCGATCAGAAGCCGCACGTGCTTGCAATCCTCCTTGAAGCGCACGAAGAGAGACGCCAGCAAGATTCCTCTCTGATCCCTTTTGGGCGTCCTAGGAATATTCTCCCTGGGACGTGGTCCAGCCCAGCCGTCCCTTTCCTCCTGTTTTGTCCTCTTCTCTTAGCTGGATTTGTCCTCTAGTTAGCTTAGGGTTGTATATAAACAGTAACTTTAGGATTTTTAGGGTAAGCAACATTGGTAGGAGGTAGAAATCAGCATACCTTCTATTTTTCTCCCTTCTTTGGGATTTGTTCTTCCATCTTCAAGCTGTAGCCGCCGGCCAGCCTTACTCTTTCACTGGAGCTTTTCATCTCCGGCTGGTATTTAATAGTTTTCTTCCCATTTTCTTGTTTTCCTTTTATGCTTGTTATCAAATCTATTTATATTTATGTTATTATGAGTATGAGTAGCTAGATCCTTTCGTCTTAGCAAAGGTTTTTCCAAGGGTTGCAAGGGTAGTTGTGAAGCCTTAATGTTCTTCATAGACTCTTATGTGTGTATTTAATCTCTTGCCATTTTACTGTCATATTGCACTGGATCTATAGAAGCCTGATCACCTGCTATATTTTCCTTTGTAATTACTACCATTTCTTTAGAATCAGTAGGCACCTAGCCCAGAGTCATCAGGCTGCTGGTCCAATCCGGCTAGGGCTGGAGGTTAACTAGGGTGGATCTGACAACGTCTTGCCCTAGACGTGTCTTCCTCCACTTTATGGGCCTCTGGATCTCCCCATAAACGAACCTTGGGGAAGGACGGAGTGTCAAGGTCTCTCCCATAAGCGTACCTTGGGCGAGACTTCTCTTACGAAGGTAGACAGGAGACCTAAGCGTACCTGGCCTCTATAGCACGTCTGCATAGTGAGAGTGGAATATCCTTGAGCTGATGACGAACTAGGCCTAGACGCAACCCACGGAATCACTTTGCTAAGACTCTTTCCTATTATCTGATTTACCCCTCTTGTGATACTCTTTTATTGCCTTTAGATAATTTTTACTTTATTTAGTTCACTTGTTAGCTTTAGTATCCAATTCTCGCTGGTTAATTTTATTAGCCAGCCTTAAACCTCCCCAGTGTTACTTGTTACTGTTTAGACCTGGACATACACTATGAACAGAATATTACCATTAATCCTTGTGGTTCGACTCTGATTTGCCCTATACACATTTATTGTGCATTTTGCTAGCAGAAAATATTACTTTTGAGTGACGATCAAATTTTGGCGCCGTTGCCGGGGATTGACGGTTCTAATATTTTGTTTTTCCTTGTATGACCAGGAGATATGCTTTAGACCTACTGCCTTACGATCCATAGCTCACTAGGACAGAAAGAGAACTCCGAAGGCAAGCCAGAGGATTATCTTCTCTCCGGAGTAGAGCTCCTGTCCCTCTTCTCGACAGAGACCTTTCAGATCTTGATACTCTTCAAAGCCTGTTTCAGGAAGAAATCGCATCTTTACATCGAGCCCTCGACAGTGTTAAGTCTATCCAGCCCCCGACATCTGAAATGGAAGATCCACCACCACCTCCTCCTGGAGGAAATGAGGACGTAGTTCCTCCTGTTGCTTAGACCATCGATGATCTTAATGCCGCCCCAGAAGTGCCCAGTAGCTGCATCGATTGGCCTGAAGTACCTCACGACTGGACACTCAAGTCTTTTGTCATGCACCATCTCCCTATTTTCCGAGGTGCTACCAAGGAAAATCCTCATCGCCATCTTCAACAGCTCCATTCTATTTGCGAGGCAATGAAACCTACGAACGTTAGTATCGAGCAGGCCAAGCTCCGAGCTTTTATGTGGTCACTTAAAGATTTAGCCCTCGACTGGTTTTATGATCTCCCTCCACGTTCGATCCACTCATGGGCTGAAATGACAAAAGCTTTAACGGATAAGTACTACCCTGCATCCAGGGCGATGGTGACAGTCAAGCAACTTGTATCTATTCTTCAGAAAGAAGACGAGACCCTTGACCAGTACTATGAACGCTTCAAGCGTATGCAAGCCTTGTGTCCCTCTCATAACCTGACCGAGCACGGTCTTATTCAGTACTTCGCCGAAGGACTGAGACCCCATGATAAAGCCTTGTTGCATGCAGCCGCTAATGGATCCCTTAGTGCTCTCACTCCAGCTGCCGCCAAGGCCATAATTGAGCTCATGGCAAAAAATGCCATTCTATTGGGAGGGGCAAGTAGCGACCAGAGTGCTCAGGTAGCCGCTATGCAAGGGCAACTGACTTCTATCCAGGGCATGCTACATACCATGACATCTCAACAGCCGATCCAGGTCAAGGCATGCCAAATTTGCAATTACACGGATCACCCCACGGATGCTTGTCCTTATATCCCGGACGAGATCCAAGTGAATGACGCTGGGTATTACAATTCACCCCCTGGCCAGAACTACAACCAGGGCTGGAAACAACCAAGCCTAGGGTGGGTACCCAGCCCTCAACAGCCAAACTCTAATCAACAGCAACATCCTTATGGAAACCACCCCCCTCCTCCCAACATGCAGTACTTTAAACCTCGACCACTGTACCCTAACCAGAAATACCAACCCTCACCACAAATAAATCAACCTTTCCCTTCACCTCCACCACCCGAAGATTGCTCTAAATATAAAGACATCATCACAGAAATGCAAAAGTAGATGGGTACCATGGCAGCTGAAATGAAAGAATTAAAGAACAGAGGCAGGCTCCCTGGACAAACCGAAGCAAACCCCAAGCATGAGGCTTGCGCTGTCACTCTCCGCAGTAGGCGTGAATTGCCATCCAGAGTTAGTCCAGATCTCGACGCCGAACAGACAGTCGAGCCCGGGATTAAGCCAATAAAAAATGAGACGATTCTAGATGTCATGATTGACAGAATACAATCTCCTAGAGGTTCTCCGAGGAATGACAAGAAGCCCCCAGAATTCACTCAAGAATATATCCATAAGATCCTTGAGCCTCCATTTCCCCAACGGTTGGTCAAATCAAAAAAGGAGAAGGATGACCGAGAGATATTTGATATGTTCAGTAAGGTTCTTGTCAATATCCCTTTGATTCAAGCAATAAAAAATGTGCCCCGTTATGCCAAGTTCCTCAAAACTCTTTGCACCAACAAATGTCATTTGGCCGGGGTCAACAAGATAAGTGTGGGAGCAAATGCTACTGCCCATATCCAACAGAAATTGCCTCCGAAATGTAAAGATCAGGGTATGTTTGTTATTCCATGTAAGATTGGATCGATCGAACTTGGAAAAGCTATGTGCGATCTAGGCGCCGACATAAACGTTATGCCTTTGACTGTTTATAACAGTCTAGGCCTGGGTCCATTGAAGGAAACCCGCCTTGTTATCCAGTTGGCCGACCGATCCATTGTCCACCCTGAAGGTATTCTAGAAGATGTCCTCGTGCAAGTAGGAGATTTTCTATACCCTGCTGATTTTTATGTTATTACTATGGCTGAAGGTGAATCAACCAAGCCTTCGGATATTCTCCTTGGACGCCCGTTTCTCGCCACAGCGCATGCCAAGATTGATGTTCATGATGCATCGATTACTCTCGAATTTGATGGCGAGATCATTAAGTTTGATATGATTGAAGCTATGCGACATCCTATTGATTTTGCTAGCGTTAACTTCGTCGATGTTATTGACTCCTGTGTTGAGGATGTTTCCGATCCAGCTCTGGACAACCCCCTCCGACTTGCCCTCGAGAAAAGTATTACTTCAGAAGCACTCGAAGGGATTGCCATCGCGCAAGTTACCACTCCAGAACTTCATTCTGTGGTCGCATCCCTTGATGCTCTACCTATTGATCATTCGACATCTCCAGCCCTCGCTCCCTATAGTGCTGAGCTGTCAAGCTTCCTTCTTCTATCATTCAAGCTCCCGCCCTGGACTTGAAAGAACTACCTTCACACCCGAAGTATGCCTATCTTGGTGACAACAAGACCCTTCCAATGATTGTCTCGAACAAATTAAGTGAGAAGGAAGAAACGGAATTGATCGATCTATTGAAAGAATACAAGCAAGCTATCGGCTGGACTATTGCCGATATCAAGGGCCTGTGTCTAGCCCTGTGCACCCACCGAATCTATCTTGATGATACCAACAAAACAGTTCGTCAGCCTCAACATCGGTTGAACCCTCCCATGATGGAAGAAGTAAAGAAAGAAGTGCTGAAATTATTAGATGCTGGTGTCATCTACCCCATATCTGATAGCCCCTGGGTCAGGCCTATCCAGGTCGTGCCAAAGAAATCCTGGCATTACCATCACTCCAGGCCAAGATGGTGAATCCATCCCAATCCGAATCCAAAATAGCTGGAGAGTGTGTATTGACTATCGGCGTCTCAACGCTGCCACAAGGAAGGATCATTTCCCGCTTCCATTCATCGACCAGATGTTGGAACGTCTCATGGGCAAGACACACTACTGCTGTCTAGACGGCTATTCTGGGTTCCATCAGATCCTAGTTGCTCTGGAGGACCAGGAAAAGACCACCTTTACTTGCCCTTTTGGAACCTTCGTGTATCGTCGAATGCCCTTTGGTCTTTGTAATGCCCCCGCTACTTTCCAGGGCTGTATGATGAGTATCTTCTCAGAATTCGTCAAGGACGGTATCGAGGTCTTTATGGATGACTTCATGGTATATGGGAATTCTTTCCACGAATGCATCTCCAATTTGAGAAAAGTCTTGCGCCGATGTGTTGAGACCAGCCTAGTCCTGAACTTTGAAAAATGCCACTTCATGGTCGATCGAGGTCTCGTCCTTGGTCACATTGTATCCAGCAAGGGAATCGAAGTTGATAAGGCCAAAGTTGAGGTGATTGAATCCCTTCCATACCCATCCAGTGTGCGGGATATTCGTTCCTTCCTCAGACATGATGGGTTCTATCGACGCTTAATTAAAGACTTCTCGAAAATCTCCAGGCCCGTGTGCCGACTATTGCAAAAAGATGTGGAGTTTCTATTCGATGAAGAATGCAAGGCTGCGTTCGATTTGCTGAAAAGCAAACTCATTTCTGCTCCTATCATTCGACCCCCAATTGGACCCTTCCATTTGAAATTATGTGTGATGCAAGCAACCAGGCCCTGGGTGCCATTTTGGGTCAGAAGAAAGACAGAGAAACCTATGTTATCTATTACGCGTCTAAACTTCTGGATCCAGTCCAACAGAATTACACCACTACCGAAAAAGAGCTCCTGGCTGTCTATGCCTTGGACAAGTTCCGCCAGTATCCTCTTGGGACTCATGTTATAGTGTATTCTGATCATTCTGCTCTCCGGTGCTTGTTGACCAAGGCTGATGCCAAGCCACGTCTCATAAGATGGATCCTCTTGCTCCAAGAATTTGATGTTTTAATCAAGGACAAGAAAGGGTGCGAGAATCTTGTGGCCGACCATCTCAGCAGGCTTCCAGCCCAAGACGACAATTCCAAGGAACCCATCCGAGATACCTTCCCGGATGAGTACCTTTGTCTAGCCCAAGCTGTTCAGTAGCTATGGTTCTCAGATATAGCTAACTTTTGTGCCACTGGATCTTTTCCAGCAGATGCTTCAGCTTCAGAGCGAACTCGCATTCAAAAGCAGTCCAAGTATTACATATGGGATAACCCATATCTCTGGAAACATTGTTCAGACCAGATCGTTAGGCGGTGTGTTACACTTGATGAAGTGCCCTCGATCCTAAGATTTTATCATTCCTCAACAGAAGGAGGCCACTTTGCATCAAAGAAGACGACCCTCAAGGTGTTGGAGGCTGGATTCTATTGGCCCTCAATCTTTAAGGATAGCTACATGTATTGTGCGTCCTGCCCTAGATGCCAGGTCACGGGTAATATAGGTGCACGAAACCAGATGCCCTTGACGAGCATTATCTCCTGCGAAATCTTTGATCTATGGGGCATCGACTTCATGGGCCCGTTCCCGAACTCCCATGGTAACACGTATATCCTCCTTGCTGTGGACTATGTCTCGAAATGGATTGAGGCCAAGGCCATTAGGACTGATGATTCCAAAGTGGTAGTCGAGTTCTTGCGCACCAACATCTCCAGCCGGTTCGGAGTCCCTAGAGCACTCATCAGCGACCGCGGCACTCATTTCTGTAACCGTATTGTAGCATCTCTATTGACCAGGTATGGAGTCACCCATCGGGTTTCCACAGCTTCCCACCCCCAGACAAATGGTCAGGCAGAGGTGTCTAACCGGGAGATTAAAGCAATCTTGGAAAAAACGGTCAACCAGTCCCGAAAGGATTGGAGTCTGAAGTTAGACGATGCTCTTTGGGCATACCGTACAGCCTACAAAACCCCGATTGGGAGGACCCCTTATCGCCTTGTCTATGGTAAGCCATGCCACTTACCCGTCGAGATCGAACACAAAGCTTTTTGGGCAATTCGCAAGGTTAACATGGATCCAGGCCAAGCCGGGCAGCAACGCCGCTTACAAATTCAAGAGCTCGAGGAGCTCCGAAGCGACGCCTATGAGAATGCCCTAATTTACAAGGGTAAGACCAAGGACTACCATGACAAGATGCTGACACCAAAGTTCTTCGAAATTGGCTAGAAAATTCTACTCTACAACTCCCGGTTGAGACTCTTCGCGGGTAAGCTGAAATCCAAATAGACTGGTCCCTACCTGGTCACTACTATTTTTGATCATGGTGCTGTCGAGATCCAGAGCATAGATATAGAAGTGTTATTCAAAGTCAATGGCCACAGGCTCAAGCCCTACTACGAAGGATTTCGTCCCTTCACCATCGACAAGATGGGGTTGGAGGATCCTCCCATCCCGACCTAGACTCCGTTGAGAACGTCCAGGCCTGGACGTAAATGTCAAGGCCAACTGAACGGGCATCCCGCATGCCGTTCCCCTCTCTTTCCCTTCTCTTTATTTTCTTGCCCTGAACATGCATTTAATTTCCTGCCTGATTGTATAATTTATGCCCATGCATGCGCTCTTTTTTTTAATTAATATGAATTTAATTTATTTCTCTTTTTACCATACATGCCATTAATTTCCTTGTTTCCTTTCCATGTTTATCCATTTATTATCTTTATTTTTATTTTCCCTCTTTCCCTTTTATCTTTTCGTTTTCATGTGCATTTGAAATTTGAATTCACTTACCTTTTTGCAGGTGGACACTGACAAGGGGCGCAACGCCAAACCTCAGCGCGCCACGTCTACACTGTGTCAGACGCGGATCACGTCTGACAGCGTGATTCCCTCCATCCGTCTCTATCTCTTCCCATCCCTCCCCTTTTTACGCCTTGTTAGCCTCACTTCTCTCACACATCCCTTTCACCCAAACAACTCACCATCTCTACCATCTCTTTCTTCTCTCTTTTTCACCTCACCACCAACCTTTCACCATGGTAAGAGTGAAGAAGATGGCCCACAGAAACACCTCTGGCTCTAGCCCTAACGCTCCACCTCATAGCCCCGTGGTTTCTTCTTCTTCCACTACACATAGTGAAAACCCATCTCCTTTACCCTTTCTCACTCTACCTCCACCTACTACTCCTCTCTCACAACCTCCAGCCACCGAGTCTGCCGCCGTCGATTCTCCTAGAAAGGAGCCCGACGCCACCATTGCCATTCCTCAACTCTGACCCATGACCAGATCCGGCAAATCTAGGGCTCCAGTGCGTCACACCACCACCAAAAGCTCTCGCCCCACGAAAGCCAAGGCCTCTCCCGCGGCCAAACGCGAACTCACGGTGTCGAAGGTGCTGAAAGAGGTTCTCATCTCTGGATCTGATGGGGAAACTGAATCCCCTGGTTCTGAGGTTGCCCCGGAGCTTGAAGTTGAAGGGAAGGATGCCATGGATGTCAGTGGTGATGGAAGAGAAGAAGAAGAGAACATTGAGGGCGCCAGCGAAGAGACAACCGAGTCTGGCCCAGCTGAGCAAACCCTTGAGCCCAAATCCACGGCAAAAGTTCCACCAGCGCCGGAGGATGAACCCACTCCGACTACCCAGAAGCGCAAAGCACCACCATCCAGCAAGGGGAAAGCCAAGGTCTCTACTGCCAAAAAGGCCAAGCCCTCGGTCGAGGTCTCGACGCCGTCTTTCGCGTCCACCCCTCAACCTTCCCAGGTGACTTCTATCCCTTCTGCTGGTTGGGTTAAGTTTAATGATAAGTCATCTTTAGATAGGCTAGCTGTGTTGCTCACGAAAGGCGTGCGCCCTTGTGCACGCCTAGATATGAGTTTTCTTGAAAAGATGCATGTAGGGTCAAGAGTTAAGGAGTTTATTGCCAATATTGGGTGGGAAGTGCTGTTCTTCCTCGAGCATCCGAACTTTGTCGAGCTCTCCCTAGAGTTCTTTACTTCATTTTGGACTGTCTCTGAGCATTTTAAGTCTAGAGGTAAGGCTGCCCCTGATTTGTCTGCCCCGGAAGCTATTAGTTTTAGGTTGATGAAAAAATGGCTCCCCATGTCTATTGATGAATTTAACTATGCCTTGGGTTTTGTTACTGCTTCTGATTTGAGCTCTGATACATATACATCTGCTTTGACTAATTATCCTGATGACTTTGATGATAATTCGGCGTTTCGAGAGCTAACTGGCAAACCCAATACCACCTTTAGCCCGAAATTGGCCAAAGCTCATGAAATCAGTGATCCTTGCCTGCGTATCTTGCACTGATATCTGGCCCTTACCTTCGCAGGTAAGCATACTTCTTCAGGCCAGCTGTCGTTGCAAGAATTGTTCTTTTTATGGTGCATGTATAAAAAATGTAGAGTTAACTTAGGCTTTTGGGTTGCCACCACTGTCACTGGTATTCAAAACAATAGTCGAGGCCCCGCCTTTGGTTCTCTTATCACTCTGCTTCCCATTAATTTGCTTGGTCTCGACCTTGCTAAGCATAACTCTTTAACCCATGTCCCGGACACGGTTCTGGACCTCAGAACTCTTGACCGGATGGGGCACCTTTGTCTCTCACGCAAAGTTTTGACTTTCAGTACAGTTTGCACCAGCCAGAAAGAGTAGGTTTTTGGAGCAAAGCACGGTGGAAAGTTTACTTGGCCTTCGGAAGCACAATCTTCTACTCAGCCCCCTCCAGACCCAGCTAGTAGCTCCCGCCCAGCAGCGACTGCATCCCCCGATATCACTCCTATGTCCATCAATGCTCCAGCCCTTGAAAGGCTCCTCCACGCAATCCTTACTGAACTCCGTGATCTGACTACTGAAGTCGCGCGCCGTAATCTTCCCCCCATTAATCCCGCCCTGAACAATCGTTCCACCCTCGTGGAGGGTTTTAAATTTCTGTCTTGTACTTCTCTTTAAAATTGAACTTCTGTGTTTGTGTGCCCTTCCCGCATTGAGGACAATGCGAAGCCTAAGTGTGGGGAGGGACTTTATCCTTGCTTGCTTTTTAATTTTTGTGTGTGAACGCATGTTTATTTTCATGTTTGTTGCATGACTGCATGATGCGGATTTTCTCAGATTTTTCTCGGATTTTTCCAGCTATCTTTTTGCACTGCCAGTTTTGTTTTAAAACCCCCAAGGCATGGACACACACTTCCAGCTTGCGCACATGAAAAAGGTACTTTTTATCAGTCTAGGCCTAGTCACGCAGTCTTTGCTTGTTGCCCCTTATGTCCACATCTAGGTCTAGATAGTTGCAATCAAAATTGAACCTTGTGAGCAGGATTGAGCCTCAACGATATATTTTTATTCATATGTGAATAGTTGCATGGCTTAGCAAAGCACTAAATTTGCATGATATCCCTGGGTGCGGACACCATTAGTCATAGGAAAGCGTCGAAAGGACAAAAGACTTTGTAAAAATTTCTTTTTGCTTCTCTTCTCCTTTGTTTTTTGCCATCTTCTTCTCTCCATCTCTAGACCCCGACACCCCCTTCTCACCCTATTTTCTTAACCATTTGAGCTGATTCATTCATCTTTTCCTTGGCAGGTGAGGTAGAGTTCGAAGAGGGCGATGTCGAGGGCTAGACAACACAACCAAGCCGAAGTGTGGGGAAGATACATTAAAATCGCAGTGCTGAAAGTAGGAAAAAGGGCCAGCAACATCAGAATGGAAAAATGGAAGCAATAGCAGAAATGCCTCGCCCTAGCCATGAGAAATCCAAGCCCAAGGTTCGTGGCCTCGATATCTTCAAAAGAAAAAAAAAAAAAAAAAAAAAAAAGCAATAAAGGATCGAGGCACGAACATAAGTGAGCAAAGAACCTGCCAGTATATTATCAAAGAAAGAAACTCCCCTCTCTAGAAGAAGTACCAGTTGTCTAGCCCTCATCTTCCGTCCAGCCCTCGACGAGCGCTACCTTGCCAATTTGCTTCTTTCAGCCAAGGAAACATTTCGGGTTTCATTTCATCTCTCATCTCTTCCTCAGCCACCTCTTTCACTGTTCTTTCTTTCCCCCTATTGCAAAGTCGTTTAGATCGAATGATTGCCTATGCATGTGGATCGCTACTTGGATTGATGTGCAAATTGTGTGTTCTGTTGTGTCATTGCATTAGTTTGAGTGATTTAAACACATGGCCCCTGCTTATGAGAGCGAGTGTAAACGCGACCAGTGAGGATTGCTTCTGTTTAGGCCTGGATGTGGAAAAGTTTAATCTCTAGGGTCGTCATCCTTTTGGTTTAACGCAGGTGTGCATCTAGGCAAGGTCTGTTGTGTCGCAGCTTGGTCTGATCCTAAGGATCCTTGCTCTTGTGTCTCGTTGGAAGCATGTCGTGGGTGACTTGGGGTGGTTTTAAGTTTTGATTGATGCTCGAGGGCGAGCATTGGCCAGTGTGGGGATGTTTGATATGCGTGTGTTTTCTAGATATTTTCCCTCAAATTTTGTATGTTTTCCCTCCTTGATGCTACTAACTTGCTCTGTTTTCAATACTTTTACCAGATCTAGCCCTGGAGGAGAAAAAGACAGAAAGCACACGCATTGGGATGGAATTGAGCAGTTTTGGAAGTCTCCCAGTCTTCGTCGCGGCCTAGACGTATTTCCTCAGTCGAGCCCTAGTTGCGCGCATTCATGTCCAGCCCTGGACTATCTGTGAAGCCGAAAAGTGTTGCGTTTTGCCCTCGTTCAGAAGCCGCACGTGCTTGCAATCCTCCTTGGAGCGCACGAAGAGAGACGCCAGCAAGATTCCTCTCTGATCCCTTTTGAGCATCCTAGGAATATTCTCCCTGGGACGTGGTCCAGCCCAGCCGTCCCTTTCCTCCCGTTTTGTCCTCTTCTCTTAGCTGGATTTGTCCTCTAGTTAGCTTAGGGTTGTATATAAACAGTAACTTTAGGATTTTTAGGGTAAGCAACATTGGTAGGAGGTAGAAATCAGCATACCTTCTATTTTTCTCCCTTCTTTGGGATTTGTTCCTCCATCTTCAAGCTGTAGCCGCCGGCCAGCCTTACTCTTTCACCGGAGCTTTTCAGCTCCGGCTGGTATTTAATAGTTTTCTTCCCATTTTCTTGTTTTCCTTTTATGCTTGTTATCAAATCTATTTATATTTATGTTATTATGAGTATGAGTAGCTAGATCCTTTCGTCTTAGCAAAGGTTTTTCCAAGGGTTGCAAGGGTAGTTGTGAAGCCTTAATGTTCTTCATAAACTCTTATGCGTGTATTTAATCTCTTGCCATTTTACTGTCATATTGCATTGGATCTATAGAAGCCTGATCAACTGTTGTATTTTCCTTTGTAATTACTACCATTTCTTTAGAATCAGTAGGCACCTAGCCCAGAGTCATCAGGCTGCTGGTCCAATCCAGCTAGGGCTGGAGGTTAACTAGGGTGGATCTGACAACGTCTTGCCCTAGACGTGTCTTCCTCCACTTCATGGGCCTCTGGATCTCCCCATAAACGAACCTTGGGGAAGGACGGAGTGTCAAGGTCTCTCCTATAAGCGTACCTTGGGCGAGACTTCTCTTACGAAGGTAGACAGGAGGCCTAAGCGTACCTGGTCTCTATAGCACGTCTGCATAGTGAGAGTGGAATATCCTTGAGCTGATGACCAACTAGGCCTAGACACAACCCGCGGAATCACTTTGCTAAGACTCTTTCCTATTATCTGATTTACCCCTCTTGTGATACTGTTTTATTGCCTTTAGATAATTTTTACTTTATTTAGTTCACTTGTCAGCTTTAGTATCCAATTCTCGCTGGTTAATTTTATTAGCCAGCCTCAAACCCCCCCCCCCCCCCCAGTGTTACTTGTTACTGTTTAGACCTGGACATGCACTATGAACAGAATATTACCATTAATCCTTGTGGTTCGACTCTGATTGCCCCTATACACATTTATTGTGCATTTTGCTAGCAGAAAATATTACTTTTGAGTGACGATCATCAATGCGCATGCGCCACTCTCCGCTGGGCTTGGGAACTAGGACAGGGTTAGCCAACCAGGTGGGATATTGCACTTCTCGAATAAAGCCAGCGTCGAGAAGTTTTGCTACTTCTTTGTCAACAGCAGTTACTTTTTCGGTAGAGAAAGCACGTCGTTTCTGCTGAACCGATTTTGCGTCAGGGTTAACATTAAGTCGATGTTCTGCTACCTCCCGCGAGATACCAGGCATGTCAGATGGTTTCCATACAAACTCCCCTTTGCCTTTGTTCAATAACTGGGCTAACTAGAAGCTTTCCTCCGGACTGAGGCTATCGCTAGCCAGGAATACAGCCTCATCTACCCCGCTAAGTGGGACGTGAGTCATTTTGTCCACGGGCTGAGTGCGTTTCTCATCATTTTGTTTATATGGATCCACTGTCACGTATACATACCTATCGCAACTCTTCTGAGTCATGAGCAGGTAGCATTCAGCCGATAACTTCTAATTACCCTGGATTGAGACCACACCGTCCTAGGCAGGATACTTCAATCTCAGATATTTTTGCGATATCGCTGCTCCTAAACGGTTGAGGAATGGTCGTCCCAATATGGCGTTATAAGGCAGATTTAGATCCACCACCAAGAACAGGAGCTCCTCCGACCGCTTGGAGGTATCTTCCTTAAAATATACCGGCAAAGTGGTTACTCCAGTCACTAGGATGGGGACTCCGTCTACCCCAATAATGGGTTTTTTACAGGGCGTAAGCTCGTTATCAGGACGCTTCATAAGATTTTAAGCTTCCAGTGAAAACAGGTTCACGGCGCTTCCGTTGTCAACCAGAGTCCTTCTAACTCCATGGCTAGCGATAATGGACCTAACTACTAATGCATCATTGTGTGGATATACCACGCCCTTCTCGTCCTCTTCAGAAAAAGATAATATCATACGATCCAGGGCGCTTATCGCCTCACTTTCGATTGACATGCCCACTCACTTCCGCTTATCCCCCGGCACGGGTTCAGCTGTGAAGACTCATCCAGATAAGGTGTGCCTCCAGCAATGATGTTAATGATGGGGACATCTTCGTCATCAATCATGAGCGTTTCCCTGTCTCTTCCTGCAAGACCAGCGACGTTGCCTAGGACACGGGAAGGTGTTGGCTTGTCGTCGGCTATCCTGTTGGTCGGGTTACCCTTAGCCTCTTCTCGCGTTTTGACGGCGAATTCTCCCAGATAACCTTCTTCGACCAGGCGCTCTATCGCCAATTTGAGTTCTCTACACACCTCCGTAGAGTGTCTCTTAGCTTTGTGAAATTTGCAATAAGCATTTTCCCTTCTTCCCAAGGTCACCCCCAGTCTCACTAGGGCTGGATAACGGATGGGCAGGTTCCGCTGTTCCACTATCGCTAGTATTTCCGCCCTAGGTAAGATGAGGGTAGGAAGGTCTGAGTCATAAACTCGTCCCTTAGGGGGATCTCCCTGTCGCTGCGCTGAAGAGTCACCAGACTTTCCCTTCGAGGAGTTGCCTCTCCTCCTATTAGAGGTCTTGGGAATGTGATCCTTTCGCTGAGAGTAATCATCGATGAACCGATCCTCAGAAGTTGTTGAAATGGGAGCGTTATGGACTGGAGGCATGACTGGCGGCATGTTTCAAATCATGCCCCTATTCTCTTCTTCTTCCATCCTAATATTTGTGGGCTTTCAACCTTAACGCATCTAAGGTTGCTGGAGGGTCAACCATTAAAGCATCTCGGAGTTTTCCATAGCAATAATTTTGCTTTAGGGCTTCTATGGCAAACTCAACTGTTACACCTGGCGTTAGCGACATCTCGGTGTCAAAATAATGGAGGAAACTCCTCAAGGATTCTTGAGGTTTTCTGTGCAGGTCAAACAAGGCAGCAACAGACTTCCTGATGGGGACTGCGGTACTGAATCGACTCCTGAATTTAGATTCCAGCTGTGAAAAGTTGTCAATAGACCTACCCGGAAGACCTTCGAACCATAAGCGTGCGACCCCTGACATGGTCATTACAAATATCTGACACAAAGTAGCGTCATTGTGGGTTTGAAATTGCACAAAGTCCTTCACCTTGTTAAGGTGAGAAATGGGATCTCTAGTGCCGTTAGAGGATTCTGAGGGGAGCTTCACATGTCGGCTGACTCTGTGACGCCTTATGCGTTGGCTAAAGGGGTGGCCAGAAGTATCATCAAGAATCTCACGCGCATATTGAGGTGGGGATACCTCCAAATGACACCTATGATCTCGCGGATTTCTACCATGATGCCGCCTTGGAGACGGGCTGCGACTCCTTGGCGAGCGAGTTCGATGCCTCCTACTGCTGGATCTTTCACTCCCTCTAGGAGATATGTCTCTATCCTTTTCATTCCTCCTACTGTCCCAACGACCTCTGTCATCATCACGCCATTGTCGCTCCTCCTGGGGAATAGGAAGCAAAGGCGCGTGTGGCACGTATGGCTCCACTGTCCTATGAGCAAATTGTACAAGACTGACTCGCGCATTCAATGCAGGCAACGTCGGAGGGGCATTCGTACGCAACGGGGACGACAACGATCGTTATGTGATGATGGATGGAGTAAAATCAAACTGGGATGGGACGCCTGATCCAGAGGCACTAGGCATGAATCTGGTAGCCAGTTCTGTTAAGTGGTCCAATTGGGCACGAAGGGCTGAAATCGAGCTCGCAAAAGGGTTATTCGCGCTGTCTATCACGGATCCCCTTGACTGGGGAGTAAAATGACTGGGCCCCGCTATCTGGGATAAAGGAGTATACGGCTGGGACACAAATATTCCCATTGTTTGTTCGAAAGAGAGATCCAACATTCCTGGGGGAATCTCTTGCGTCGCGGTTGGGGCATCAGAAGTGGTGAAAGGGAAAAGTCGCTTGCGGGTATCAAATGGAAGGCTAGAGGACTAAGACAATGGCGAATCTGAATCAGAAGCCATAATCTTCCAATTCCCAGAAGAACTGAGCTTGGCTATTAAGGACGCTCACTTAATTAGAACCAAAGCTCTCAATGAAAGCACCAATTTGATAAGATTCGGACTTCTGGGGAGGCGGGGTAGAGACTATGGCCGTTTGAAGTTACTGTAGCGACAGTCCGTCGTACCTGCAAAGTGCCGGAGGGGGGACTCCGGCGTAGACACTCCGATGCTTACGTTAGTATGGCTGTGAAATTTGGCAGAGATTTTAGTAGTAATTTTAATCTTACCTTTGATCTAGACATGAGTGGTATTTATAAGCAAAAGAAAAGGTGTTACCCTAGGGGTGGGCGTTAGCGAAGGGAGATAACGCCCAAGATGACATCAACATACGTCAGCCGGATAAGATATCACCGTCGGGATATCGCCAGTGAGACGTTGTCGGGCCACCTGGGATAGGAAAATGCCGTGTGGGTCCCCCCCGCTGATGTTGACCATCCCAGGATTCCTCAGTCCGACGAGGGCGGTAGCCGGGTGCTGCCGCCAGTGAAGGCCTACAGGGATCCGACTTTGACTTTGGGTGAGAAGACGAATGTACCCTTGGTGTTTCATCAATTGTTATCAAGAACTGACTGTTAAAGAAGGCTCAGCACATATAGAGTTGCTTAATGTTGTTGGGTTTTACTAGAGTTACATGAGTGAGAGTGGACCTGTGATCAGTCTCCAAGTGGGAGATTGTTGGGTATGTGGAGTATGATATACCACATCGCTACCATAGGGAATGGAGGTCGGCCCTTTCCCTATAAATAGACTCTCTTGTAATTGTAAAACTAACGAATATTAAGACTAATAATATTTGTGCGGTTTGTGGAGTGCGGCTAGACCGATACCACGTTAATCCTTTTGTCTTGTCTATTGTCGTTTATCTTTCTCATTCTAGGTTATCTTTCGGTCTTCTACTCAAGTAATTCCCAACAAATGGTAGCGGAGCCGAAGGTTCGGCTGGGCCTGAGTAATGGGCTTTGATGTGGGTGGCACGCTATGAATCTCCGGGCCGAACTGGAAAAAGTACGGTGAATCTCTAAGAGGAACTTGAAGTCGGTGGGTCCTGTTGAGGACTATGTAGGGCTTCGTTCGAGAGGGAGATTGTCGGGCTCAGATGGTGGGCTTGGTGGTACTTAGTTCGAGGGGGAGATTGTTGGGGTGTGTGAACCAAAGTCCCACATCGGAAAGATGAGAGAAATAAAGTCTAAATATAAGAGGAGTAGATCTTCTTAATGGAATGAGGCCTTTTGTGAAAATCGTGCGGGCTTAGGCCCAAAGCGGATAATATCATTCCATTAAGAGAGACTCGAGTGAGTCTTTATTTCTCCAACAGATCATACTCCCCCACCATCTTATCAATATCCGAATGGAGTACGTTACCACTCCACCATCATTTTTCATGCGGCGGATCATACTCCCCCACCATCTAATCAATATCCGAATGGAGTACGTTACCACTCCACCATCATTTTTCGTGTGGCGGATCATGCTCCCCCACTATTTCATCAATATCCAAATGGAGTACGTTACCACTCCACTATCATTTTTCGTGCGGCGGATCATACTCCCCCACCATCTGATCAATATCCGAATGTGATACATTCCTTAGTATCTAGAACCCCCTCCTTCGATCATTGTCCAGCGACGTGGGTTTCAATGTGGAATTTAACTCAAAGAAAGCACGTGAACCTCCAAGTCGCAATGCTTGGCAATCCACGCCGAATCCCTTGAGGATCTTGCGTCAAACCTTTGAACCTCCAAGTCGCAATGCTTGGCAATCCAAAGAATGAGTGACTCAATGAGAGGTGCTTTCAAGTTTTACTTGACAAGCTAATCGAATGCACGAAACTCAATTAGTTGCAAGGTTCATCTAGAACTAGTGGATAGGAATCCAAAGCAATCTGCTTTCAATAATCAATAATCAAGTCTGACTGAAAAATAACATGGGCGGCTCCTTTTTAATGAAGCGTTAAACCCTAATTCCAAAAATGGAAACTAGTTTAGTTTCTAAATAATGACTTAAACGAAAATGGCAACAAGCCACCCTTCTAAATAAGTTCTGAAACCCTAAAATAATATAAATAAAGTCTACTAAATAGGATTGATAAGAGTCCGAGATTTGCTGAGCAGGATTGGCCAACGGGGGTCGGTCGGGAACACTGTTCCGGTGTCTTCGTTACCTACAAAGCGCCGGAGGGGGTCTCCGGCGTAAACACTCCGATGCTTAAGTTAGTATGAGTGGTAAAAATGGTAGGGGTTCAGCACGCTGTCTTAGGCTTACCCTATATCTGGAATGGTGGGGGTATTTATAGGTAAAGGAATGACCTTACCGACAGGGGGTAGGCATTATCTCTGGTAGGTGTCGCTAGGGTACCACGGAGTGACGTCATGCGAGGTGACGTCATACGGAGTGACATCATACATAACCTGGGATGGGATGACGCCATGCAGATGCCGCGTGAGAGCCCCCCTGTTGATGTCGACCATCCCAGGTTCAGGTGTCAGGCTAGGGGCGGTAGGAACAATGCCATGTCCCCTTGATATATACAATGCTCTGGTCCTGTCGCTAGAGTGGTGCCAATAGTTATCATAAGCCCAACCGAAAACGAGCCTGAGTGTTTACCAAGGGTTATTGCCTTGTCTTCAGCCTTGTCTCTTCAGGGGTTTTTGCATTAATGAGGGCTCGACAGTCGATAAGCATATCTTCCCTGAACACCTTTTTTCTGAGTCTATAAATAGGCCTTTTTTCTGCACTTATCTGCACAACTCTCTCAGCTTTCTTCACCTCTCTTTGCTCAATGGATGAAGTTACCAAAAAATTTCTGCTATACAAGGCCCACACCCTGAGGAACCTGACTCAGGCGGACATCGATTTTCTGGGGTCACTGAGCACCAAGACTTCTGAGGATATATTGGAGCTCCAGGGGATGCTGACCCCCTTGCAGGCTAAACAGAATGTTGTCTCCATGGAGGACTTCAACCCTGTGGAGAAAGCGGTGAAGCTTTCGGTGGCTGTTTCTCAAATTCAGCTACTTATTGCTATGCTGCAGCACAGGAAGGATTTGTTGGGGTGCTGCCTAAAGGGCATGAGGGCCTGCTCTTCTGAACTGACCACTCTTGCGGATGCCTTGAGGGATATTCCCTTCATGGAGTGGGAAGATGATGATGCTGGGTCGAATGTCTGACCAGCGGTGGGGACCCTTCTGCCATGTCTCTTTATGTTTCCCTTTTATGCTCCCTTGTGTAATCCCGAGCCGTTAGGCCCTCAAATAAATAAAATGTTTTCCTCATTAGATTGTCGTGCTATTGATGTTTTCCTTCCTCGTATAACGTCTTGTTTGAAAAATAACCTCCGCACCCACCAACAGTGGGTTTAATGTCCCTTGGGATCCCACACTTTTTCATTTACTTGGCCAGCGCATAACAATAAACGTTTCTCCCAACCGCTTTCGAATTTATTTCGCACCGTTTCCTCAGTGTTAACGGATTAGGCAACGATCTCGGCGTCTTTTGGTTGGTG
Source organism: Viola odorata (assembly GCA_963691705.1). Lineage (NCBI taxonomy): Eukaryota > Viridiplantae > Streptophyta > Magnoliopsida > Malpighiales > Violaceae > Viola > Viola odorata. The sequence continues at coordinate 47,303,058 of OY829538.1, read as the reverse complement.
TAGACTTTCAACAGTTGTAGTTACGAAATCAGATCTTTCCCCCAATGGTCGTTGCTTTTGATCGCATTAATTATTTTATGAAAACACACGAGAAGGCAGGAGCACTTCCTTGCCTTGGCTATATAATGGGGCTTTTCTTTCTTTTTTTTGTTCATCCCTCTTGTCATTTTCTTCTTGCTATTGCTGATATTTTCATGGCTGACTCACATTTTTTGTATACCTGTGCTCGTGACTCTCCCCCGACTCCTCCAACTTCGCTAGATTCCGACAATCCTCCTTCCTTACCTCCATGGAGGCCTACCAAAATCCTTGCCAAATGTCGTGGTCACAAGAATCCAAAGAAAACAAAGAAGACCATTGAATCTTTCTTCGCTGGTTATGAGCCTCACTACTTCACACTGCAGAAAGGTGATGAAGCATCACCGTCTGCCCATTGTCCTCCTTCAGAGGAGAGAGTCTCTATTCAGAATGCCAACTCGGGGTCAGCCGCATTAACTATAGGGAAGGGCTCCCGCGCCGCTTCAATAGAGGAGGCTGCTCCCGCGACAAGCCCAGTGCCTAAGCTTTACCAAAGGCCCTGCAGGATTAACGAGCCTTTTCCTCCCTACAATAGTGGGTTGCCATCGTCTCCGGAGGACTACGATTATTGCTATGACATGGACTGGGCTAATGAGGATTGACACCTGTGTGTCGTGCTTATTGTAGATGCCGCTGACCCTTTAAATAAATGAATAAAAATAATATTTTACTTTTCCTTCTTTACTTCTACATTGTGTCATCTCATAGGGTAACTGACGCTGACTAGCCAGTTATCGCTTCACACGGCCATCTTTTTTGACTTCTTGTAATTCACGATGCTTCCTTTGCGGGGTTCGAGGCGAGCGCTTGACTTTAAGTTCCTGTCAGAACCTTTCCATGTGTTGCATTTATTTTACACGTGTCTTGCTGCGACGGGCTGCCTGGCTGTCTGGTTTGCAGCCGTCTCTTTTAAAAGGACATTCGCTCCTTCTTTCTACCCTTTTACTCTTCTTTTAAATTTCGCATCTCTCTTCATTTTTTCACTCGCTCCGAGGAAATTCTCTCGTTCGTATCCAGACGATCCGCCTATTCATTTCGGTCTTCTTTTTCAAGGTATTCTGTTCAATCTTGCTTTCATTTTCCTTTGCTACTTATCTGTCGTTCCTCGCACAAGAACTCAGTCCAGCTCTCTGGTTATTCGTGGGGCAGTCTCTCGAGATCCTGAAATCGAAAACACCCCTAGCATCTTTACTTGCCCCACTATTCTGTGCCTCGAATTAGAAAGCAATGGTATTACTTTCCCCAGTGGTTATAGTCCTTCTATTCCTACTAGCACTATGAGTCTCCAGAGCAGGCTTTGGGGGACTCGTATGATGCTTTATTTTAAGATGTTTCAGTATGGGTTCCGCCTCCCTATTCATACCACACTAGAGAACGTACTGCGCGAGCATGGGCTTAACCCTGCGCAGATCACCCCTTCCTCGTGGAGTGGCATCTACGCTTTCCTCCGCGCTTGGGAATTGAAAGATCGATTGCCCAAATCAGCATTCTCCCAGAGGACTCTGGCTTCTTGAAAATTCTCTTCAAGGGCTGATCTATGAGCATGATGACTGGATGGGCCTGGAAGTACCTATCCATCTTTCGTGTGGAATGTATTAGGGCGAATGCCACCTTCTCAATGTGGGTGTATCGCACCTCCGCATCTTTTAGCACATGACTGACAAAGAAGACAGGGAGGTGGGTATGATTCTCCTCCCGTACTAGGACGACACTGACCACTTCATCTGCAACACCGAGATATAAGAATAAGGTGTCGCCTGGCTCTAGTCGCGTCAACACCAAGTCGGACGACAAATAGGTTTTCAAACCCACAAATGCTTCTTCGTATTCTTGCGTCCATCCAAAAGGAGCCTTTCTGCGTATGACTGTAAAGAACGGCAGGCATCTCTCGCCCTATTTAGAGATAAATCGTCCTAAAGCAATGACACGTCCTGTCAACCTTTGGACCTCTTGGACCATTCGCGGCGATGCCATGTCAGGGATGGCCTTAATCTTTGACGGGTTCGGCTGGATGCCCTTCTAGCTCACCACGTACCCCAAGAATTTTCCCATTTGAAATCATATGAACATGGCATTTTAAGCAACTCTTTAAACACGTTGTTCATGTGGGTTGATTTTAATTCTAGCAGTTCTATATATCATGCGTACGATTGATATTTGCGAAAACCATTGAATAAATAAAAAGGAACGAAAGGCGTACTTTCGAGCGAAGCTTGAAATTAAAACCTACAAAATGAGAATGTTAGTGATAGCTCGAAAAATAAATAACAATTTTATGAGTGCAAAAATTTAAATGACTGTTGATTGCATACGAAAAATGATGGATTTGACGCATACGAAAATTAAATGCTGAGTTTGATAAGTGCAGGAAAATAAATGATGACAGTTGATTGCATGCGAGAAATGATGAATTTTACGCATACGAGAATTTAGATGCTGAGTTGATTGCATGCGAAAAATGATTGATTTTACGCATACGATAATTAAATGCTGAGTTGATTGCATGCGAAAAATGATTGATTTTAAGCATACGATAATTAAATGCTGGGTTGATTGCATGCGAAAAATGGTTGATTTTAAGCATACGAGAATTTAAATGTTGTGTTGATTACATGCGAAAAATGATTGATTTTAATGATCGATACTGCAGAAAATTAAAGCAATTGATATGGCAGAAAATTAAAGCAGTTGGTATTGCAGAAAATAAAACAGTTGATAAATTGCGGAAGAATTTCCAGCACTTTGCGAGAATTAAAGCAGTTGATATTTACGAGAATTAAAATGCGACCGACCATGTAGGCGGTATATTGAATTTAAATTGCCGAAAGTAAATTGCGAAAAATTAAAGTGCGAATAATTTAAACAGTTGATAAGTGCAGAAAATTAAACAGTTGATAGTGCGAAAAATAATCATACGAATAATACGAATTATTTTACGGAAAAACGTGACCCGAAGTGTTGAAAACAATTGAAAATGGGCTGGGCCCAATTGAAGAGTGAAAAGACATTGAAAATGGGCCAGGAATAGTGCCTGGCCCATAAAAATTTAAATGGGAATGGGCTTGGCCCATTCCCGCGTGAACAGTGTCGTTTGGCCTGGCACTGTTCATCGTCACCTTTCTTGATCGCCGGCGTACAGTCGGCGGCAAAGCTCCAGCCACAGGTGGCCGATTTGAAAATCATTTGTACCGAAATGTTCGTCTCTTCGACGACTTCCCGACCGTACAAACCCCAATTTTTAGTTTGACTCGTACAAAATTTAATTTCGAAAAAACGACAAAACCATTAATTATCGAAAACTAGTTAATTCGCACAATCTAGCTAACGATTTTCAAAATTGAAAGCTTGTATTTAATCTACACCCTGTATGTGAATTAATAGCACAAAAACAATCAATTTATTTGCTTGAAATCAAGCCAAACGAAATTAAAAAGAAAACATGCATAAATGAACGAAAACGCTTAGAGAGATAAAGCTTACTCTCAAGCTTTTAAACTGGGCGATTGTCGCTCAATATGAGCAAACTGATCAAGAGGGGAGAGAGAGAGCAAGTTTTCTTGCTGAATTGGTACCCATTTTTCGTTCGATGGCAGTGGCTATTTATAGCCGAAGGATCGCGTGGAGGAGGAGAGCGTGGCTGCGAGTGGTGGCCGTTCTTCGTGCTGGCGGGGCTATGGCCGTGAGGTGGAGGGTCTAGGGTCGAGGGTGATGATGAACGAGGGACATGAAGCGATGGGAGCAGGTTGGCTTGGGCGAGGACTCTGTTGCTGTTCACGTCCATGGTGCATGTGCACCATGGCTTGGAAAATAGTCAACCGTTGATCTGGTTGACTATTTCTAGTTGACCAGATCAACGGTTGTGATCAACTTGATTTTTAATTTATTTAAATGGCCTCGAGCCGAGTCCTGCGGGTAAACATTCTGACTTTTTGAGCCGAAGGTACTAGCGCGTAGAGAAAAATATGACGGGTTTAACCGTCTACAGCGAATGACAAGAACATTTCGTTTAACGCGTTTATTTTCTCATTCCAAAACGTGAAACGTTTGAACGGAAAAATAATGACGTTACGCCGAAAATTACATGAAACGCTGTAGACCGTTGTGAACGAAAAAAAAGCTAGCACCTAGTTGATGGAAAACATTTTAAAGTCGAGCTATTGTCCGAGCGGACTTACTCGGGTCCAATAAAAGCTCGAATGAAAATAATAATAAAAAATAAAAATACTAAAAAAATGTGCTAAAATATTAAAAATCCTAAAATTCATGTGATGGCCTAAAACGAAGAAAAAACTAGCAAACGACTGCCAGATAGTCAAAAATGTGGTTTTTAAGGCTAAAAATAATAATGATAATAATAATGAAAATATGTGCCGAAAAATTAAAATGTGATCTCGAAAGCTGACGATGCTAACGATGATGCTAAAATGCAACGAAACACTTAAAAATGCTAGCGACAGTAAATCAACTGAAAATGGCTGTAGATTAACTAAATAACAGAAATGCTAAAATTAATTAAAAATGGCGTCAAAATTCGGGTATCAACAGTTGCCCCCTCTTTACTGTCTTATCGAAGTATTTGATAAGCAGTAAAGACAGTTGCCCCTATATATCCGAATTTTGGCGACACCGCAAGTCTTACCTCGAGCTTACAGTGATGATGTTACTCTGGGAGGAGGTAGTTGATTGATGTCGTCACTAGGGATAAAAGGTGATTGCTTAATGTCGCTCTGGGAGGAGGAGATTGTTGTCGCTCTAGGAGGAGACGATTGCTTGATGTCGCTCTGGGAGGAGGAGATCGATTGATGCTGTCACTGGGATTTAAAGGTGTTTTACAAAATTGATGATGTCGGCCGTGGATATCACTCTGGGAGGAGTTGATTGATGTCACTCTGGGAGGAGGAGAACTGCTGATTCGGATGTCCTTCGCTTGGATATTGAATGACGGTAACATACCTTCGCCCTGATGTTGATTCGATATTTGGGGTGACTGTTTATGAATTTTCAAGATATGGTGGTAGGGACATGACCTGACACAATATTAACAGATGACATGTGCGGACGTGACCAGACATGACATTAACAACACAATGTGGGGACGTGATCCTTTACGACGCTTAACAGACAACATGTGCGGACGTGACCAGACACAACATTATCAGACGACACGAGCGGAGGTGACCAGACATGACATTAACAACACGATGTGGGGACGTGACCTGAACACAACCTTTTACGACACGATGTGGGGACGTGACCTGAACACAACGCTAGACAGACAAGATGTGGGGACATGACCTGAACATAACTTTTTAAATGACACGATGTGGGGACGTGACTTGAACACAATGCTAGATAGACAAGATGTGGGGACGTGACCTGAACACAACTTTTTAAGACACAATGTGGGGACGTGACCTGAACACAACACTAGACAGACAAGATGTGGGGACGTGACCTGAACACAATTTTTTAAGACACGATGTGGGGACGTGACCTGAACACAACGCTAGACAGACAAGATGTGGGGACGTGACCTGAACACAACTTTTTAAGACACGATGTGTGGACGTGACCTGAACACAACGCTAGACAGACAAGATGTGGGGACGTGACCTGAACATAACTTTTTAAGACACGATGTAGAGGGAAAGCGAGTCTTACCTTGAACTTACCGTATGAATTGAAATGGAGAGTGGTCGACCGTGAGGGAGCGTGATCCGTCACGCAAAGTTGATTTGAATGTGAGGGAGCGTGATCCACCGCGCGAGGTTGATTTGGGAGTGGTAACGTACTCTGTTTGATTGGATTTTGATGAAAATCCAAGATGGTGAGGGATTTACATCGATGTAGTCATCGAAGACCCATGGTTGAGGTTTCACTGGAGCATATCTGTATCCTGCAAATTGAAAGGAAGCAAACACGAAGCAGCAACAGATGGAAAGATGAAAGAACAATTGACCTATGTGAGAAATATCAAATATTCCTACATTTAACCCATGGCTTGCCCCCAAGTTTTTTTATTTGGAATGAAAATGATTTCTTTGTTTAAGAAAATAAATTCAAGAATTTTTCTCTTTTTTGGATAAAAATGTTTGTACAGTTTTCGTCATATGAACATGATTGATTTAAGTCTAGATAACGTCTACGTCTTGTTCAAGAAATAACGACCTCAAGGACAAGACTTTCCCACAACTTGCAGCCGTAAGCAATCCTCACCTGATATTAGTGTTTGCACTCATGCTCTGAAACAAGGTTAAGTATTTTTACGCTCATAAAGATGCAACTAACATGATACATAATTTTCAATTCGCAATGTCAATCCGAGTGAATAGACTTCAAATGAAGATGCACATGCATGGGCGTTCTAATAATCGATAGGACTTTTACGAAAAAGAATGAAAGGACATGAAATGTCCGGAAATGAGCTTATTTTGGGAAAGGATTGCTTTGCTGAGGAGTTGGAAGGATTTTGATGAGTGATGATTGGCCCTGATGAGGGCGAGGTGTGCGAGTTCTTTCGCTTTTTGCTGGGGATGCTTTCTGGACAGAGTGCATGAGCTCTGGGATCCTTGCTGGGGGTGCTTTTCGGTTGGCCAGGGGCCTTTTGCTCAAGTCTTCACCGGGGAGTGTCGTCGCTGTTCTCTTTGCGATCTGCTGCACGGGTTGGCCTTGGGCCCTTTTTCTTCTCGGGTCCTTACTAGCGATGCTGGCTTTGAGGTTTCTTGAGTTGGCCTTGGGCCTCTTTTGCTTGACTTCACTAGGGAAGGATGCTTTGAGATTTCTCGAGTTGGCCTTGGGCCTCTTTCGCTCGAGTCCACTAGGGAAGGTTGGTTTGAGATTTCTCGCGTTTGCCTTGGGCCTTTTTACTCGAGTTCACTAGGGAAAGTTTTCTTCGAGATTTCTTGAGTTGTCCCCGGGTTGTGCTTGCTTTGGCTCTTCGACTGTTTGTATTCTTCGAATGTCTCTGAGCATTTCTCTCTTTTCTTTTCTTTTCCCTTTTCCCCTCTCTCTTTTCTTTTCTTACTTTTTTTTTTTTTTCCTTTTTTTTTTGTTTTTTTATTTATTTATTATATATTCCCCCCCTTTTTGATTTGATTTGAAATGCAATAGAGCAGAGCAAGCACAACCTTCGTCTTGATCTCTTCCCCTTTTGTCTTGAGGCCTCGGCCTTCGTCGTTGCCGCTTCTTCAGTGATGGTCCTTAGCGATCTCCTGGTGACCTTTTCCATCTCCTTCATCGTGTTCTTGGACTTGACGTGCTCATGCTTCCGGCTAGCAATTTTAGCTGAAACTGCTCTTTGGCTCCCGGGGTATGAGTGATAGTGAAGGTTTGGGGAGTGATGACATATATGGTGGAAAGAGGGAAGAAACGAAAAAAGTGGGGAAGATTGTAAAAGTCCCATGTCATTTTATAGCTATCCCATGTCTAATTGCGCATGTACCCTATATATTATGCGAATTCAACTAGTATCTAGTCAGGCACTTACACTCATGAAAGAAACAAGGCGTGAAGGCCCAAAATACTCACAGGGATATGTTTTGTGATTGCTTACGTCTAGACGTGCCATGGATATAAGAGCTAACAGACAAAATCATGTATGTTTCATATAATTTCTAATGAACACACAAGTCATCCGCGTCGTGATAAAGTGATGAATATGCTTGAAAAAAATGTTCAAAACGTGGGATTTTCAAGCCAAACGACTATGCCTTTATTTCTGTTTTTTTTTTGTTTTTTTGTTTTTTTGTTTTTTGTGCAAAAACTAAGAACCCTAGCAGACACGACTCACACACTCTTGCAACAACATAAATCGTGGCAATTTAAAAATCGTGGAAGCGTAAATTGCAAAAATATAAAAGGACAACATCCCTGAAAAATGAGCTTTGACATTTTTCAACGCCTTTTCTTGGTCGTCACTCCATTGGCTTGCCCCCATGTTTACAAGTCTCGTTGCACCTGAAATGCAAAACCACAGAAATGTAAATTGCGAGACCATAATTTTCAGAAACGTAAATTGCGACAAGGAGAAATTGTAAACATGAAGGACAACTTCCTTGAAAAATGAGCTTTGAAATTTTTCAACGCCTTCCTCTGGTTGTCACTTCATTCGTTTGCCCCCATGTTTACAAGTCTCGCTGCACCTGAAATGAAGAGACAGGTAAATAGTAAATTCATAGGGAAAAGGTATCCCGAGATGTTGAATGTTACAATTAACGAAAGATAGAATAATTGAAAAGAACGCGTGGGTTGCCTCCCATGAAGTGTCCTGGTTTAAAGTCGCAGGCTCGACTATGGTGTGCGTTTGAGTTTTGTGCTCTTGGATCAACATCCCTTTGAACTTCATTGCTTGCCCCAAGACTTCTCCTGATGAGGGATTATCTCCTTTTCCGCCCTTTCTCTTAAATGGACTGATTTGCGTGGAATCCCAGCCTTATTCTTAATTGTGGATACTTTCTTCATCGGTAAAGACATAGGGTTTATGAAAAACCCACTGAATCAACATTCATCCTGAAACGCGAATAGTACAAGACGCTCGAAGAGGGGGTTAATTACATTTATTTATTTTTAAACCGAAGGGGAACACAAGTTCCTATAAAAGACAACAAAACATGCATGCATATTACAAATAGACATCAGGAAGCGTGGCGACGGTCTAATTACGCATAGGCCCCCCCCAGACTTCTTCACGCAAATGGTCGAGCCCTATATCATCCTTCCGCTACCCAAAGCATGATTTGGAATAGGGTTGATGGTCATGCTAGAACCTTCGAAAGGGATGCATTTGTTCTTGATCAAGTGATTAACCTTTCCTCTAAGGGCAGAGCAGTCTTCTATGGCGTGGCCTTAAGCTCCGGCGTGGTACGTGCATCTAGCACTAGGGTTGTACAACTTCGGATAAGGAGGTTGTATAGGCTGAATCGGGATTGGCGCAATTTGCCCGGCTGCCAAGAGATGCTCGTAAATTTCCTCTAAAGGAATGGGAAGAGGTGGTAGCGGTTTCCTGTTCCAATGGGTGTGTTGGTTCTTTTGTGGGATATGTGGTGGAGGCGATAGGGAAGGTTTCCGGTTACTAGGTCCCGAGGAGACAAAGATGACATCTTCCTTCATGATAGGTGCTCCTTTAAGCGTTTCTTCTGGTGTGGAAGCGGTGATCCTCCCGGACTTAATTCCTTGTTCAACTCTCTCAGCCACCATGACTATGTTGGAAAAGTTATTTGATGGATTGGATATAAGATAGGTGTAGTAGGGAGCCTTGAAAGTGTTTATGAAAATTGACGAGAGTTCTTTGTCATTTAGCGGAGGAGAAATTCTAGATGCTAGCCCTCTCCACCTCTGAGCGTAAGTCTTTACCGATTCGTCGGTCCTCTTCTCTAGATCCTGTAGATCAGAACGGTCTGGTGCAACTTCCAAGTTGAATTTGTATTGCTTGTAGAAGGCATCGGACAGGTCTCTCCATGTCCTGATCCTGGCTTTGTCTAAACCCATATACCAAGTTAGGGCGTGCTTGGTCAAGCTTTCTCAGAATAGATATATCAACAACGGCTCGTTGTGGATCATCTCGGCCATCTTATTGCAGTATGCTCTGAGGTGGGTCTTTGGGCACTCTTCCCTAGTATACTTTTCGAAGTCAGGGATCTTGTACTTCGGAGGTATAACGATCCAGGGGACCATACACATATCGGCGGGACCAGTGGGATCAAATGGATCGGCCCCTTCGATTGCTCTGAGTCTTTCCTCGAGAAGATTCAGTCTGTCACTTTTTGGTTCCTCGGCCCTGATGGGGTTAGAACCGAAGGGTAGCGTAGGTTCTGACGAGAACTGAGGTTGTGCTGGGTTGAAAGTGAGGAGCTGAGTTCCCACAGGTCCGGGAATTGTGCTCGGAGGAATAGGAGGGAGATACAAAGCCTCTAGGCGGGCCTGGCTCTTACTGGGGTCCACAGCAGGGTTGATTGAAAGGTGCTGAAGCGACGGGGAGATCTCTTCACCCGCCTTAACTGTAGGATTTGCAGTGGTGGGTATAGTGAAGGGATTATCCCATCTCCAATGGCCCGGGGGGCCAGAAAGTGGTGGGAGTACGGAAGGTCCTGCGACGGTGAGCGAAGAGAGAGGTCCTTTTGTTTGAGGGAGATCAAAACCCGGTGGCACTTCAGTGACAGCTTCATCTCTTTCCTTTTCGGCCCTGGTGGCTCTTTTTGTACTGATCCTAACTTGTTCCTCTAACTCTGCGATTCTAGCCATTAGTGCTTCATCGGTCTTGGCCGATTCAGTCATTTTTCGTTTTTGAAGTCTAGTTAGGGGGAGCCTGTGCGGAGTAGCTTGCTTCTGAGGAGCTATCGTGAACCTGAAAAAGGGAAAAACACAGAAAAGAGTAAATACAAGTGAGGATATACAAGTGATGTGCAATCCCGAGGCCTCCACGTTGCTCATTCACTTTCCGGCCACACTTTCACTTGATATTTTCAGGGCGGTCGGAGAGGCGAGGAATCCCAGTGGTTGACAAGATACGAAGGAAGCCTCTATACATTCCAACGATATGAAGCAAATCTGAGATGCTAACAGCGAAACCCAAATCAGCAGGGGCAACCAATACCGCCATGCTAGGAAGACCTCTTTTACGCTCTACTTTTGACGATGCAAGGCCTGATGCCTGGTGAACTCAACCTAGGGGAGAGACGACAATATTTTTATGAACTTGGAGTTTTTTTTTTTTTTGTTGTGATAAACTAGGAAGACATGGCCATGAGTGAGCGATACTCGGATTTTTTGACTGTTTGGTATGATTTTCTCGGTTTTTTTTTTGGTGAAACGACTGTGTTTTTTTCTTTTGCGATGGTCTTTTGAGTTGCTTTGGATGGATAATTGATATGGAAAATTCGAGGTGATTTAATAAATATCCGAAAGAATACGACTTCATTAAAAAGTGTTTACAAAATATGGTAAACTTGCCAACTACCTAAATTCATCAAAAATGGCTAAGATAGATGAAATCAGGGGTCCTAGCTAAAAAGAAAAGATTTGCTAATATCCGAGCCTTTCCCTGAAGGTGTCATTCCTGGGCGTCCGAGCCTTCTTGTTCCTGCCAAAGGTACTCCATCGAAGCCAACTCCCCTTTCTGCATATCTATCTCAGCCTCTAAAGAGGCAATTCGGCTTTGTAGTGTTTGATCGTTTAAACTTCGTTCCGCGAAAATATCAAGTGAAAGTAGTGTATGTGCCGACATATTGAATGAGCAAAACAGGTCCTGTGGGACAAAAATAAAATTAAACGCCGAGTAACCTGCACGTGTCAGAAAATTTACAGTTCGTATAACCGAAAAATCAAGTCAATATGCCACGACAAACAGGTATAATCATGATGCACGTACTGGGGCTCTGATTCCGACATTTCTAACTGGCTTGAATGGTTCCCGGATGATACCATGAAAAGGTCCCTAAAGTGTCGTCCAGTCTCCCGATTTCTTGCGAAATCGTATAACCTTTCGACTGGCTTTAGGGGTTCATCCGAGTTGGGATTGGTGAACACTACCCAGGACATGTGTCCTAGGGCGTCACTACTACCTTCCTAATTTGGTAATTGTCCCCTGGGTGTAGGGCGCTATGAAATGCATATGACAATTGATAAAGCAAATAAATGAACAGACCAGCAATTGATCAAAGCAAATAATTAAACAAACAAAATACCTCTCTAAAAAGATAAAACCGGCTCCGACCCTAAGGTCCCCAGTGAAGTCGCCAAACTGTCGCGCCCCACAAAAATTATGAAAAAAGAGTAATTCGCGAGTGTGCAATGAAATTTGAGACCTTCAGATGCTTGGCGTAAAAGGACACCTAGCAGCATGCAATGAAGTCGCCACCCTAATTTGGTTGCAAGGTTTAGGGAACCCTAATCGTCATGGCATAGGAAATATAATAAGTAAAAAAACTAAAGGCACAAAAAAAGCGGTCTGGACCCCAGACAAAGGTTCGGGGTCGTATTATGGTCTCGGGAAGGTGTTAGGCACCCGAGTCACATCCGAAAATGGTTACCGGTTGATGAGAGAGGTGTTTAAAAAGATGTTTGAAAAATGCATTTTGAAAAAGGGGGCCCTCAGACGAATCGTCACTTTAGTCTTTTTTATGATCGTGACGTTCAGGAATAATTAAAAAATCTTTCTGACGGGGTTATCGTTTATCAAGATTGATTGATTATTCCCGACCGCAACGTGATGGGACTGAATTTTCTGTAAGACTGAATGAGCGCCCTCTTTTTTCATCATCGGGCCATGCATGATTAAATTAATTACTACGTGATCCTAACATGGATTGCTAACAGAGTACAAATTTAAATGATGGATTTTTGAAGTGGAAAACTGGTGTGGGATCGAAAATCCCCATGTACATGCAGTCAATATAAGCGAGAATTTAAAATCATATGAACAAGGCATTTTAAGCAACTCTTTAAACACGTTGTTCATGTGGGTTGATTTTAATTCTAGCAGTTCTATATATCATGCGTACGATTGATATTTGCGAAAATTGTTGAATAAATAAAAAGGAACGAAAGGCGTACTTTCGAGCGAAGCTTGAAATTAAAACCTACAAAACGAGAATGTTAGTGATAGCTCGAAAAATAAATAACAATTTTATGAGTGCAAAAATTTAAATGACTGTTGATTGCATACGAAAAATGATGGATTTGACGCATACGAAAATTAAATGCTGAGTTTGATAAGTGCAGGAAAATAAATGATGACAGTTGATTGCATGCGAGAAATGATGAATTTTACGCATACGATAATTAAATGCTGAGTTGATTGCATGCAAAAAATGATTGATTTTAAGCATACGATAATTAAATGCTGGGTTGATTGCATGCGAAAAATGGTTGATTTTAAGCATACGAAAATTTAAATGCTGTGTTGATTACATGCGAAAAATGATTGATTTTAATGATCGATACAGCAGAAAATTAAAGCAATTGATATGGCAGAAAATTAAAGCAGTTGGTATTGCAGAAAATAAAACAGTTGATAAATTGCGGAAGGATTTCCAGTAGTTTGCGAGAATTAAAGCAGTTCATATTTACGAGAATTAAAATGCGACCGACCATATAGGCGGTATATTGAATTTAAATTGCCGAAAGTAAATTGCGAAAAATTAAAGTGCGAATAATTTAAACAGTTGATAAGTGCAGAAAATTAAACAGTTGATAGTGCGAAAAATAATCATACGAAGCATACGAATTATTTTACGGAAAAACGTGACCCGAAGTTTTGAAAACAATTGAAAATGGGCTCGGCCCAATTGAAGAGTGAAAAGACATTGAAAATGGGCCAGGAATAGTGACTGGCCCATAAAAATTTAAATGGGAATGGGCTTGGCCCATTCCCGGGTGAACAGTGTCGTTTGGCCTGGCACTGTTCATCGTCACCTTTCTTGATCGCCGGCGGCAAAGCTCCGGCCACAGGTGGCCGATTTGAAAATCGTTCGTACCGAAATGTTCGTCTCTTCGACGACTTTCCGAACATAAAAACCCGAATTTTTAGTTTGACTCGTACAAAATTTAATTTTGAAAAAACGACAAAACCATTAATTATCTAAAACTAGTTAATTCGCACAATCTAGCTAACGATTTTCAAAATTGAAAGCGTGTATTTAATCTACAGCCTGTATGTGAATTAATAGCACAAAAACAATCAATTTATTTGCTTGAAATCAAGCCAAACGAAATTAAAAAGAAAACATGCATAAATGAACAAAAACGCTTAGAGAGAGAAAGCTTACTCTCAAGCTTTTAAACTGGGCGATTGTCGCTCAATATGAGCAAACTGATCAAGAGGGGAGAGAGAGAGCAAGTTTTCTTGCTGAATTGGTACCCATTTTTCGTTCGATGGCAGTGGCTATTTATAGCCGAAGGATCGCGTGGAGGAGGAGAGCGTGGCTGCGAGTGGTGGCCGTTCTTCGTGCTGGTGGGGCTACGGCCGTGAGGTGGAGGGTCTAGGGTCGAGGGTGATGATGAGCGAGGGACATGAAGCGATGGGAGCAGGTTGGCTTGGGCGAGGACTCTGCTGTTGTTCACGTCCATGGTGCATGTGCACCATGGCTTGGAAAATAGTCAACCGTTGATCTGGTTGACTATTTCTAGTTGACCAGATCAACGGTTGTGATCGACTTGATTTTTAATTTATTTAAATGACCTCGAGCCGAGTCCTGCGGGTAAACATTCTGACTTTTCGAGCCGAAGGTACTAGCGCATAGAGAAAAATATGACGGGTTTAACCGTCTACAACGAATAACAAGAACTTTTCGTTTAACGCGTTTATTTTCTCATTCCATAACGTGAAACGTTTGAACGGAAAAATAATGACGTTACGCCGAAAATTACATGAAACGCTGTAGACCGTTGTGAACGAAAAAAAAGCTAGCAACTAGTTGATGGAAAACATTTTAAAGTCGAGATATTGTCCGAGCGGACTTACTCGGGTCCAGTAAAAGCTCGAATGAAAATAATAATAAAAAATAAAAATACTAAAAAAATGTGCTAAAATATTAAAAATCCTAAAATTCATGTGATGGCCTAAAACGAAGAAAAAACTAGCAAACGACTGCCGGATAGTAAAAAATGTGGTTTTTAAGGCTAAAAATAATAATGAAAATATGTGCCGAAAAATTAAAATGTGATCTCGAAAGCTGACGATGCTAACGATGATGCTAAAATGCAACGAAACACTTAAAAATGCTAGAGACAGTAAATCAACTGAAAATGACTGTAGATTAACTAAATAACAGAAATGCTAAAATTAATTAAAAATGACATCAAAATTCGGGTATCAACAAGTGGTAAAAATGGTAGGGGTTCAGCACGCTGTCTTGGGCTTACCCTATGTCTGGAATGGTGGGGGTATTTATAGGTAAAAGGAAGGACGCCGTGCAGATGCCGCGTGAGAGCCCCCCCATTGATGTCGACCATCCAGGTTCGGCTGCCAGGCTAGGGGTGGTAGGAACAGTGTCATGTCCCCTTGATATATACAGTGCTTTGGTCCTGTCGCCAGGCATGATGGTGGAGATGCTGCTGGAGTGGTGCCAATAGTTATCAAGGATAGAAGTGCAGGCGCCGCCGTTTAGGTCAAAAGGCCTAAGTGGCTTTGCTTGCGGGTCTGCCGAATTATGTTTTAAGGAAACAAGGCGTTTTCCTTATTCCCTCGAGCGTTCCCACTGAACTTTGGAGGGAAACTTCCTAACACATAGATGAAGTGTTGGGCTGAATATTGTGCGAGGAAATATGCTCCAATCTTCAAAAGGCTCGGCAGTGGCTTTCACTGTCCAATGCAGGCTTGTGATTTGGGCCTGTCCCAAATCCTTCGGGCTTTGTCCTGATTTTTAGCCTCGACTCCATTCTTGTATTATAAATAACCATGGCCTGGCCAAAAATAGAAAAAGGGCATTGGTGGACCTAAAGGTCCGAAGTGGCCAAGTGTGGTCCATCCGCGGCACGGATCAATGTCACAAGGCGCGGCTGGGGCGCGTGCAGGCTGGCTTCCTCCGGGGTTGTCTCTGCCTTCAGTTCCATGTGGATAAGGCTTCTGAGTCTTGTCTGAAAGGTTCGGGCCCTGGCTTGAGTGATTGGGCCCGTGGGCGGCAAAGGGAGGCTCGCGGCTGCGGCTGCTGCATCCTCCAAGGCTCGGGCCTTGGCGCGGGTGGTTGCGCCTATCGGCACGGCACTAGGGTTGGCTCCAGCTGGGGTCGTATCATCCCCTCCATCTTGAGAAGGATTTGCCCTCGAATCCAGATTAGCAACATCCTCATCACCTGCATCAAACAATCTTAAGTCAGAAATGTTAAAGGTTCCATGAATTGAACCATACTCACTTGGAAGGTCGAGGCGGTAAGCATTGTTGTTGATCTTCTCAATAATCTAAAATGGGCCATCTCCCCGTAGGGCTAATTTTCCTTTCCTCCTTTCTGGAAATCTCTCACGTCGTAGGTGCAGCCACACCCAATCGTCAAGTTGAAAGGACACGGTCTTGCGGCCTTCATTGCGCTTGCGCACTAAGCGCTCATTTGTGCGCTCAATGTTCGCCTTAGCCTTCTTATGTATATTCTTGATGTGTTCTACCCTCTGCTGTCCATCTAAGTTAGAAACACCACTCAAAGGCAAAGGGGTCAAATCCATGGGAGTAATCGGATTAAAACCATAAACTACTTCAAAAGGTGAACAATTTGTAGTAGAATGGATTGAACGATTATAAGCAAACTCCATGAAAGACAAATGATCAGTCCATTTAGACACATGTTTAGTAACTAAAGAGCGTAAAAGGGACCCTACAGTACGGTTAACTACCTCAGTTTGGTCGTCGGTTTGAGGATGACAAGAAGTCGAATACAACAATTTTGTTCCAAGGCGACTCCACAACACTCGCCAAAAGTGGCTCAAAAATCTTCCATCATGGTCACTAACAATACTAATAGGCATACCATGGAGGCGGACTACCTCTCTAAAGAATATATTAGCAACCTGAGACGCATCATTAGTATTTTTACAAGGCAAAAAGTGCGCCATTTTGGAAAACCGATCCACAACAACAAATATACCATCCTTACCATCCCAAGATTTAGGTAAACCTACAATGAAGTCCATGGATAGATCGGTCCAAGGTTGGGAAGGTACGGGCAGCGGCATAAACTCACCATGACTAGCTAACCGAGATTTTGCCCTTTGGCAAACTACACATCTAGCAATCACACGCACAACATCACGTCTCATCTTAGGCCAATAAAAGTGTGATTTTAACATGTCATAGGTTTTATTAATGCCAAAGTGACCCATCAATCTACCACTATGTGATTCATGCACAAGTAATTCATGCAAAGAACACTTAGGAATGCAAAGACGTTTGCACCGAAACAGATAGTTATCATGCGTATAAAATTTCACATCAGCCATGGAATCACAAGTCTTATAGATCTTACCAAAATCCAAATTAGTAGGGTAGAGTGGAATTATTTGAGAAAACCCTAAAAATTTGACACTTAACGAAGAGATCAAGGCATACCTCCTAGATAATGCGTCGGCTACAACATTGTCTTTTCCTTCCTTGTACTTGATGTGATAAGGGAAAGCTTCCAAGAACTCCAGCCATACAGCATGTCTCCTATTCAACTTCCCTTGTCTCTTTAGGTATTTGAGGCTCAAGTGGTCAGTGTGCACCACAAATTCCCTCGGCATCAAGTAGTGTTGCCAAACCTCGAAAGCCCTAACTAGCACATAAAGCTCTTTGTCATATGTCGGATAACGCAGTTGGGCATCCTTGAGCTTCTCACTAAAGAAGGCTATTGGCTTCTTCTCTTGCATCAAAACAGCACCTATACCGATTCTACTTGCGTCGCACTACAACTCAAATGGCTTGTCAAAGTCGGGTAGGGCTAACACGGGTGCGTTGGACAGCTTGTCCTTCAACGCTTGGAATGCGGCCTCTTGAGGTTCCTCCCACCTGAAATCAACATGTTTCTTAGTTAGGTCATTAAGTGGGGCAGCAAGAGTACTAAAATCACGAATGAAACGACGATAAAAGGAAGCTAAGCAGTGAAAGGAGCGGATGTCGCTTGTTGTTTTTTGCGTAGACCACTCCTTGATCGCTTGCACCTTCACTTCATCCACCTTCACACCGTCCTTGCCCATAAGAAATCCTAAAAACTCAACATGTTCTAAAGCAAAAGATCACTTGGAGAGTTTAGAATAAAGCTTCTCTTCACGCAAGGTTAGAAAAATCTCCTTAAGGTGTAAAACATGATCATGCAAAGATTTGCTGTAAACTAAGATGTCATCAAAGTATACAACAACAAATTTTCCTATGAATCGCCTAAGAACATGGTTCATAAGTCTCATGAAAGTACTTGGGGCATTAGTCAATCCAAACGGCATCACTAACCATTCATACAATCCATACTTTGTTTTAAATGTCGTTTTCCATTCATCACCCTCTTTCATTCTAATTTGATGATAGTCGCTCATGAGATCAATTTTAGAAAATATTACACTACCACTAAGCTCATCTAACATATCATCTAAGTGAGGTATGGGGTGACGATACTTTACCGTAATTTTGTTCACAGCTCGGCAGTCAACACACATTCGCCAAGTTCCACCTTTCTTTGGCACTAGAAGCACTGGAACGGCGCATGGAGACAAGCTCTCTCTGACATATCCCTTGCTAAGGAGCCCATCAACCTGCCTCTGAAGTTCCTTAGTCTCCTCAGGGTTGCTCCTATAGGCTGGTCTGTTTGGGATAGTCGAACCCGGCACAAAATCAATTTGGTGCTCTATGCCGCGGATTGGAGGCAAACCGGGCGGCATCTCTTCGGGTGTTACATCTTTGAACTCCTGCAAAACATCCAAGATAGAAGAAGGCACAGAAGCTAAAGGATCAAGGTCAGTAGTGCTAAAACAAAAAGATTTAAAGCGAAGTAAAATCAAAGGGCGATACTCGCCACAAAACTATTTTTGTAAAACAAGCGCTCGGCGCAAATCTTTTGCTTTCACATACAAGTTCACTTTCTTTTCTTTTTCTTGCCTTTTCTTTTCTTTTTCAGGCTTTCTTTTCTGTTTTTAACCCGTGCTCACTTTTTTCAAGGGGGCTGTTTTCATTCTTTTCTTTTCTTTCAAACCTGTGCTCACTTTTTTCACGGGGGTTGTTTTCATCAATTTTTTTATTCATAGGTCGTAAGGCCTCAAATTCAGCATGGGACTTTTCCAACCAGAGCTGGTCCTCAAGCACTTGCATGGGTGAAAGGGGCGTAAGTGTGAACTTCACTCCTTCCTTCTCAAGCTTGTACCGATTGCTCCTCCCTTCATGAGTGGCGTTGCGGTCGAATTGCCAAGGTCGGCCAAGCAATACATGTGATGATTGCATTAGGACTACATCACACCAAACTTCATCCTTATATTTCCCAATTGACAAGCTCACCAACACTTATTTAGACACTTTAAGGGCCTGACTATCATTCATCCATTGCAAAGAGTACGGCTTTGGATGTCTCACCACGGGTAGCCTTAATTTGTGCACAAGAAGCGTACTAGCACAATTAGTACAAGAGCCATTATCAATAATAAGAGAGCATACCTTAGTACCAATGTGGCACCTAGCATGGAATAGGTTCTCTCTTTGTTCCTCCTCACATGTTTCGGCCCTTGGATGCACACTCAAGTTACTTCTAACTACTAGTGATACGATCCGCGCTAGGCTTGAATTGTTTCTCTTTATGCGATCGTTGTTCAAGTATGGATTACGTGCGGAATAATAACTCAACTGAGCACTGACCCTGCTAGACATAATTATCTAGCCAACCCAGCTACGCAATCAAGGGTCTTGCTCGAACTTCTAACCACCCTCTAACCCTTGGTGAGGTTAGCAACCTAGATAGGCGAACAATAGGATGAACTTTCGATTTACTTGAGTTGTTCTTCGAGTGTTCGGACTCAAAGGATTCAAGGTTCTTAGTGAGATCAATTAACGCAAGTGTTTGGCTGAAAAATATCTTATTTTATTAAGCCAAGCGGCTGCCTTTAAATAGGCATAAACAATACAAGTTTAACTAAGACTAGAAAACCTATTTTAACTAGAACTCCTAAGCAACTTCGAAATAGAACTTCTACTAGTCTAATAACTATAAAAACTAATTAATAAATACAAATAAAGCCTTATAGAACTTCCTAGAAGCATTCGCATCATCAGGCCAAGGTTTCGGCCGAATTCTCCAAGTTGCGGGCTGCTCGCGTTCACACTACGCGCCAAAATGTCCACCCGCCCTAACTGTTGATTGGCTTGTCCGATTGGGCTGAAACTTGTCCCATTCGATAGCTAAGACCGCAAAATAGTAGGAGGGTGCTCCTCTTCCTGGTCCGGGCCTGAATGGTCCGAAGAATGGTGGTTGGCGTTGACAGACACGTTTTGAAGTCCTCGTCCGCGTAGGATTGCTGTCAGCGAAAATGTAATGAGCCATAACAAACAAACGGCTCGTCCGTTTCATCGGAATTTTTGATACAATGAAGAAGACATCATGAAGTTTCATAATTGATATAGATCTCATGATTATGACTTCTGATGATCGACATATGGTCAGACGAAGTTGTCCGTCACGTTTGCGCTTAGGACACTTGTGCATGCAAAAGTAGCAACGGGCCATCTTGCAAGTTGTTCGTCCAAATGTCCTCAAACTTGGCAGAGGCTCTCCCAAGATCCCAATCGGTCTTGTATTTATCTTGGAACCCGATTTGGAACCTTTCTTCCATGAATTGGCTCAGGTAGATGTGCAACCTTGCACTATGCGCCTCCAAGCCACCTTCCATGTCATCCTTCTCCTAAGGACTTGATCCAGCAACGTTCCTTGCCTAGTTTCCATGTCTAGAGGTTTTTGTAACATCCCTTGAAGCTTTGGAACATCTTGGGCTCGATGTTTTGGGTTGATTGGCCTTGGTCGCAAGGCGTGTGCGCGTTGTACGTGCGCTAGGGCTAGCCTTGGGGCTAGGATCGTATCAACTAGGGTAACCGGATCACAAACCCTAGGTTCATGATCCTCCTCTTCTTCCTCACTGCCCTCTTTCGAATCCTCCACTATCTCACAATCATCCTCCGAATCCATCTCTCCATTGTCCCTAATGATCAGAACTCTCTTGTTGGGACATTCGGCCTGCTTATAGGCTCGGCCACTACACTTAAAACACACTATGTCTCGAGTAGGCACACGGTTAGTATTAGGAATTGGAACTTTAGAAGGAGTAGGGTTTGCCGAATTACCTTTGGTACCATATGAAGGCTTAGATACCTTGGGTGTGTCCTTGTTGTCCTTGTTCCCCTTGGACCATGTAGACTTGTTCCAAGTGGAAGTCCGAGAAATAAAAATAGACGGCTTAGAATAGGCTGCCTTAGCCTTGCGTTGCCTCTCAATCTTTGCAGCCATGTGGAGCATCTCCTCCAACGTCCTATATGGAAGCAACTCCAATGAATCTGTTATCTCTCGGTTTAGTCCTCCAAGAAACCTAGCCATCTTAGCTTCCTCATCTTCTATCACATGAACCCTAGCCATAAGAACTTCCAACTCATTGTCATAGTCATTCACTATTTTGGACCCTTGGGTGAGTTTTTGCAAGCGCTAAAGTTAGTCCCTATGGTAGTACGGTGGGACAAACCTTATCTTCATTGCAAACGTCATGTTTTCCCAAGTAGTCACAGGACCTCTCAAATCCTCACTGACTTGCTCCCACCACTCGGCAACATAACCAAAGAACTCTACGGACGCTAACCTTATCTTTTTCTCATCCGTGTAGTTGTGACACCTTTGAAAAATGGCCTCTATCTTTCGTTCCCAAACCAAGTAGGATTCGGGATCATCCTTCCCTTCGAAGGATGGAACCTTAATCTTGACATTCCCAACATGATTGTCAGCTTGCTCATGCTCCTCGCAATGCGGCTATTCAAGGTGACGGTCTCGCCCACCAAAGGTGCGTCTGCCACGTCCATGCGCACCTCCTCGGCGCATTTGGAAACCCCTCGGTCCTGCCATGTGAAACTCCTCCTCACCCTAATCTTCAGAACCCTCTACCTCTTGCTCACTGGACTGGTCATCGCTCGGTGGAGGCACATATGCCTCTCGGTTTACTCTAGGGTTTAGGCGTTGCACAAAGTGTGCCCCGGGGGCTTATGGAACCCTACTCTCACGTTCCCTAGTCTCAACCTGCTGCTTCCAAGCATTTAGGTTCTGTAGCTGGGCTGCTATGTCTTGTAATGCCTTGGCTACATCAGCCGTTTGTTCCTTTCCTGAATCGCCTGACATCCTGAAAGTCACAAGAAAATTTCCAAGCGTAAAATTGCCTAAAACTATCTCTCCCTCACGTGTTTACTCTCGTGTTTGTCTCTCTATTAGTCTCACAAAATCTCTCAAAGAAAAATGTCCAGATCCATCTCCAACGTGTCCAAGATGAACCTGACTCGAAGAATTTTCAAGAAAAAGCTTCTAAAGAGACACACAAAGAAAACTATCGTAGAAGGAAATTTTGAGGTAATATACTCGAATCAATTGCAAGAATCAATCAATTACTCAAGTATACTACAAAGTAGAAAGTCACAGCAGTAGTAGAATCAAAGAAAAGCTCAAAATAATCAGATTGAGTCAGTTTACAAACTCAAAAACGCTAATGGCATGCGATTAGGGTTTTAAGACTTGTTCTGGCCACAACTTTTGATTTCGAAATCCAAATCCAATGATTCTTTTTGCTATAAACCACAAATTCACTATAGTATTTGATTTTGGAAGTACCTGATTTTTTTTTGAATGGTACTGATTTCTCCTCTGTTCTATTTTTAATGAAATTGTTTTCCTTTTTTTTTTTAATGACTTGCTTCACACTCTTTTTCTCTTTCTTTTTTTTTGAATTCAATGCAACACACAACGCAAATTAACTAAGACACTTTGGGGGACTTTGTTTTTTTGACAAAAGAAAAGACCTACAAATTGTTGAGATGATTTGCACACTAATCGCACACACAAGACACACTAACACACAACACGCAAGAGAATTTGTGTAGAAGAGAATGAAGGAATACCAATTCTAACAAAGAAAATGATAAATTAAAGGGATAGATTTACCAAGTCGGGACAGCTGAGCTTCGCTACCAACTGATGCGTTCCTTAGTATCTAGAACGTCCTCCTTCGATCGTTGTCCAGCGATGTGGGTTTCAATGCGGAATTTAACTCGAACAAAGCACATGAACCTCCAAGTCACAATGCTTGGCAATCCACGCCGAATCCCTTGAGGATCTTGCGTCAAACCTTTGAACCTCCAAGTCGCAATGCTTGGCAATCCAAAGAACGAGTGACTCAATGAGAGGTGCTTTCAAGTTTTACTTGACAAGCTAATCGAATGCACGAAACTCAATTAGTTGCAAGGCTTATCAAGAACAAGTGGATAGAAGTGCAGGCACAACCGTTTAGGTCAAAAGGCCCAAGTGGCTTTGCTTGCGGGTCCGCCGAATCACATTTTAAGGAAACAAGGCGTTTTCCTTATTCCCTCGAGCGTTCCCACTGAAATTTGGAGGGAAACTTCCTAACACATAGACGAAGTGATGGCCTAAATATTGTGCGAGGAAATATGCTCCAATCTTCAAAAGGCTTGGCAGTGGCTTTCACTGTCCAATGCGGGCTTGTGATTTGGGCCTATCCCAAATCCTTTGGGATTTTCTCCTGATTTTTAGCCTGGACTCCATTCTTGTATTATAAATAACCATGGCCTGGACAAAAATAGAAAAAGGGCGCTGGTGGACCATCCGCGGCACGGATCAAGGTCACAAGGTACGGCTGGGGCGCGCGCAGGCTGGCTTCCTTCGAGGTTGTCTCTGCCTTCAGTTCCATGTGGATAAGGCTGCTGAGTCTTGTCTGTAAGTTTCGGGCCCTGGCTCGAGTGATTGGGCCCGTGGGAGGCAATGGGAGGCTCGCGGCTGCGGCTGCTGCATCCTCCAAGGCTCGGGCCTTGGCGCGGGTGGTTGCGCCTGTGGGCGCGGCACTAGGGTTGGCTCCGGCTGGGGTCATATCAGAATGGAGTACGTTACCACTCCCTAATCAACTCATGCGGCGGATCATACTCCCCCACCATCCGACAATATCCGATTGGAGTACGTTACCACTCCCCACCTATTTCGTGCGCTGGTTCATACCCCTGTTCGCCAACCAGACATCAGCAACGATATCCAACGGGCAGCAGCGTACGGAAGGATCTCTTATCAATCTCCAATGGGCAGCAGCGTCCGGAAGGATTCTCAGCATCAACCTCCTAGTAGGCAGCAGCGTCCGAGTGGAGTTTTCATTTCAATTTTTCATCACCAACCTCCAACGGGCACCAACGTCCGAGTGGAGTTTCCATTTAAATTTCCACATCAATGTCTCAGGGGCAACAACCCCCAAGTGAAGTTCACATCTACCTTATTTACATTTCCTGCATTTTATCTCCTCCAGAAGTGACTTTATTTACATTTCCAGCATTTCATCTCCTCCCAGAGTGACATTAGCACATGTCTTTTCAAAAATGTTGTAAGCAGTCACGTCCCCACAACATGTCTGTCTTTCTTTTTTTTTTTTAAATTGTTGTAAGCGGTTCGTCCCCACAATATGTGTCTTTAAATGTTGTAAGTGATTCGTCCCCACAACATGTCTAGGCCGCGTAAGCGATTCGTCCCCATGCACTGTTTTTAAAATGTTGTAAGCGATTCGTCCCCACAACATGTCTAGGTCGCGTAAGCGGTTCGTCCCCACGCACTGTTTTTAAAATGTTGTAAGCGGTTCGTCCCCATAACATATCTAGGTCACGTTAGCGGTTCGTCCCCACGCACTATTTTTAAATGTTGTGAGCGGTTCGTCCCCACAATATCTCTAGGTCGCGTAAGCGGTTCGTCCCCACACACTGTTTTTAAATGTTGTAAGTGATTCGTCCCCACAACATGCCTAGGTCGCGTAAGCGATTCGTCCCCACGCACTGTTTTTAAAATGTTGTAAGCGGTTCGTCCCCACAACATGTGTCTTTATAGGTCGCGTAAGCGGTTCGTCCCCACGTACTGTTTTTAATGTTGTAAGCAGTTCGTCCCCACAACATGTGTCTTTAAATGTTGTAAGTGGTTCGTCCCCACAACATGTGTCTTTCTAGGTCGCGTAAGCGGTTCGTCCCCACGCACTTTACTTTCCGCACCTTGCTTTACTTTTCACAAATTACTTTCCGCAAATTACTTCAAGTCTGCATGTATATTTATGTAACTCATATTAAGATTTATGCATTGCGTCCCTTTTAAATTCCCGACGTATCATTCTACATTTCAAAAGTCAACAGCAACGGACTACGAGTACTACCCTCCCCGAAGCTAAATTTACTTTTCCGCACCAGCAATTGACTACGAGTGCTACCCTGACCGGACCTGAGTTTACATTTTCTGCATAAGATGTCCGAAAATTGTGGTGTCCCCGTTCGGACGTCAAATTATATTTTCCGCAATTTACTTTCAACATCAATGTAGTGACTACGAATACTACCCTTGCCCAGGTTAAAATTCACCAATCACCCACTCTAAGGTAAGTATGCATTTACATTTCGCATTTTCAAAACCATTGCTGGTTCGGGAGCAACCATCTTTACTGCCCATCAAAAATCTCGGTTACACCCAATTTTTGATAAGACAGTAAAGAGGGGGCAACTGTTGCTACCCGATTTTTTATTTTAAATTTTTTGATGAAACATTTTTCACACTTTTTGTCGACAATTTTCTAAAATCATACTTGCATTTATTTTCGTCAATATGTTATTTATTTCTACACTTAATGTTATTAAAATTTTATTTCATACTTGTTTCGCATTTTTATCGCTTTTCCCGTTCAAACTCGAATCGATTCTGAGTAAAATTCTTGAAACCAATGGTCGAACATTTTCGTCCTTTAGCTACTTATTTTTTATTATTTTTCTAACTCTCGCTATCTCGTTGCGCTTCATTCAATTTTTATTTTAGCATTTTTTCTACTCGAACTTTTGTCGCTTATTAGCAAATTTTTATCGAGCGATACGGTGAACTTTTCGTCGCTCACTGTATGCTATTTATTTTAGCTTATTTATTTTACGTTTTAAACAATTTTGGTTCGAATTTTTGTTCATTTCTATGCAAGATTGCTCGTACCGTTGACTTGGACTGAATAATTAAATAATAAATGAAGCCCTTCATCTCCACCATTGATCTAGTTGACTTTGAAAATCAACCAAGATCAAATGGTTGAGATAATTACCACGTAGGCATGCCACCTTCAAGTTGGGTTCATGCACAAACGCAGAGAAGCAAGCTGTCCTCGGCCATCCTCAATTGCGTCAAGCCTCGATCGTCATCCTTGCGCAACCTCAGGCACACAACCACTCTAGCATTGTTCCTCCCTTGCTCCTCAAGTTTGCCACGACCACGCGCAGCCACCTTGCCAAAAATCCACTCGCGATCACGCCTATAAATAGCTAGCTCCTTCCCTCATTTTTGCTCGCTAATTCACGAATACCCTCTCCCTCTCTAGCGCTGGTTCACTAGCACGAACAGTTGGTTAAAGTTACTCACAGTTGAAATTTTTGAAGCTCGTTTCGAGTTTATTTATTTGCTCTCTTTCAAAAATTTGTTTCTTCGTGTTTTCAAATGATAATTAGCCATTTTGATTTCAAATAAATTCTATTTGATATCTAGAATAATTACAACATTTTAATTTTCTCAATCGTTGGCCATTCGAGCCAATTTCAAACTTTTTATTAATTTTAATTCATTTTTGAATTAATTGAGTGCTGTTTTGGTTTAATTTATGTGTTGTGATTGCATGCGAAGCTTACTGTGGGTGTAGGGAATTTTCCTGGTAAGGTTTTGGCCACAGGCATGACCGTTTTTCCTTGGTCGCCGACAATGGAGCCGGCGACGCAAGGAAGAAGAAAGGGGAATAGTGCAGGGATCCTATTTAATTTAATTTGGTTTTGGGGCTTGGCCCAGGAAAAAAAAGAAACGCGGGCGTTGTGCCCGCGTGAAGAGGGAATCTGGGCCAACGCAGGCCCAGCGTGGGAGAAGAAAGGCTGGGGCGCCTTGCACCCAAGCAGGGGTAAGCTGGGTCGTTCGGCCTAGCGAGAAAGATAGCAGGCGTGGGCTGCTTTTGCCCACGCAGACAACCAGCCCAGTGGGTTGAGCTGTCTTAGGCCCCAGCTGGCGAGGCCCGAATTCGGCCCAGTGGGCCGAGGCTCAATTTCGGCACGCTATCTAGTTTTTTCTTTTTTTGCTGATTTATCGTACGCTTATGCTATGTAATTAATTATTTTCGCATGTTCTGGATGCTTAAATAATTATTTTTGCTTGCTTTTAAATCATTAAAATTTTCTAGTATGCAATAATTTGTTAAATCTTTATCTATTTTTCAATTATTTATTACTCGTACTAACAATCTCATTTTGCAGGGTGAATCCACACGTGACTTCCCAATAAGTATAAGTTCTCTCCCTTTTTATTTATTTTAACGTCTTTTACGCTTGTATGCATGGATATTTAGAAATGTTAGATTCAACACATCTATTGGGTATGATCACTAAAGTAGGACTTTTTTTCCAAGCATGATTTAAACACCTCGTTTATCTGGTAACCTTTTTAGGATGTGACTCGGGTGCCTAACACCTTCCTGAGTCCATAATGTGAGATTTAAACCAATGTTCTCGGGTTTAGACCCATTTTGCCTTAGCTTTTTATTTTGTTTTCTGCCATATTCTCAAACAATAGGTTCCCTATAAACCTAGAAACAAAATAGGGTGGCGACTTCATTGCATTATGTGAGATGAGTCTGATTTTGTCTCACGTCTAGTCCCAAACTCGCGTCGCGCAATAAAATCCAAAAAGAGGGTGCGGCACTAGCGCTTGCTAATAGTTGTGATTATAACCCATTTTTCAAATCATAAGTTTTATGCCATCCATGTTTGAACACTTGTTAAAGCTTTGATCACCAAAGTATGGGTTATCAAAATAGTCTTGGACTCAATATGCATTAGGTTATCTTAGTTAGGCAAGATGGAAATGGTGCTTCCATAAGTTTAACTATGGTTATACTTATTTAGGCTATCAAAATGGTTTTGGTCCTAAGGCATGAGATGAGATTAAATATGTATAGGTATGTGATATCCTCGATCTTATAATATTTCTAAAAGTTACATGTGATGTAATTAGTAAATGAGTTACCTACCTAAATAACATGATTTTAAGCGTCATGTCAAAGCTGAGTTTATAATTAAGTGAAATATGAATTTTAGCCCACTTTCTAAATCCAATATTTGTGATTTCTGTAATTAATCGCAAGGGTGATTAATTGAGTGAGAGCTTGATTGAGCTTAAATTGTAGATATTTTTACTATCTATTTTCATGTAATTTAGATGGTGATTCTACTAATTAGAGATGAATTTCTCTACAAGTGGAGAAAATAGATCTGGAGAGGAAGTAAGCAAAGAGGGGAGAATAAGGAGCAAAATCTGGGC
Source organism: Viola odorata (assembly GCA_963691705.1). Classification (NCBI taxonomy): domain Eukaryota; kingdom Viridiplantae; phylum Streptophyta; class Magnoliopsida; order Malpighiales; family Violaceae; genus Viola; species Viola odorata. The sequence continues at coordinate 47,274,940 of OY829538.1, read as the reverse complement.
AGAATGGAGTAGACACCTTTCTTGGCCAAGAACGGCGTCTAAGACTATAAACAAAGATGTTACGCTGCTTGGGAGGCAACCCATGTTTTTACTTTAGTTTGTTTTGTTTCGAATAAATAATGCTCTTCCTCTAGAATCTAATAATGATTTCTCATCTGTCATGATATGAAGCTCGAAGACCAATGGACGGCCGCTCTTCTGGACCAATAGAAGGAGATAAACTCCTTCAAATCTTCATCGCTGCCCAAAATTGAGCAACTGCTTTGCAAACATCCCATCTGGAGTCCAATGTCTCTCTAACTAGAAACTTTGACTCTACCTTTCCCAATGATGAAGCTCCACCACCTTTTATTAATGACCTTGCCCCAGGTTGTTTGTTTCTTTTTCCTTCTTTTTATTTTCTATTTTTCTATTTTTTTTTGTTTTTGTGTTTTTGTGTTTTTCTTCCCTTAAACATTAAGGACAATGTGTCTAATTAGTGTGTGTGTATGGGGGGGGGGGGGGGGGGGGGATGTGATTTGTTATGTGCCTACTGTGTTGTTGTGTTTCTTGTGTGTTTTAGATATTTTTCCAATTTTAGGTTTAATTTTAAATTTTTGCATGATTTTTCCTTTTGATTTTTGTGTATTTTTAGGTTAGTCTTTGTATGTTTTGTGTTTTCTGTGTTGCAAAAAATCAAAATTCTCTTTTTCTCTTGAAAAATTATCTCAACACTTTAAATACCATGACACTTCACTAATCAAATCCATGTTTTATTAACAAGGCAACCATAAGTGTAACATGTTCAATACCAGCATCTCTTGCTTATCACCATAGACTCATAATTAGTTTAGCTTGGAACCTAAAATGATCATTGGAGGAACACCATAAAACTTTCTTGGCCAAGACATGTACCAAGAATGCAGTTTTCTATCATTGACCAAGAATAATTTAACTATCTAGAAAAATATAAGAGTTGTGTGTCATTAATTCTGCACTGCCTGTAGAGTCACTAAATTCCTTGCTTATGATTGTGGACACTTCTAGAACCAACGGGGCTGCACGGTGTTGGTAATTCGGTGTCATCACCCCTTAAATAGGTGAAACTCCCCGAAGTGCATTTAGCTAAGCCAAAGGTGTCCATTACTTGAGCTTTATGTGTTTATTTTTCTACAAGCAAGAGGAAGAAAAGAATAAAAAAGAAAGCACTACAAAAGACTCCAAAGTGAGCAAAACAAAAGAAAACAAGAAGAAAGAAAGAAACAGTGCAATAAAGACTCCAAAGTGGGCAAAGAAAAGATCTCAATGCAGACATGACTTGGAAATAATTTGTGTTGATATGTTTAATTTTCTGTCTAATGTATGCGCATATGCTTGTGTCAACAACTCTATATATTTCTGGATTAATGCCTAAGACAAATAAAAATGTAATCAAACGTTTAGTTCCTCCAACTGTTCTCTTAAGTGCAAGGCTGACTATTATGATGCTATTGTGATGGATGAGATGTTTATGGATATTGAAGTGTCTGTGTATTTTCTGTGTTGAGTCGGATCTTTAAAAGAAATTGAGTTGCTGGTTTTTATTTTGTTTTTGTTTGTTGAATACTTGAGGGCAAGCATTAGCTTAAGTGTGAGGGGATTTGATTGAGCTTAAATTGTAGATGTTTTTACTATCTATTTTCATGTAATTTCGATGGTGATTCTACTAATTAGAGATGAATTTCTCTACATGTGCAGAAAATAGATCTAGAGAGGAAGTAAGCAAATAGGGGAGAATGAGGAGCAAAATCAAGGCAGAATGGAGCAGACACCTTTCTTGGCCAAGACGATCCTTCTTGGATGTTAGAAGATTTCAGCTGGGCTTGAGGAAACAAAATAGTGGGCTTAGGACACTTGGCTGAAGACGCGTGTTTGCACGGCTGCTTCTAGAAGGCGCGGCTGGACATAACTTTGAATTTCAATTCAAATCACGGAATCAAATTTTGAGGGATTTGTTATTTGATTTGATTTGGTTAGTTATTTAGAATTTAAATTTAGATTCAAATTACAATTTTTAAAACTAGGATTTGCTAGAGAATTTTAAGGGAGAAAGAACACTATAAATATTCTTCCTTACCTTCCCTAGAGGAGATATCTCTTCTTCCAGTTCAATTTTATTTCGTTCAATTGCTTTTTTTATATTTAAATAGTTTTACCGTTTTATCTATTTTTCTTGTCTTGCTATAACTAATATTTCTTGTTCTTAGTAGAGGTGTTTAAAGCATGAGTATGAGCTTGCATGAGACCTAACTGATCTTACTAATCTTAACATATTTTCTGATTGATTTTAGACCTAGCTAATCTAGAGTTGAATAGATAATGTAGCAGTCATTCTTCTTGGTCATGGATTATTGACCAAGAGGATTGAATTAGACACCTACACGCTAGCAAAATATCCACAAAATGGTAGGGGGAAAGGTTAATCAGATCCAGTCCCGATTAACGCCCGAAGATACTAATCTGGAGTTGTCTTCTCCTAATCGTTCATCAACCAATTTAGTAAACCCTTTAACCAGCAAGGTGCTAGTTGGTTAGGCATCATCTCTAAGCGTACCTGAGGTGGTGTTCATACAGGAGGGAAACAAGGGTTATAAGCGTACCTTGATCCTATAGCAACTCTGTAGATTAAATATGAATACCCATGGGTCTATGATTGCAACTCATATCTCATCGCTTGTCAAACCTCTACTAGGAATTTTTCTAATATTTGATATTTTCATCTTGATCTGTGTCTTGACCAAGAACCTCATTCTTGGCCAAGACTGTTTACTTGCTTTATTTATTTTCCAATTTTTTTTAGTTTTAAACAAAAACCCCCTAATTTCACCTAAGTGATTAATTTTGGCTTTTTATCTTGTTTTAAGTCTACCCATTCTCTGTGGATTGAACCTCTTACCACTATTTGCAATCTTTTGTAAGTACTGATAAGTTGTATTTATTTTTGACGGATTCGACACCCATCAGAGCTTTATTAATTGTTACTAAATGTTCTTTGCATACCTTGTTATAGATCAATGACTGCTACTAATAATCCGACACTATCTCTGCAATCTATCCTTGAGAAGGATAAGCTGACTGGTCCTAATTTCCTTGACTTGTTTAAGAACCTAAGAACTGTTATTAGGCAAGAAAGGAAATTGTATGCCATTGAGGAAAGTGTTCCTAAGGAACCACCTGTTAATACTATAAAAGCTATAAAGGGTGATTACACGAAACATTCCAGTGATGCTCTTGATATTGGTTATCTTATGTTAGCCACCATGAGTCCAGACCTTCAGAAGGATATGGAGCACATGGGTCCCTTAGACATAAACAACTATTTGAGGGAAATGTTCCAACAGCAAGCCAGGTAGGAAAGGTTTGACACTATCAAGGCTCTGCATTTATGCAAGATGACTGAAGGTGCATCTGCGAGCACTCATGTTATGAAGATGAAAAGCCACATTGATTACCTTGAGACACTTAAATTTCCCATTACTCAAGAGTTGGCTACATATTTGATTAAGAATTCCCTTATTAATAAGTATGATCAGTTTGTTATGAACTATAATATGGGGAATATGGAGAAATCCATTATGAGTTGCATGGGATGTTGAAGACTACTGAACAAAACATCAAGACAGTGTCTACCCCTATCTTGATGGTTCAGAAAGGAAAAATGATGAAATGGAATGGCAATAAATGTGGCTATAGTAAGCCTAAACCTAAACCTATGAAGAAAACAACAAAGATACCAAAGGTTGGAACTTGCCCTTTCTGCAATGAACCTGGTCATTGGAGAAGAAATTACAAGTTATATCTAGAAGATCTGAAAAAGGAAGAAGAGTAGTGAGACTACTGCTTCTGGTATTTATGTTATAGAAATTAATATTTCTATTCCTACTTCTTGGGTATTGGATACCAGTTGTGGTACTCACATTTGTGTAAATGTGAAGGTTCTAAAAAGAAGTAGATCTTTGAAAAAGGGAGAGGCAGACCTACAAGCTTGTAATGGAGCAAAAGTTATTGCTAAAGCTATAGGAAGTTATGAACTATTTATGCCTAGTGGGCTTGTTTTGGTTTTGAACAATTGTTATTTTGTTCCAGCTTTGAGTAGGAACATAATTTCATTTTCTTATTTGGAACAAGATGGATTTGATTTGATTATTAAGAATAAGAAAATTTCAATTCTTTGGGATGTTGTACATTATGCAAATGGTGATTTACATAATGACATCTATGTTCTAAACCTTAATGTTCCAAATGAACAACCCATTTATAACATATCTACCAAGAAGTTTAAATCCAATGTTTTAAACCCATCCTACCTATGACATTGTCGTTTAGGTCATATAAATGAGAAACGCATATCAAAACTTCATAAGGATGGATTTTTGAGTCAATTTAATTTTGAATCATATAACACTTATGAATCTTGTTTATTCGGGAAAATGACAAAGAATCCCGTTACTGGACAAGGTGAAAGGCTAATGATTTATTGAGCCTTATACATACTGATGTATGCGGTCCAATGAGTACTGCTACTAGAGGTAGATATCAGTACTTTATTTCATTCACAGATGATTTCAATTGATATGGCTATATCTACTTAATGAAACATAAACATGAAAGTTTTGAAATATTTAGGACCTTCCAGAATGAAGTATAAAATAAAATTGGCAAGACAATTAAAGCACTTCGATCAGATCAAGGTGGTGAATATTTGAGTTAGGAGTTTGATGATCATCTTAGAAATTGTGGAGTTGTTTCACAATTAACTCCTCCAGGAATGCCACAATGGAATGATGTATCTGAAAGGAGGAATCGAACTTTATTGGAGATGGTTTGATCTATGATGAGTCAAATTGATCTTCCTCCTACCTTTTGGGCTTATGCGCTGGAAACAACTATATTCACACTAAACCGTGTTCCAACTACGGTAGTAGAAAAGACACCGTATGAGATATGGACTGGTAAAGTACCTAGTTTATCTTTTCTGAAGATTTAGGGGTGTCACGCTTATGTGAAGCGTCAAATCTCTGAGAAATTAGGACCCAAATCTAATAAATGTACTTTTATAGGGTATCCTAAAGAAACTACAGCATACTACATCTACAATCCATCTGAGAACAAAGTATTTGTTGCTCGAAATGTAGTTTTTCTAAAGAATGAGTATATCTCTAGTAGAATCAGTGGGAGTAAAGTAAATCTCGAAGAAGTTCGAGAACCATAGAGTGACATTTCAATGCTTGAGGAGCCTACTCAAGATTAACAAGAAGTTGTTGCATCTAAAGAAGTTAAACGTAGATCTAGTAGGACTAGATAGGAGCCTAAGAGATATGGATTTCTCATTACTGAAGGAGAAGAGGTTTTGATTCTGGATCAAAATGAACCTACATCCTATCAGGAGGTTATGTCCAGTTTAGACTCCAATAAATGGTTTGAAACCATGAATTCTGAAATGCAATCCATGTATGACAATCTAGTATGGACTTTAATTAGTCCACCTGATAGGATAAAAACCATTGAGTGCAAGTGGGTTTTCAAGAAGAAAACAGACATGGATGGCAAAGTGCATACCTTTAAAGCAAGGCTGGTTGCAAAGGGTTTCAAACAAACTCATGGTATTGACTATGATAAAACCTTCTCACCAGCTGTTATGATAAAATCTATTAGAATTCTCTTTGCCATTGCTGCATACTATGATTATGAAATACGACAAATGGATGTCAAAACAACATTTCTTAATAGAAATTTGCTTAAAGATGTGTACATGACACAACTCGAGGCTTTTGTTCATTCTGAGAATACTAATAAGGTATGCAAGCTTCAAAGATCCATTTATGGATTGAAGCAGGCTTCTCGGAGTTGGAATCTTTATTTTGATGAAGCAATCAAAGAGTTTGGATTCATCAAGAACGAAGATGAACCCTGTGTCTACAAGAGAATCCATCGAGTCCACTCTACAAACTCATCGAACCTGGCTCCATTACCATTTGATAGAAGAAAAATTCTCACACCGATCTCTCTTCATGGAATGATAGTGTCTACTTTGGGCCTAAAATCACATGGTGATTGAATGCTTATTTCGTGTATACTCATCATCTATTTTGATTATATTTGAGATGACGATAATGCTAATTTGGGCATATTTCCTTCCTTTTTGCAGAAACAAGTCAAAGGAATCAAGAAAGAAAGAAAGGAACGAAAGAGCCTAGAAAAAAGAGCTAAATGAACCAGTGGTGATCAAGAGTTAATACTACATAACCACATCTCTTCCCTAGGCCTAAGGAAGATTAATTCACACCAGACCAAGGGAGATGAAAACGGAAATCAGTAGGCCAGTGAGATGGGGTTGGGCCGCAAGGTGAAGGCAAAACGCATCAACTGCCTCTTTTTGAAAAACGTTTATCATAAGGGATTATCGATTGTAAAAATCACAAGGGGATAAGAATAAATCAACTTTCTATCTTTGGATTATTTTATTGTTAGAAAAACAAGGAAAGAATGACTACTTAATTTTTCCTTGTTTCAACTTAGGAGTTATCTTTTCTTTTAGCTATTCGTTTCTAGTCTTTGAAATTGGAATTCAAGATGTTGCTCTTTTCCCTCTTGCTCTCTGATAAGATTCGAGTTTCTGCGGGGGCGGAATAAGGATTATGGCTGTCCGGAATCACTGTGGCTGCTGTCCGTGGTACCTGCAAAGCGCCGGAGGGGGGCTCCGACGTAGACACTCCGATGCTTAAGTTAGTATGGCTATGAAATTCTGCAGAGATTTTAGTAGAGAATTGCCTTTACTTTAGATCTAGAATGGGGTGGTATTTATAGGCAGAAGAGAAGGCGTTACCCTAGGGGGCGTTATCGAGGGGAGATAACGCCCAGGGTGACGTTATGTGGGTCCCCAGACATGATATCGCTATCGGGATATCGCCTATGTGATGCTATCGGCCTTCCTGGGATAGGATGACGCCATGTGCCCCCCCCCCCCGCGCTGATGTCGACTATCCTAGGGTGCACAGCTTATCGCGGGCGGCAACCGGGTGCCGGAGTAAGTCAAGGTCTACAGGAGTCTGCCCTTGTCCACGGGTGAGATGACGAATGTACCCTTGGTGTTTCATCAATTGTTATCATAAGCCCAACTGAAAACGAGCCCGAGTGTTTACCAAGGGCTTCTTTCTCTGCCTCTGGAGAAATGCTACCCCGTTCATACTGTGGCTGATTCACAAGAATTTTTGGATTCTTCTGATAGTACAGAGGCACAGGATCCCCGATAGCGGGTCAGATAACGGGAACAAATCCCTTGAGTTAGACATTGGTCATAATGAGGGTAGTGATCGAACTGTCGGTGGAGATGGTGTTGTAGTGGTGTCGGTGAGGCACGAAAACTGTAACGCTGACATCCCCGCAATATGCTCGATACGACTGACATTGGTGAGGTAGAGTATCATGATGTTACCTCTTCAGGACTCTATACATCATTCTGAAAGCGATACGTCCCTGTCTTTTCTGCATATTTTCAAATATGTCCTGTTAATAAAATATCAAGTAATGATAGATTCCAGTTACCTTCATAGGTTTTCGCTTATGCATATCGCTTTCTTTTTTCAAGCGCGTAAGCCATTTGTAAACCGACATGGTTTTCCTCATAAACTACCTACGATTTTTGCGGTCTTACGCCGTTGCTACCTGCAATATCGACGCAGTTTTACGCTGCTCGGAGCCACCTGCGATATTGCGCGATTTTTATGCTATGGGCCGCCTACAAATCACATGGCGTTATGTTGTCATGGACCTTAGCCCATGTTCTGCTTGAGCATTTCGGGCATCTTTTAGAAGCTCTGCGTCAGCCTTCTCTCCTATCGCTGTTAGATAATCGGAGCGGCCCAATTTTTGAGATTCCCAGGTGAACAACTGTTGCTTTGGATCTATAAATGCGACCCTTATTCTAGTGCCAATTCTTCACATTCTCTCTACTGCTTTTTTGCCATTTTCTCATGGAAGATCTCACCAGAAATTTCCTGATCTCCAAGGCTCTGACCCTCAAAAATCTTACCGAGGGTGACATCAACTTCCTAGAGAACATGCTGACAAAGTCCGGTGAAGATATCCTGGAGTTTCGGGGAATGATGGCCCCCATCCAGGCCAGGATTGGGTCCGCTACCATAGAGGACTTCAATCCCATCGGGAATGTCTCCAAGTTGGCCATCGTCGCCTGCCGTATTGAAGTAGCCATCACCCTGCTGCAGCAGAGGAAGGTCCTCTGCTGCAGAGGAAGGACCTGCTGAACTGCTACTTGAAGAGCATGAGGAAATACCCCTTCTGAGCTGACTTCGTTGGAGGAGGCCTTGAGGGATGTCCCTACCCTATTGGTGGATGATGATGATAACGGGTCCCGGGCCTAAAGGCTTGCCGCTGTGGCATCTTTTTTATTTTCCTTTTGTTATGTATGCGGACGTATATCCAGGCCGCTAGCTCGTAATGAAACTTATTTCCGTTATTGAGCTTGTGATTCCTTTCTTTCTCTTTTTTTTTTGGGGGGGGGCGTCAGCCCTTGCTTCAATCGAGAGTTGTAATTAAGCCCAACTGAAAATGAGTCTGCCACTGATCAGAACTTTGCAGTTTTTATTCTCCTCTTTCTGCCAGATGGCGATGGTTGCTTCGGCAAACCGTAGGGTGCTAATCATGCGCCGTCTTTTCAGCATTAACTGATTGGGCGATTTTTCTATATTTCTTGATTGTGGAAAAATTCCCAACAGGCGTGCCCGAAGGACCTGATTCTTCCATTATGATTGATCTTCTCGAGATGCATTAAATCATGTTCTTTTCATGCCTGGAGAAAATCGAAGAGTCTCGCTACTCCGACTATTTATGGGAAGTTCTCCTTCTTCTCTTTTTTCCTGTTCATCTTCTTCTTAGTATTTTTCTGTTGCTACTGACTCTAGTTCTTCATGGCTGACTCATATGATCAGGTTTCTGATGAACGTGAGATTTGCCCAACCCCTCCAACCACACCGGATTCGGATGACCCTCCTTCGCCGTCGTGCCTGAGAAAGCGATTGCACCGCTGCGGTGGTCGAAAAAGGCCGAAGAAGAGAGCGAAGATCAGTAGCACCGACTGGTTTTCTTCATTTTCAGCCCCTCCGGTTTGTGAGGATAAAAAATCATCTCCTCCTGCCGACTGGTTCGAAGAGGAGGTTCCTCCGAGAGATACCGTCGTCAAGGCGGCACCTTCTGATATAAAAGAGGAATCCAAACCATTAGTGTGGAGTACTGAGCGAAAAGCTGACGAGTTCTCTCCTTTCATTGATGAGGAACTTCCATTCTTAGACGAGGAGTATTGGTGTTGGCCTTCCTATTGGCCTGCCGATGATTGATTCCGCCCTTGGCATTCCCTTGTAGATGCCGTATGGCTTATTATTGAATTTCATAATGTTTTACTTCTTTAGTCTTGTATGTTCCGGCGTTAGCCTCTCTGTTGGCTGGCTATCGCTGAGAAATTAACCGTTGCTCTAACTGCAACTGTTTGTAACTAATTGTCAGCAACTACCTCTTCTAGAAGATATAAATGCGTAGACATAAATACCCTTCTGAAGCTTTCACACGTGTCACTTTTACTTGGGGACGTGCCCCATTTTCACAGGCTGTTCAACTTCTTCGTACTCAGCCTTTAAAAGGGAGTAATTGCTCTCTTTCAATACTCTTTGCTCTCGTTTTGAAATTTCTCCCTTCTCTCTCTAGATTTTGCTCCGAAGGAAGTTACGACCACCGTTCGCTGGTGCAGACGGTTTGTCCACCGCCTTCTGATTCAAGGTACTTCACCTCTTTCCCTCAGATTTTCTTCTTGCCGATTCATTATGAGCACATCTAGAATACTCAAAGATTCTCAGTGGCCTCTGGTCGCAAATAGGTCTTTGAGGAGTCTCCAGATTCTCCAGCAGCCTATAGCTTTAGAAATAGAGAGAACTCCCAGTATTTTCGTTGATCAAGCGGTATTAGATGCAGAGTTGGAGGAAAACAACATCTTTTTCCCCCCTGGTTATTCCGCTAGAATTCCTGATGCCGGTTATCGGCTTCATGACCCCCTATCGGGGGCCGATAGGATGGTGTATTTTGACATGTTCTTTTATGGCTTTCACTTTCCCGTCCATGAAGCAGTGAAAAGATTATTAATACGATATGACATTAATCCGGCTCAGATTACGCCTCCTTCTTGGTGTGGGATTCACGCCTTCATTCGTATTTGTGAGTTGCGGGGCATCCTTGTCCCGTCTATCAATTTATTCTGCAAGTTTTTTAGCTTTAGGTGTCACAACTGTGTGGTAGATATTGCCCCAAGATGGAGTGACGCACTGGTGCAGTCATTCTGGCAAAGATTCTGGGGTTTCGAAGAGACCGTGGCGGGTTGGAAGAGCGGTTTCTTTATTGTGAATTTGCTTTTCCGCCCTTGGCCCGGAGGTTTCAATCGGTGTCTCAATGACTCCATTTGGAAAAATCCATCAACCATATCCAAGGACGAGCTCCGACAGACGAACATGCTGCTGGGATTGAAATCGTCCTTCCGTATTCGAGAGTTTGCCTTGCACAAGCTTATAGAAAAGTGTACTATAAGTAAGTTTCTTTTCTCTCATTATCGCTTCAGCTAATTCAATGTTCTGATATGTCCTGTTAGCAGGTGACGCTGAAAACCAACCGTTGAGCGATAAAGACATTCCTCTGAACGTAAGACCACTCCAGACGCGGCCACCATCTCCTCCACCTGAAAGTTCCAGTCATCATGCCGCTCCACCAAAAAGAAAAAGATTCAAAACTGTCGCCAAGCGAGGCATCTCTAACCGTGCTTCTCAATTTCTCAAGGACTGGTTACCCATTCGACAAGGAGTGACCTTGAATCATCCTAAGGCTGAAATACCCGACAGCGATAGTGAGGACATGGACAATGATTCCGGGCTTCGTCATGCTTCCGCAGCTCAGTGTAAGAAACTATGCACGGGAGGTAGCAACCCCCTCGCTGCGGCTGCTTCGAACAAAGTTAGCGAAACCCCTGCTACCGGGACTGGCTCTTTCGGGGGCGCAAGCACTTCCAAGGTAGTGGCAGCCGAGGTGTCAACCGACATTTCTCCTGAAATTCCCAAGGCTCCGTCGGAGGTCAACCTTCCTCCTCTGGTTGCCGCTCCTGACTCTCCTATCTCGTCTTTTATTCCTGACGTCACCGTCCCAAATCTTGCACCTGCCGTTCCTCTGCCTAATGGCCTTCCGCCATTATTATGTACTTCTATCTCAGGGGCTGGGGGTTCCACTGAAAGACTCTCTCCTCCCTTTACCGCCAATCTATCTTCTTAAGGTCTTCAAGGAGCCACTTCCTATCACTTAGATCTGTCTACTTTTGGCACCAGCGGACTTCGCGCACTAGGGATATCAGATCCGCTATCGCGAAATGAGCCGGTGGGTTCCGCGGTAGGTGCGATCTTTAGCTCTCCTAAAGATAGGGAGGAGATGTCAGAGCTTCCTCTGGAGGTTCATCGCGAATGCGCTTTGAATGAAGTGCTGGCCAGCTTTCGCATGCTAAATTACTTCTCATTTCCCTTTACCATCTTCTTCATTTCTTTGTTTTCTTTTCCCACCATGACAAAAAGAAAAACTCATGCTTCTGGGTCTAAATCGCCTGATGAAGAAAAAATAGAGACAATAACCAGTACTATTACTTCTTCTGCCATTCTTGACAAATATCTGTCTGATTGTGGGGCTACCCTCCCTGAGGGTTTCAAGGCTATTGTCGCCCCTGTATCTTTACGCTTGAACAGCGTTCTAACCGGTAATCGTAGAATCCTGTATGCCCAGATGTTCCGATATGGTTTCCAATTTTCGGTTGACCCGTTTATCCAAGAGTTGCTTACCTCTCTGGATCTGAATCCTGCTCAACTGGCTCTGAATGCCTACTGTGGCATTTATGCTTTTTTAGAACTCTGCAAGTACAAAGGAATTACATCTCCTTCCCTTGCGTTACTCAAATCTCTGTTTAAGATGTATAACCGTTGGGGTGTGATAGCGATATCACCCCATTATAATGACGATTCGCTCAAAAACTTCACCTGGAAACTCCTTCATCTGGAGTCTTCCATTGATAAATGGAAAGAGCAATTTTTTTGTGGTCGAAACCCCTGATCTTCCGGAGCCATGGTGGCGGTCTGGTTTCAACCAGAGCGTCAAGGATAGGGCTTGGCGCACGCGTGGCTCTTGATGAAACGGAACAAGGCTGGTTTGATAAGTTGCTCAGTCTGGACATCAGCGTTCACACCCGCCTTCTGGCCTGCGGGACCGATATCAAATACTGCGTTAGACGTGAGTATCGCGTCAATTTTTGATTTCCATCATTGGTACTAACGCTGACGCTGACGTTGTCTTGTGCTTTTGCAGCAACTGATCCGGATTACGTTCCGGAGAGCGTCAGGAGGAGCCGGAAGAGACTTCGTGGTAGGGAAATGGTCGCGGCTGTCAATATCGCCACCACATCAGCAGCCGCTTCAGTTCCTCCCCAAACATCTTCTGCATCTGTTGAGAAGGAAACCGATACCATTCCCGTTGGTGTTCCTGTCATATCGGTCGCTATTCTTCCGCCTCGACCATCCGCTCGCCGAGCTTCCGCCAAAGGAAAAAAGAAAAAGAAGATCCGGAGTGTTGCCTCCCTCCAATCACCGATTCTTCCCTCTTCTGACGCGGTCGGCTCTTTGGAAGCGCCTGCCGCTGGGACGGTAACTAATACTTCCCCCGATATCTTTCGCATCATTTTTCAATGTTTGCTTGTACTTTACTTATTGTTAATTGCTCCCCCCTCTAGGATACTTCTGGTACTTCCCCGCCTTTGTCGTCACGAGGCAACATGGACGTGAGGTGTATTCTAGGTCGTCCGAGGAAGAAACAAAAGTCCACGGGAGCAGGTGCATGTTTGTCCTCGAGTCAGGTTGATATCGGGGAGAGGCCCCAATCTGCTCTTGACTCTTCCACTCCTCCCTTGGGTCAGACTGGTAGCATTTTTGAGAACGCGGCTATGCCTCCACCTTTCGAGACTTCTCCGCCTCCATTTGGTTCAGAGATGCCTCACTTTTCTTCTAACACCACAGTCTACCACGACGAGCTGTCGGAATTTTCTTCTTATCAGGCTCAAGCCACGTTCCAAGGGGGTGTCGCCTCTATCCGTCCTAATGAAACATTCATGCCTCAGGGAGGTTCTACTTCCAACCAACCTCCTTCTCCCGCCACCGTGGTTTTTGTTCCTTCCGCTGCTTCCACACTTAGGCATTTCGGGGAGGGGACGATAGTGTCCAATCTTATGGCTGATGTGAGCTCACATAACGCCATTGGGCCTATCACTCATCAGGTGGACATGACTACATTTCGCAGCTCAGGAATTACAGCCATGGGGGGCGATAACTCGACCGTCACTGCATCGTTCTTGGCTGCACACATGTTAACTTCTCCTGAAGAACGAAGCACTTTTGCTGCTATGGGAGACAAAGAGCAAGCCGACATGCTGCGCTCCACGCTTTTCTCCGGGTTCCTCCAATCTCATCTTTATGCTGAGCGCGTGTCACAAAGGGCGGCTGACCTAGCCGCTTCTGTAGCCAAGCTTTCTCAAGAACAAGAGGAGAAACATCGACTGTCAGAAGAGTGAGACAGATGTATGGCGGATCTGGAGGTAGCTAAAAAGGAGGCAAGGGAGGCAAAGGAACAATTAGCCACTGCCAAGGAACAATTGGCCGCTTCTGACGCTGTTCTGACAACTGAACAGTCAAAGTCTGCCGCTCTCGAGGAGGAGAAAATGGCCTTGGCGGGAGAAAGAGCAACTTTGATAGAAGAGAAAATGGCGCTTGAGGCGGAATCAGCTATCAAGAGACGCTGGTATATTGAGGAGAGCGTTTCCATCATGGCCAATTACTTTGTGGAGGTTCACGGGGAGGAACTTTACGATGGTGAGGTTGTCTCTAACGCCTTTTTTGAGAGATCTTCCGGTCTTAATGACGAGGGCTTCCGCTTGGCTAGATCAAAAGGCTACCCGAAGCAAGAGATTTTGGACGACCAGCTGTAGGCAGGGCCTTATCGCCCTTTCATTTTGTGAGGATAGAGCATTGCCTCTTTTTGTTATCCTTTGCATATTTTATGACCCTTTACGGGTTTTTGAACGACGATGCTCAATGATATCAGCTTCTGTTATTGCTTCTTTTCTTTTTTTTTCGCACGCCTGTTGTACCCTTGTCATCAGGTTCAAACTAGCCACTGCTTGACCGCACCAAGGAAGTCGTTTCTAAAAGAAGCATTCTTCTTTCCTTGACCAAGAAAAATAACAAGTAGGTTTTTAGGCCCTGTTGAGTTGTGCAAGTCTTTCGCTGCGTCGAACATCACAATTTCCGCTATTCAGAGATATCCTGCACATTCTCAATTAATTTCTGTCAGTAAGAGATATGCGATAATAGACACGAATTTCCCGTAGGCCCGATCCGTCGCCATTCTAGGGCACAGGTGTCACTTATTATCGCTTTCTCAACCAGCTCACTTCATCAGGGATTCCGCATCTGGTTACTCGCTGGGATTTCGCGATTCTTCACCTTTCCAGGTTATCACGTTTGGCTGGAAAATGCCTCTTCATAGCGAGCCGTCTGGTCTGGACAGGTCGTCACCAGGTTAGGATTTTTCACTTTCGGCGTTATCCTCGCGTCTTGGAATTGTACCCTCTCTTAGCGAGCCGTTTGTATTAGCCTTGCCGCCAAGGTAGGATTTTTACTTTCATGACGGAGTTAGTATCTTCCTGGGGTGTGCCCCTCCTTAACGAACCGTCTCCACGAGAACGGTTGTCCTAAGGATTAGGCTTTGTCACCTTTGGAAATCCCGGGGCGTGCCCTCACTCAGTGAGTCGGTGGATCCAGACCGACCATCATGAGGATAGGACTTTTCACTCCCAGGGGTGTCGGGATGTGCCTCATCTTATGGCCCCGCACAGGGCAATCACAAGGATAGGATTTCTCACTCCCGACGTTAAATTTCTAATGCGTCAGGGCGTGCCCTCACTTAGCGAGTCGGTGGTTCAGGATCGACTATCGCAAGGATAGGACTTTTCACTCCTAACGCCAAATATCAAGTGTGCCAGAGCGTGCCAGAGCGTGCCCTCACTTAACGAGTCAGTGGATCAGGACCAACTATCGCAAGGATAGGACTTTTCACTCCCAGTACTTTTCTTTTATTATCCATTTGCACGTCTATACGCAGCCACAAAACACAAGAAAGCTCATTACTCGAGCGTTAGTACGGGTCAAGGCTAGTGTTAGTAAAAGGTGCAGAGATAAATCAGGATCTAGCATGATATAGTTTTAAACGAGCGATATTCCAGGAGTTAGACAAAGGGGTATCGTCGAGTGTTTCCAGATGGTACGCTCCTCTCCCGATGATACGGGTAACGCGGTATGGCCCTTCCCAGTTTGGACTAAGCTTTCCCCGGCGTTGACCAGTGGCTCATTGATCCCTGAGTACTAGATCACCTTCTTTTAGGATTCGTTCCTTGACGCGCCTCTTATGATAACGCGCCATCTTTTGCTTATAGTGCATCATCTTCAGAAGAGCTTCCTCTTGTAATTCAGGCAGTGCATCAAGATTCGCACGCAACCTTTCCTCATTCAACTCTTCTCTGAAGTAAGCTACCCGTAAGCTCATGGTGCCAATCTCCACGGGCGTAACGGCCTCAGTGCCGAAAGCCAGTGCGAATGGTGTCTCTCCTGTACTGGTTTTCGCGGTCATGCGATATGCCCACATCACATACGGTAGTTCATCTGCCCACTTCTTCTTAGATCCTTCCAGGTTCTTCTTAACACCATTTAGGATGGCTCAGTTTGTCACCTCAGCCTGACCATTGGTCTGCGGATGAGCCACGGAAGAGAATCTCTGCTCGATTCCGAATTCCCCACATTGGTTTCTAAAGAACTGGCTAGTGAACTGCGTTCCGTTATCGCTAACTAATACGCAAGGAACTCCGAAGCGCATGATAACTTGGTGCTTGAAGAAACGCCAGATTTTTTCTGTTGTGATGTTGGCAACCGCCTCAGCTTCCACCCATTTGGTAAAGTAGTCTACCGCCACAACCACAAACTTTAACTGTGATCTTGCCTTTGGAAATGGTCCAAGGATGTCAATTCCCCATTTCGCAAAAGGGCAAGGAGCGATGATGTCATAAATTTGTGTGGCAGGTTGGCGAGGAATCTTGGAGAATTCCTGACACTTTTGGCAAGTTCGCACATAATCATGGCAGTCTCTCCGAATGGTGGGCCAGTAGAACCCCGATCGAAAGATCTGCGCAGCCATGGTTCCGCCGGATGCATGCATGCCGCAAATTCCCTCGTGGATTTCGCGGAGGGTATGAAGACCCTCTTGTTCTGTTATGCATCTCGCGGCTGGATGAGAGAAACACCTCCGTAGCAGTTCCCCATTAAAGTATGTGCACCGTGCCGCTTGCTTTAGTACTTTCTTCTTCTCAGCGTTATCCGCTGGAAGTTCATCATGTTTCAAGTATTTTATGACGGGAATTCTCCAGTCGTTTTCACTTTCTTCCACACAGAGCGTCGCTTGTTCTTCCATAAAGGAAGGTACGGGTAACTCCCGGTAGTACACCCCTTTCAGTATGGACACTTCTGGGTTTACCGCAAGTTTAGCGAGGTTATCCGCCTCAGCGTTATCCTCTCGAGGAATGTGCTCAAAGCTGACCTGTATGCCACATTTCTTTATTTCTATCAACTCGTGCTTTACTTTGGCAAGGTATTGTACCATGATGGGCTCACTAGCTTGAGAGTGTCCCAGCACTTGGTCTATTATCAACTTGGAGTCTCCGCAGACTTTCAGCCGCAAGTCTCCCAACCTCCCTGAGTCATGTATTCCCTTGATTGAAATACTCTTTCCTATCCTGAGCCCGGCTAATAGCGCTTCATATTCTGCGGCGTTATTGGACAACGGCTGCAGGATTCGGACGGCATATCGCACATGGATGCCGTGAGGCCCACTCATAAAAATTCCGGCCCCGGCAAGCTCTTGATTTTTGGCGCCATCTACGTGGATAACCCGCAGGTCGGTGTAGGTCTCAGGGAAGGGAAGGTCCAATTCTTCTTTTTCCTTTTCAGTCAATTCTGTTAGGGGATCCGACGTGAAAGTGCATTCCGCGATAAAGTCCGCCAAGATTTGAGCCTTCACAGACGGTCGGGATCGATAATGCAACCCATATTGTTCAAGTTCAAGAGCCTAGATTAACATCCTCCCCGAGGATTCAGGTTTTTGAAAGATTCTTTTCAGAGGTTGGTCTGTTAGCACAACGACAGTATGAGCTTGAAAGTATCGGCTCATCTTCTGTGTGGCTTGTATCAATGCTAACGCGATTTTCTCAATACGAGCGTATCTGAGCTCGGCATCCTTCAGGATGTGACTTACAAAGTATACTGGATGGTGCCTGCGATCGTTGTCTCGCACAAGGACCGCACTGACCACTTCGTCAGCAACCCCAAGGTATAAGTATAGGATATCGTCAGGTTCTGGTCTTGTCAATACCAAGTCAGACGATAGGTAAGCTTTCAAGCTTGCAAATGCTTCTTCGTACTCTGCCATCCATCCGAAAGCGGCTTTCTTACGTATAACTTTGAAGAAAGGGAGACACCTCTCTCCTTGCTTAGAAATAAACCGTGCCAGAGCGATAACGCGTCCGGTTAGTTTTTGTACCTCTTTTATAGTCTGAGGAGATATCATGTCTTGTATAGCCTGGACCTTTGACGGGTTGGGCTGAATGCCCTTTTTGCTGACCACGTATCCCAAAAATTTACCCGTTTGAAAGGCGAACATGCACTTTCGAGGATTCAGCTTCATCTGATATCGCTTCATTACTTTGAATACTTCACCCAGATCGGATAAGTGATCTTCAAAGCTTCGACTTTTAACCAGTATATCATCGACATATGCTTCGACATTTCACCCAATCTGTTTTTCAAAGACCTGATTCGTCATTCGCTGGAAGGTGGCCCCAGCGTTTTTCAACCCGAAAGGCATTGTCGTATAGCAATAGGTGGCCCTTGGAGTGATGAAGGCAGTTTTCTCTTCATCCTCCTTGGCCATGGGGATTTGATGGTACCCGGAATTAGCGTCCAACGAGCTCAAGTATGCGTATCCGGCAGCCTGATCAACTAACTGATCAATCCGAGGGAGTGGGTAACAGTCTTTGGGGCAAGCGTCAATCAAATTTGTGAAATCGATGCACATGTGTCATTCTCCGTTGGGCTTGGGGACCAGAATAGGGTTAACCAACCAGGTGGGATATCGCACTTCTCGAATAAAGTCAGCGTCGAGAAGCTTAACAACTTCTTTTTCGACCGCCCTTGCCTTTTCAGCAGAGAAAGCACGTCATTTCTGTTGGACCGGTCTGGCATCAGGGTTGACATTGAGTCGATGTTCTGCCACCTCCCGTGAGATACCGGGCATGCCAGATGGTTTCCATGCAAATTCTCCTTTGCATTTATTCAACAGTTGGACCAACTGCAGCTTTTCTTCTATGTTGAGGTTATCGCTAACCAGAAATACAGCTCCGTCTACCCCGCTGACTGGGACATGAGTCATTTTATCAACAGGCTGAGTACGTTTTTCATCATTTTGCTCATATGGGTCCACCGTCACGCACACATACCTATCGCAACTCTTCTGAGTCATAAGCAGATAGCATTCAGCTGCCAACTTCTGATTTCCTTGGATCGAGACCACACCATCCCAAGACAGGTATTTCAGCTTTAGATGTTTTTGCGATATCGCCGCTCCAAAACGGTTGAGGAATGGTCGTCCCAATATGGCATTATAAGGCAGAGTTAGATCCACTGCCAAGAATAAAAGCTCCTCAGACCGTTTGGAGGTATCTTCCTTGAAATATACGGGCAAGGTAGTCACTCCAGTCACTGGGATGGGGACTCCGTCTACCCCGATAATAGGTTTTTTACATGGTGTAAGCTCGCTATCTGAACGCTTCAAGAGATTGTAGGCTTCCAACGAGAACAAGTTTACGACACTTCCATTGTCAACCAGAGTTCTTCTAACTCCATGGTTAGCGATAATGGGTGTAATTACTAACGCGTCATTGTGCGGATACACCACACCCTTCTCGTCCTCTTTAGAAAAGGATAATACCATACGATCCAAGGCACTTATCGCTTCACTCTTTATTGTCATGCCAGTCCGTTTCCGCTTATCCCCTAGAGCGGGTATTACCTATGCGGTTTCATCCAGATAAGGCGTGCCTCCCGGGATGATGTTGATGATAGGGACATCTTCATCATCGATTGTAAGCATTTCCCGGCCTTCTCCCGCAGGACCGGTGTCATGGCCTGGGGGGCGGGATGGTGCCGCCCTACTATCAGCTACTCTATTTGTAGGGTTACTTTTAGCTTCTTCTCGCGTTTTCATGGCAAATTCCCCTAGATAGCCTTCCTCCACCAGACGTTCTATCGCCGCTTTGAGTTCTCGGCATGCTTCAGTTGAGTGTCCTTTGGCTTTGTGAAATTTGCAATAGGAGTTTTCTCTTCGTCCCAGGATTACCCCCGGTCTTACAGGGGCAGGATAACGGATGGGCAGGTTTCGCTGCTCCACTATTGCCAGTATTTCTGCTCGGGGTAGAATGAAGGAAGGAGGATCTGAATCATAAACTCGTCCCTTAGGAGGATCACTCTGCCGTTGGCCAGAAGGGTCATCAAAATTTCCCTTGGAGGGATTGCCTCTTCTTCGATTAAATATCTTGGGAATGTGATCCTTTCGCTGAGCGTAATCATCAACGAACCGATCCTCAGAGGTAGTTGGGATTAGAGCGTTAGAGGCTGGAGGCATGGCGGGCGGCATGTTCCGAATTATATCCCTATTTTATTCTTCTTCCATCCTCGCATAGTTGTGAGCTTTTAATCTTAACACATCCAAAGTCGCTGGGGGGTCAACCATTAAAGCTTCTCTGAGTTTTCCATAACAACAGTTTCGCTTTAAGGCTTCTATGGCGAAATCAACCGTTACACCTGGTGTTAGTGACATCTCAGTGTCGAAATAATGGAGGAAGCTCCTCAAAGATTCCTGAGGTTTCCTGTGTAAGTCGAACAAGGCAGTAGCTGACTTCCTGATAGGGACTGCAGTGCTAAATCGACTCCTGAATTTAGATTCCAGCTGCGCGAAACTGTCAATAGACCCGCCCGGAAGTCCTTCGAACCACAAACGAGCGACCCCTGACAGGGTCATTACAAATATTTGACACAAAGCCGCATCATTGTGGGTTTGGAATTGCACAAAATCCTTTACCTTGTTAAGGTAAGAGATGGGATCTCTAGTGCCATCATAGGATTCCGAGGGAAGCTTTACGTGTCTACTGACCCTGTGACGCCTTATGCGTAGGCTAAAGGGGTGGCCCAAAGTATCATCAAGGATTTCCCGCGCCTGCCGAGGTGGGGATACCTCCAAACGATACCTATGATCTCTCGGATCTCTGATATGATGCCGCCTGGGAGTCGGACTACGATTCGTTGGTGACCTAGTTCGATGTCTCCTACTACTGGATCTTTCACTCCCTCCGGGAGACACATCTCTATTATTTTCATTTCTTCTTCCATCCCAACGACCTCTGTCCTCCCCATGCCATTGCCGCTCCTCTTGAGAAATAGGAAATAAAGGTACTTGTGGTATGTACGGCTCCACCGTCCTATGATCAATATGTACAAGACTGACTGGCGTACTTAATGTGGGCAGCGTTGATGAGACATTCGCATGCAGCGGGGACGATAGTGGTCTTTCTGTAATGATTGATGGAGTGAAAATGAATTGAGATGCCGCGCCTGTCCCAGAAGCAGCAGGTGTATATCTACTAGCCAACTCTATTAAGTGGTCTAATTGAGCATGAAGGGCTAAAATCAAGCTCGCGAAAGGGTTATTTGCGCTATCCACCACGGATCCTCCCGACTGAGGAGGAAAATGACTTGACCCCGCTATTTGAGACAAAGGAGTACTCGGCTATAACATAATCGCTCCTGCTGTTTGTGCGAGAGATAGATCTGACATTTCTGAAGGAATTTCTTGTACCGAGGTGGGAGCATCTGAAGTGGCGAAGGCAAAGAGTCATCTGCGGGTATCAAATGGAAGACTAGAGGACTGAGTCAGCGGTGGATCAGAATCAGAAGCCATAATCTTCAAATTCCCAGAAGAACAAGCTTGGCTATTAAGGACGCTCACTTAATTAAACCAAGGCTCTCAATGAAAGCACCAATTTGATAAGATTCGAGTTTCTGCGGGGGCAGAATAAGGATTATGGCTGTCCGGAATCACTGTGGCTGCTGTCCGTGGTACCTGCAAAGCACCGGAGGGGGGGCTCCGGCGTAGACACTCCGATGCTTAAGTTAGTATGGCTATGAAATTCTGCAAAGATTTTAGTAGAGAATTGCCTTTACTTTAGATATAGAATGGGGTGGTATTTATAGGCAGAAGAGAAGGCGTTACCCCAGGGGGCGTTATCGAGGGGAGATAACGCCCAGGATGACGTCACCAGGGTGACGTCATGTGGGTCCCCAGACATGATATCGCTATCGGGATATCGCCTATATGATGCTATCGGCCTTCCTGGGATAGGATGACGCCATGTGCCCCCCCCCCCCCCCCCCCCCCCCCGCGCGCTGATGTCGACTATCCCAGGGTGCACAGCTTATCGCGGGCGACAACCAGGTGCTGGAGTAAGTCAAGGTCTACAGGGGTCTACCCTTGTCCACGGGTGAGATGACGAATGTACCCTTGGCGTTTCATCAATTGTTATCACTCACCTCGTCTTTTTCCTTAAAATGAGGAGATTTTCATTAATGTAATTGAATTTTATGTTTTTTTCTACTATGTCTATGTCTAGCTAAATAATTTATTCTTGGTAAAGACTTTGAGATTCATGATTCCCATTATTGTGAGATCTAATCGTTCTTAATAAAATCTGTATTTTGTATTTCTTCTCTTTCTAATTTAAAAGCCATTTTTATTCTTGTTAGATTTAAGATTGATAAATTTAGATTTTTAACATGAATGAGTATAGTTATTCCTAATAACTTTGGGTCTACATTGTTAGAAGGATATGGTTAATAACTAGATCGAAATCAGCATAGGATTTACTCTTAAAGACTAGAGAAAGAAAATAATTTGGCTTAAATGGATGAGTGGATTGTTCCCTTTGCCTAGGGTTAAGTCTCTCTATGTTTTTATCAATCAACTGGTTAAATCCTATAAGTGAACCTTAGGATTGCTAGACGATTAGGATTCTTAATAGGGAGATTTTTTTAAGAAATTCGATATAGGAGGAGAGTAGGAAGTCAAAGTGAACCTAATTTCTATAGCTTCCTTACAAAATTCAGTTTTGAATATTTTTGCATCGATGATCAATATTTATGAATCATAACCTTAAATAGTTTTTACTCGGAATTCCTCATCATCAGATCTTATTCCAGTTTGTTTTATTTGTTAATTATTTCAATTGTAGTTTTATTCATTCTCAACCTGATAAAACCCTTTTTTTGTTGCTTTTAATTGTTATGATTGGTCATACTTGAAAACTTGAAATTTACCATAAATCTCAGAGGAACAAACCTCTTATCACTTATTGCAATATATTTTGTTATATTATGCTAAGATGTAAATATTTTATTTTTGACGAATTCAGCACCCATCACACGGTTTTTCCAAAAGGTCTCATTCCATTAGAAGATTAATTTTTCTTATATGTACAATATGAGACTTCGATTCGCACATCCCAATAAATACAAAAAAATATTATTTTAGGTAATTTTAGAATATCTCAACCAAACGCCACCTAACGAATAAACTCAAGTCATTCTCTAACTTAGAATCCAAATCCTAAAACCTGAAAGCTCAATTAGACAAAAGTCTCGAACCAATAGGTGAACTTGTAATATCTAAAACAGAGTAAGGAAATTTAGGATACAACGCTTTGATCTAAATGACCAACCAAGAAATGATTTAGCAACTTAAAGAAAATGTTGAATCCTAATGATATTAATGAGGGTATTAATGAAGTATATGATTTTCATACATTAGTCCGCAAAACATTAGGGACTGAAGTGTAAGAATTAAAATAGAATGACTAGCATTCGGTTATTCAAAGATCAAAAATATTTTTTCTTAAAGTATATATCGACACACTACTTCAGCACTTATAGATTAAATATTTTTAGGGATATATAGGTCTAATTCCCCAGATTCAATTCCTCTCCTTTTTTTCATCAAAAGTTCAACTCCCTTCATTTATTTTAAGTGATTAGATGACAAGATGACATATTAGATACGTGACACATCACTCTAAATAAATTGAAGAGCTATTATCTCACATTTCAAATATTGATATGGATGAAATGGTAATTTAATAATTTTTGAATTTAGAAAAAAATAAGGTATCACACATCTAACATGTCAGCGGTAAAAAATGAAAGAAAAATGAACTTAAAAAAATCCAAACTCATTCCCACGATAGTCATTGTTTTCTAGAACATTTCATATTTTGCATCTTAGAAACATTAGTATATAATAATGTAAAATATTTAAATTTTCAAAAGCAAGTCTGAACTGTTATTAACTAATCATAAGGTTTATGTTAGTGTTTGTTAAAGAAATTTAAGATGCTAAAAATTTCAAGAATTTTATGAAGAAGAATAAAATTTCCCATGAAACGATTGAGTGTATTAAGTAGGGGATGTATATAGTATATAGTTGGCCATCATGGGTCACTTTCACAATAAAACTAAGATGCTTTAGTGATAAGATAAGGATGAATGGATGAATGGATTTGATGACCGTGGAGACGCATATTGTTCAAAGAACGTTAACCGGAATCCACCACGCTTATAATGTTCCAATAAGGTACATGTACATGAGTATCTAGCCACCAAAGATACCCTACCAAACATAATTCTATAAATTATTGTCCTACCAACAAAAAACACAAAGAAAAAATATGTTTGTAAGTGGAAATAAAATTTAAACCTTACATAAACCAACATAAAAGTTGGTAGACCACATCATGCTATTCGGCTACAATATGCCTATGAATTGTGATAAATGTTTCATTTGTAAACAGCCATTTTAAACATAGTGCGTTGACCTAAAGATTCTACCACTCTTTGTTTCATTTTGATGGATCACACGTCAATAAATAAATATATATATATATTAGAAAGTTCGCCCCCCATTATGCACCGAGTTGAAAATAATCATTAAGTAATTGTTTTAGAAATCAAAAGAAAATGACAAAAATAAATAAATCAGGTAAGTTCATTCAGGTAATTTTAAGCATGAAGCTTGATTTATCATTCACAATGGATTGTATAAAAATCATTAGAATAAGTAATTATATAGGCTTTAATTGGACCAAATTTACAAACACATGAAAAATTATGAAATTTCATAAACGCATGGGCTTGATTGATTTTTTTTTTACAAACACGGGACTAAATTTATCATTAAATAAATACATGTAAAATCATTCAGACCAACAAAAAAACAATTAGGCAACTTAAATAATTTACAAAAATATAAAAAAAATATGAGATTTCATAAATGTAGGAATTTGATTATAAATTTCATACGAAGACGGTGACTTAAATAATATATACAACTCTTGCAGTTTTTTCGATACTGAGAGCTATTGGATTTATTAAATACGTACAGTATACCACGGATGTGAAATTTATGTTTGTTGTATTTGTTAAGTTTAGGGAAATAGGTTTTCCTTTCTTCATTAATCAGTAATACATGAGTATATATACAAGCTAACTTTGGGCCCAATAGGCCCAATATACAATATACGAACAGAAGAATATATGTGTCCTAATACCCCCCCCCCCCCCCCCCCCCTAAGTTGGAGCATAGAGATCACGAATGCCGAACTTGTGAAGAAGATATAAGAATTGCCTCTTGCCTAACGCCTTGGTAAAGATGTCAGCAAGCTACTCCGTTGTGGACATGTAGTGAGGCACTACAATCCCATTTGTGACCGTGTCACGAATAAAATGGCAATCAATCTCAATGTGCTTCGTACGCTCGTAAAGAATGGGATTTTGGGCTATGTGGAGAGCTGACTTACTATCGCAAAAGACATTCATTGCCTGCGGATGATCAACACCGAGATACTGGAGAAGAGTCTTTAACTATTTCAACTCACATGTGATGGATGTCAGGGAATGATACTCAGCTTCAGCTGAGGACTAGGAGACCGTGTGCTGCTTCTTTGTCTTCCAAGAGACGGGAGAAGTGTCGAGGAAGACGATCCAGCCAGTGAGCGAACGACGAGAGAGAGGGCAGCTCGCCCAATCAAAGTCACACCAGCCTGTCAAGGATAGATCGCAAGAGGAGGAGAGTAAGATACCTTGGCCTGGACTCTCTTTTAAATACCGTACAACGCGCAATGCAGCATCCCAATGCTCTTGGCGCAGGGCGGTCATGAACTGAGCAAGAATGTGAACAGAGTATGTCAAGTCTGGTCGGGTAAAAGAGAGATAAATGAGGCGACCAACGAGACGACGAAACCGTTCCGGGTCATCAAGAACAGCGCCGGCGGCAAGTGCCAAAGAGTGATTTTGGTCCATTGGAAAGTCAGTCGGTTTGGCGCCGAGAAGGCCTGCTTCCGTGACAATGTCAAGTGTGTACTTCCGTTGACAGAGAAAAATCCCTGCCGGACGCCGAGAAGGCCTGCTTCCGTGACAATGTCAAGTGTGTACTTCCGTTGACAGAGAAAAATCCCTGCCGGACCGTGAGCAACCTCAATGCCCAAGAAGTATTATAGGTGCCCCAAATCCTTCATGTGAAAACAGGTGCTCAAATATGTTTTAAAAGCAGAAATAGCGGAAGAGTCATTACCGGAGATAATCAGATCATCAACGTACACAAGGACGTTGAGGAGCTTTGTGTCTTGCCGTAGAGTGAAGAGAGAGTAGTCTGAATACGACTGGAGAAAGCCATATTTCTTCAAAGAAGCCACTAACTTGGCAAACCAACATCTCGATGCCTGATGCAGGTCGTACAAGGACTTGGTCAGGCGACAAACCTTATTGGGGGTGTCAGATCCAAAACCAGGGGGCATTTTCATATACACTTCTTCATGTAGATCGCCGTGAAGGAAAGCATTGTGAACATCCATCTGGTGTAACTCCCAGCGCTTAGCAGCCGCAACAGCCAGAAAAGTTCTAACCGTGACCATCTTGGCAACCGAAGCAAATGTTTCGTTGTAATCAATGCCTTCCACCTGATGGTTACCGAAGATGACCAGGCGTGCCTTAAGGCGTTCAACTGAACCATCGGCATGATATTTGATTTTATACACCCACTTGCAACCGAGTGCCTTCTTCCCAGGTGACAACTCCTCCACCACCCATGTCTCATTGGCCTCCAATGCGTCAATTTCTTTCTGCATGGCTTCGCGCCAGCCTGCATCTTGCATGGCCGCACGAAAAGAGCATGGTTCAACACCAGCAAGGACAGGTGCGAGAAAGGTACGATGGTGCAAAGATAGGTTATCACAATTCACAAATGGTGCTATAGGATAAGGAGTACCTGAGGAGCTGAATGGCTGCGAGGAAGGCGGGGATGGACTCATATTCCGTACAGTGTGCGTAACATAATCAGACAACCAACCTGAGGAACGTTTCTCTCAGAAGCCGCCACCTAGTAAAGGTGCATCGAAGGACTCAGCAGCAGCCGGGCCAGCCGATGGTGAAGCCGAGAGCGCACCAGCAAGCTCCGTTGGTGGCACCTCCTCGTCGACAGGGGGAGGGAACACAACGTCCTCCACAACCGGATCCAAACTGTACGGGGGGTCTTCATTGACCACGACAACATCTATGACAGAAGGCAAAGCAGCAGATGAGGCAGTCGAATTCCCGTTGGCAAAAGGGAATTCATTTTCATGGAACACTACATCCCTGGAAATAAGAAAGTCTCCAATGTCCAGATCATAAAACTTCCACCCTTTCTTGCCGTTAGAATACCCAACAAAGATGCAGCGACGACTGCGAGGGGTGAATTTACCTTGTCGGGAACGTTGATCATGAATAAAACTCAAGCAACCGAACACCCGTAGGTCATCTAGATCAGGTAGATCCTCATGTAGCAGTTCAAATGGAGACTTATTGTCAAGAAGGGCAGAGGGAGTTCTATTGACCAAGTGTACTGCAGCAAGAACACATTCCCCCCAAAAGAGAATGAGTAAATTCGCCTGAAACATCAAGGCGCGGCCTATATTCAAAATGTGTTGATGTTTTCTCACAACGCGACCATTCTGTTGCGGAGTACCAACACAAGAGGTCTGAAATAAGATCCCCTACTCATCAAATTAGTCAAGCATGCATTTGAACTCAGTATCGTTGTCACTACGCACAGTTTTAACAGTGGTGGCAAACTGTCATTCAATCATTGCAAAGAAAGAGCGAAAGGCTCTAGAGACTTCCGTCTTGTTTCTTAATAAATAAATCCAAACAACCCTTGAAAAGTCATCAACAACAGTCAAAAAATAAATAGCATCACAGGAAGAAGGAACTGAATGTGGTCCCCACAAATCACAGTGTATCAATTCCAATTTTCTACTAGCTCTACTGTTACTAACAGGAAAACAGCTACGCTTTTGCTTAGCTTTTGGACAAACTACGCAAGTGTCGCTGGACGGCTGAGAACTACTACTACTAGACTGTAAAGCAGGCACTAATTTGACAATCTTCTCAAAAGGATGACCAAGACGACGATGCCACAACTCAAACTCTGTCAACCCCGGTACCGTTACTTCATGCACTGTAGGAATTCCATGGAAATAGTAGAGTCCATCCCGTCGCTCACCCGCCCCAATCAGGCTCCTCGAACGATGGTCCTGTATAGCACACAAAGAAGCAGTGAATGTGATAAAATAGTTAGAATTATCAATCAGTTGTGTCACCGAAATCAAACTGCAGTTAAGCTGTGGAACAAATAAAACATTGATAAGGGTTATGCCACTTGGAAGAAGGATGGAACCCTTCAACGTGGCCACAACACATTGACCATTCGGTAACCCAACCAAGCGAGCATCCATCTGTACGACATCGACGAGACAGTCCAGGTTTCCTGTCACATGATGAGAAACACCAGAATCAATAATCCAAGACAAAATAAATAGCTCACCCGTCATACGATCCCCATCCTGACTCCACTACCATGTTAAGTTTAGGAAAATAGGTTTTCCTTTCTTCATTAATCAGTAATACATGAGTATATATACAAGCTAACTTTGGGCCCAATAGGCCCAATATACAAGATACGAACAGAAGAATATATGTGTCCTAACAGTATTCATAATGTGTTATACTATTGCTGCTTTATAATGTCATTTTTTTCTCTTTATTAGTAATAATTAGAACAAGATTTGGAACTGACAGGATATGCTGTTTTGAGAGACATAGGGGAAGATTTGGGAGGAGGAAATAGAGAAACATATAATGCTTTTGAAAGCATGATTCCAATTCCAAAGATGAGAAATTAAATCCAGAATCAGATAAGGGAGGTTTCTGTGAAATCAGATAGGGCACTTACACTTTCTGGTTTAAATGCATATGAAATCAGATGAGGGAGAACACTGAGTATGACCAAACGGCAAGCTCTGTTTGATTGCTGCCATTCCTTGAAAGCCTAGAGTTCTGACCGCGCGTCGAACACGTCAAATATAGTAGTGAAATAGTTATGGAATTGGGGGTAGAAATACAACTTATCACTGTCTACAAGGATTTGTAGATGATGGTAAGAGGGTCGGTCCACAGAGACTTCTAGGGAATTGTAGTTCTTGGTTGACTTCCTCGTCACTGAATTTGGTTGGTTGAATCTGAAAATAAAGACAAAAAAACAGAAAGAAATAAAATAATTCAAAACAGTCTTGGGCAGAGTCTAGGCCAAGACTGCGGGCTAGATTGGGAAAAAGTCTTGTGATACGGAATTCCAGGTAAGGGCGATGGGTGAGCTTGTGTTCTTATGCATCGATCATTGACTGAAGTATGTTCATCTCTTCTTCATAGTACTGCTATAGAGGGGAGGAACTCCTTTTCCCTCCTATCTTCCCTCCTCTTCAAACTACCTGGCGGGTACTCCCTCTCCTGATAATCCTAGCCAAGGGACACCTTGCTGGTTAAAGGGTTTATCCGTTTGACTGCTGTCTTGAATGGTTGCTCACCTCTTCAATGGCACAGGGGAAGACAGTACCTAGGCTAAGTTCCTAGGTTGT
The DNA here is from genome assembly GCA_963691705.1 of Viola odorata. Classification (NCBI taxonomy): domain Eukaryota; kingdom Viridiplantae; phylum Streptophyta; class Magnoliopsida; order Malpighiales; family Violaceae; genus Viola; species Viola odorata. Next base: position 47,245,635 of record OY829538.1, on the reverse strand, counting down.
CAATCTGGTCTCTACCTATTTTACCTATTCTTCTAGTCTGCTCGAGACTAGTCACCTACTCCGTCTAGCCGGCGGGTACTCCCTCTCCTTCTAGACTGGTTACAACTCTTCTCTCCTAGAGAACAAGGATGATCAAACCTTGGCTCTAGTGAGTAAGCGATGGATTAAGTTCAAGAATAAATAAATACAAAGAAAGAGATTGTGAAGAACGGATTGTGTCTCACGATTGCATTAAGAACTTAAGCTCATCAACCCTTACCAAGAACAAGTGTTTAGCTACTCATACTCATGAATGAATAATAAGAATACTTGATTGCATAAATAAATTAAATCCGAGATTCAAAGAATTGAATCCGGAGCAATAAAAGTGTCGAATTGGGGAAGAAGAAGAGAGCGTAGAGAGAGAGAGGAAAAGGGGAGGACGAGATCAGCTATAAGAAAGCTAAAACTCCTCTGTCCTTCTCCAACTCAATCTCCTAAATAATCTCCTAATTAATCTCCTAAAAGATTATTACAATAAATTGTTCTAAATATGGAAACTAAATCGTAATTAAATAAAGAGGGAGATCCCCTTCGGGATTCTTCATAAGATAGTCTTCCTATCCCTCTAAAATTGCTGGACAGCTGCTACGTGCCAGCTGTGAGAGTCCAACTCCAAAAATACTTCAATCGCTCCAAGCTGCAGTCTGATCGCAAAGGAGTCTTGGCCGGAGTCTAGGCCAAGACGATTCTGGTAAGTGCACTGCGTCAGATGCGAATATGTCTAGGCCAAGACCCAGGCCTAGACTCGAGTAGTCAGCTCCAACTCTCTACTGCCCAAATTCCTCAAGTACTGCCTCCAAACCAGACCTGATAAGATATGGGAAATTAAGGGATACATCAGTAGATTTACTGTCCAAAACTACAAGTAAATGGACAATAAAACATGATGAAATGCAATGCAATCAAGTTCCTTATCAGAACTCTCAAGGCCTGGTTCCTCAGGGCAATCCTTATAAAGCGTCAGATCCTTATTCATGCAGCAAAATGTTGTCTCTACTTTTCTCTTCCATAACTTGAAGTTACTGGAAGATAACAGTGGTACACCGTTCAAATTTGCAGATACCGAGCTTGCTGAGTTCATATCTGAAAGAACACAACATTTAATCATCTCACTTTAGTGAAAATATGAAAGTAATAAACTTAATGAATAACACATTGACTAAGTCAAAAGATTAATTATATGACATTGTGTTTTAGTCTTTGGACTAAAAGCACAACTCACAATTAATTAACCTGTCATAGTGTGAATTTTATAGCTTCATTCTGCTAAATGTTTGACCTTCCTTTGGGTCGATCAAACACTTGCAATAAATCTCTTAATAGCTATAAAGTTTGAAATTCATCACTATCATGTTTATAATTTCTGCCAAACAGTCATCTTCCTTTGGACCGACAACTATTCGCATGAAATTACGAACACCACACTTAAAATGTCTAACTTGGTAATGTCGTAGCAGAGGTCACTTTGGTGACTTTACTACTTCAATTAATCGAGTTAGACAAACAAGCTAAGCTTAAAAGCTTCCTTAGTGTTATTCCACTTTCTTTCATAAATCAATTAATTTTTGAACTCTCGCAAACATCTTAAACTTTATGATGTTCATATTCAAAATAATTGAATCAACTTTAAGTCCGGCAAACCGAACCAGTACTTAGAATTGCAAAACTAATTAAAGTATGCAATTAATTTTGTAATCAAAATACAAGATTACAAATAAATGTGTAAACAATAAATTATGAAGTTTTGTAATTTGCACATGAGCAATTCTACAAGCAATTGCAAACTGTGTAATATACGGTTACAATTCTTCAATTAATTGTAAAAATTATACTAAGTTTTTAGACCAAGTGGCGTAATTGATGGGAACTCTAGGAACGACCTGGTATTCAACTCGGTGTCCATGACTCCCCAGGAGATCCTTTTTTCCGTGGTGCTCGGTTACTAGGGGAGTACAGAGACGTAAACGAAAGACACGGAGATGGGAATAGTCCGATTTCTTTGGCCTCTACGGCTGACTGGTGTCACCCAGGTGCTGGGATCGTCTTTCTAAATACTGATGCGGCGATCGGACCCTCCAACAGTGGTTTCGGTTTCATTGCTCGTGAGAGTGATGGAAGATGTATTTTCTCTGGCCACGAGTGCGCCTCCTTCCGTTTGGACGTTGTTGTGGGCGAAGGTTTAGCCGTGCACAGAGCCCTCGAGATTGCCATAGACCGTGGCTATGGCCGAGTACAGGTCCAATCTGACTGTCTGGAGTTGATTCAAGTTGTTAACTCTGAGTTGCACTCGTTCTCTTCCTTGGGAGTGATCGTTGCAGACATTTCTCACCTTTTTTTTTAAATAAGCAGACATTTTATAGATTAAGGAGTCATGGGGTGCATGATAAGGCAACATGAGCAGCTACAGCAGCAGCTAACTCCAGCAGACCAGAAACAAAACAGCAATACCAAGAAAACAGAAAACACAAGGATCCGAAAACAAAACAGAAGAGTAAGAATCCACTACAATCAATCCCCCATGCGAGAGTGGCACCATGACTTCAACCAAACAGCAAAGATAGTCATTTGCGTGGGAGAATAGGGGAACGTCGGATCCCAGTTCTTGAGCCAGCGATGCCAAAGCCCGAAGATCTCACGACCCATACGAAAAGAGCAAGGGTCCACATTCCTGAACACCTTATTGTTCCTCTGGCTCCAGAGTTGCCACACCACGACGTAAAGGAGCATCAGCCACATCGAATTAGCTTGCTTATTCCCCCAATCAGCCAACCCGCCCCAGCTCCTCCACTGGTCTTGAAGGGTCCTCGGTCTGCACCACGTAACCCCAGCCCATCTTAAGATAAAATCCCAAACCTGACCAACAGTGGGGCAATGAATAAACAGGTGGTTAGCACATTCTAAAGCAACTAAACAATAGGGGCAGCTGCTCTCCTCCTCGGAAGTGATGTTGCGACGCCGCAAGAAGTCCCTCATCGTAATCCTATCTTGCAGCGCTAACCATATAAATGTTTCCACACGGTATGGGAACAACCGTTGCCAACACGAAGAGAGAATGTCATTCGACTGACCCGCGTAGATAGAGTTCTCGATGGAAGTCGAGAGCGAGCTAACCGAGAATTGCTTCAACTGTTCGAGAGACCACCCAATGTCATCGTTCGCTCCACTGCTCCTCGGCTCTTGCAACATTGCCACCATGTCGGAGAGCTCATCAGCTTCCTAAGCAAACAAAGCCCTACGCCAACTCCATCTCTATTCCCAAATGTCACCTCGCCATTCTCCAAATTCCGTTATCTTCCCCTGCTTGGCTTCCGAAAGATGATACAGCCGAGGGAAGCGAAGCGCAAAGGGCACCTGACTCGTCCAAGTATCCCACCAAAATATGAACGTTCTCCCTTCCCCCAAGATAAGCTGAGTATGCGCAGTCCGTTGGTGAAACCTATCTCCCCCTCTTCCCCAAGTAGTCAGGATATCCTTCCAAATAGTGGATAGCTCTCCGTATTCCTATTTCCACAAACTCCCCACACTAGTGCAACCATATTGAGAGCGAATAATCTCTACCCAAAGCTTATTCCCCCCTTTTAAAGCCTCCTAAATCCACTTGAAGAGCAGAATGTCGTTTCTCAAGCGCAAATCTCTTAAACCCAGCCCTCCCATCTCCTTCGGACGCGTAACCAGATCCCACTTGACCTTGGCTATGCCGGATCTACTATCTCCCTCACTCCATAAGAACTGATAATCTGCTCATATTTCTGAGTGATCCCTCTTGGCATTTTGAAGATCGACATGTGATAGAGCGGAAGACTAGCCAAAGCTGATTTAATCAGCGTAATACGGCCTCTCAAGGACATGAGAGGCCCTTTCCACGTCGCTAGTTTCTCACGCATCTTCCTCACTAATCCCGAACAATTCGATAGTCTCCTCGGATTCATACCAACACTGGATCCCAGATAACTAAACGGCAGAGATTCATACCTGCACCCTACACGGCGAGCCATAACCTCGCCCAAGGTTCTATAAATATTCACCCCGACTAAGGAGCTCTTATGGTAATTAACTTTCAAACCTAAGAAGGCGTCAAACCAACAAAGGATCCCTTTGACATTTTGCACTTCCTCCTCGTCATTATTGGCAAAAATCAACGTGTCGTCTGCAAACTGAAGGTGGGTGACATTCCAACCCGTAGTTCCTCCAATCCCACTAAGAATCCCCTGGTCATGAGCCCGGGTAAGCAGAAGGTGCAGCCCTTCCACCACAATGTTAAATAGAAATGGAGACAGCGAGCATCCCTGGCGAAGACCTCTACTCACTCCAAACTCCGCGGATGGGGACCCATTAATCAAAACGGACACTCTAGCTGACCTTAGGCATTGGCGAATCCACCCCATCCATTTCTGACTAAAACCCATGTGCTTCAAGACATCGAACAAGTATGACCATTCAACAGAGTCGTACGCCTTCTCAAAGTCCAATTTAAAAAGGAGACCCGACTGTCTATTCTGCTTCAAGGAGTGGACCACTTCATTGGCTGCCATAACGCAGTCCAGCGTATTCCTACCCTTCATAAAACCATATTGGTTCGCACTAATCACAGAAGAAATGACTCTTGCCAAGCGATTGGCCAAAATTTTGGATATTACTTTGTAATAACTGCTGACCAGACTAATTGGCCTGAATTCCGTGAACCTCTTGGCAGCATTTTGGACATTTCTCACCTTGCGTTGCAATTCGTTTCCTGCAGTTTTATTCATATTAGAAGAACTGCTAATGTAGAAGCTCATGCTCTCGCTAGAAGAGCCCTTGTAATAGGTCTATCTGATTTTTGGGACGATTTATGTCCCCAATAGCTTGATTGTTCTCATTAAATATCAGTAATGGAAAATTTCCCTTTCAAAAAAAAAAAGTGCCATAATTGATTTATGCTAGAGTAAACAAAGGCACAAAGATATGTATGGGACGATTTATGTCCTCAACAGCTTGATTATTTTCATTAAATATCAGTAATGGAAAATTTCCCTTTCAAAAAAAAAAAGTGCCATAATTGATTTATGCTAGAGTAAACAAAGGCACAAAGATATGTAACAATATGGATTCGAACGTCACATTTGGTACCTCAACCTCACGCCGTCCAACAATCACTGTTAACTGCCACATAGGATACGGTTGATCACACCAGGCATGAACGACGAGTAGTTCATGATTCTCCAATTAAGGGAAATCCAAGAATCGAACTCGGGACCTCTCGCAGCACAAGCGAGAATCAAACCACTAGACCAAATGCTCTTGATGTGTTATCATTGATTACTACCGATATTTATTACTTTAAAACCCTTTCCTCAGTTCTCAACCCTAGACCGGCCCCACCTTTCTCTGCCTCTCTCACTTCTCTTCGATTTGGTGAATAGCTTTCGATGTTCATCTTTTAAAATTTTCAAAAAATGTAATAATTCCAAAAAAATGTAAAATTTTCAACAATAATTTAATTAATCTAAAAATTCAGAAAAAATGTAAAAATTCTAAAAAATATATAAAAATTCACAAAAATAATTTAATTAATTAATCTAAAAATCCAGAAAAACTTGTAAAAATCTAAAAAAAATGTACAAATTCCAAAAAAAAGTAAAAATTCCCAAAAAAATGTTAAAATTCAAAAAGAACATTAATTAATCTAAAAATTTAAAAAAGTTGTTCAAATTCCGTATGAAATATTTCATTTAATTCTTGTACAGCTACCAACTTTTGCATTATCCCATTATTTTTTCCGATTAAACCAAAAGAGATTAATAACTGATAGGACAATTACACCCCGTGAATCATGAGAAATTGCAGTAATCAAAATTGCTTTATTTCAATGTGGCGCAGAATTGATTCATTAAACATGGAATTTTCAATTCTACTGCAATTACTTTATTTACTACAATTAGGGTCAAAATTGCAGTAAACATAATGTTAAACATGTATAGAATTGCCATGAATTATTAATAATTCATTCCCAATTCTGCGCCAATTCTGCGCCACCCTAAACCCTAATCCAAACGGGATTCATTCCCAAATTGGGCAGAAACTAAACTCTGCGCCAACAATTCAATTCCCATGTACAGAGATCAAACGGGATTCATTCCCAAATCAATTCCCGAAATCAATTATGCAAAACGGAGGTATGTTAGCTTGACATTTGTTTAGGTGTAGATCACCCATGCCATGCCGTAAATTCAAGCTTAAATTATATGTAATTTGGGAGATGGGTTTTGCCGATAGATAGAGCTACTTGGGAGATGAGTGAAGCATCAAACAATTAGTTGCGAAACTAAGAATTGAACTCTCCTTTATTTGATATTTTTATTTTTATCAATGAAGTTATTTTATGATTTGACAAAAAAAGAAGAATAACACTCATTGCATCTGCATATGGTAAGACTAGACACCCAGTTGGGCAGTTTAGGTGTCCAAGCAAGAATTAATTAATTCAATTCATTTTACCAAAGATTAAGTATATAATTATATACATGTAATATGCCATGGTTGTTGAACTGTCATATTGATATTACACTCGTGGCATATGACGAGGTTGCCCGAAACAAGAACAAATTCGTTTTGGGTCCTAGTACTTAGACACATGAATTTATCCCAAATATCATTAACAATCTGTGAGGAATTAATTAATAAACCATTGGGACCAATCAAGTCAAACAATATACTACTAAGCCATACATCATCCATCCATGGTTAATTAAAAAAATAATTTTTGAAACCGACGACTACGTATATCAATTAGTAGAGATTTGTTCTAGTTTAACTCAAGATTTAGATATATATGTAACTGTGTTATAAAACTTATGAAAGGAAGAATTTTACCATTTTTCAGAGTTCTACCGTTTCAAGTCTATAGTAATCAGCATTCAGTGTGGTGATCGAATTATCCGACCATCTTACAAAAAATAGTTTTTGGAACTTTGAATTAATAAATTATATATATTGTCACACGCCGACAAAATCAGAAAGACGGTTATAAGTGATTCCTTTTTTAAGCCGACGACCTAGAAATTAAATAAATCATGCAAACTCATACGTGAGCTAAAACCGAAGAAATGAGGATAGCAAATGTTTAAAAATATTACTAGTAGCCTAACTATAATTAATTAATTATAAACATACACAATCATTAACTAGCAAGACAGTTCAGGATTAGCTGAACAGTATAGATATGGAAGCCGACCTTTCTTGGGATCGGAAGAATGACAGCCAACATACAGTGATGAGTAACAAAGAGTAATTATTTATGAATTCATTTCTCCTCTAATTGTATATAAAATCCAGATGCAAATCACACACCAATTATTTTATTTTATGAAATATATATTCTGCTATATATATATATATATATTTTTTTTTTCTTTTCAAATATTATTCTTTTTCTCTAAAAAAGAAATACAAGTGGGAGGTCAAGTGCAACTAATTAAATGTCATATAGGAACATATGGGGTGATTTTGTGAATTATATAGTCCATATGGTGATAACATTAATTAAATTTGGGCTACGATTTAGCTCCTGTATCGCTAAAATATTATTTATCCAACAAATAAAATTGATTTTAATTAGACTGAAATAAAATTCAACAACTGAATTAATAATGAAAAGTTGCGTATTAAATTCAACTTCGATTCAGGGTCATATAATTGATTCCAATTTATAAATATATATAAAAAATTATATATATATTCTTAAAAAATAATAGCTCATATTATTAATATAGGGAGAGAGAGAGTAGACACCAAATCAGAAATTTATTGAGTGCTCGGCGAGGGGTGCATATCTCGTAATCGCGGGTGTTGTGTAATTCAAAGTAGACCCGAGTTGATTCTGTTGAGATACCAAGGAAATCTCACCGGATTCTTCATCAATGTATTACCCAAGAAGAAGAATAATTATACAGTAATTATACTAGATATCCGGTGTGTTATGTCATTCTATCCATCCATTTCTATTAATTAATAAAAAAAAGTCTCGCTAGAGTTTATGGTTATAAATTAAACAGTTTTTAAATTTTAAATTTTAAAAATATTATAAACTTAAATAATGATGAGATAAACCTAAGAATGACTTGTAACGAAATTTTGGTGCATGGCTAGGCCATTAGCTGGACTTTCTTTTCTTCTTCCTTTTTTAAAAAAAAAAAATAGCTAAAGGCTTGCGGCCACCTGATGAGAAATCCATCAAATGTGCCGTTTCCATGGCCATAGAAGGCAAATTGTCAAATAACCAAGGAGTGATATCATATGCTTACACCACATTACCAACTCCAACCCATCCTCCATTGTTTAACCTATAAATTTGGATAAATTAACACGTTTACACAAGTCATTCAATGGGTCCAATCGAGACCCTTGATGGACATCTCTCAATGTCTCATTTTTTTTGTTTCGAGTGAAGTGGCCGCTTTAAGCATTTACTTCAATTCTTAATAGAATTAAAAAGAAACCCATAAAAAATTCTCATGATAAAGTCTAAATTAGTCGAGGTAAAAAAAAAACTGAATATAGAATAATGTGTAAAAAAATTATAGTTTAATACTTAAAATTTATCTCATTATTATCCATATGGATATAATTTCCAAATTTCTAAATTTAAATTTTATAATTTTATTTAAAATATAACAACGTGTAACCGTTCTGTTGGTGAAAATATCTAATTAGGAAAAAAATGATTTTAGTGTGTAATTTTTCATATCCCCACCGTAACTGATTATTGTGTTTCACTATTATTACTAGCATAAGAAGCATGACGCGCCAACGCAAAAGAACAAAAAGAAGAGAGAGAGGAAAGCATGACCTGGATTAAACAAAAACAATATAGAGTAGAATTGCAAAGTGCATTGAACCAAACCTCCTTCCCTCTCCCTATAAATACGTCATCCGCCCACTTCCATTTCCCTCACTCCACTCCCAATCACTCGTTCCTCACTCTCCGCTCTCAATCATCATCCAAACGCAGCAGAAGCTATCGAGCGAGCGAGCGAGCGAGAGAGAGGAAAAATGGATTCTCCAGTCACTACTCTCGTTTACAAATGCACAGTTTCCCCAAATCAGAAATCCAGTCTTGGAAACCTCAAGCTTTCGGTCTCTGACCTACCCATGCTTTCCTGCCACTACATCCAAAAAGGTGCTCTCTTCACCCGCCCACCTTTCCCCATCCACACCCTCCTCTCCCTCCTCAAACGCTCACTCTCCTTAACCCTCTCTCACTTCCCTCCCCTCGCCGGCCGCCTCACCACCGACCCCACCACCGGCCACATCTACATCTCCTGCAACGACGCCGGCGCCGATTTCATCCACGCCACCGCCGCTGATCATATATCCGTGCTCGACATCATCTCCCCGCTCCACGTCCCTGATTTGGTCAAATCTTTCTTCCCTTTCGACCGCACTGTCAGCTACGCCGGCCATTACAAGCCCATCCTAGCTGTGCAGGTTACTGAGCTAGCTGACGGCGTCTTCATCGGCTGCGCCCTCAACCATTCGGTTACTGACGGAACTTCGTTATGGAATTTCTTCAACACTTTTGCTGAAGTTGCTAGAGGAGGAATCAAGAAGATCAGCAAACAGCCTGATTTTTCAAGGAACTCAATCTTGATTTCTGACGCCGTGCTTCAAATCCCAGCCGGTGGCCCGACGGTTACATTCAACGAGAACGAGCAATTGACGGAGAGAATCTTCAGCTTCTCTAGAGAAGCAATTCTCAAACTCAAATCAACCGTCAACAACACCAACAACACTTACAATAACTTCAATTCCAATTCCGACATGGAATCGATGGCGAAGCAGATGCACGATAGAAATTACAACAAGGTGAGTGGGATTCTGGAGAATTGGTTCAAGAACACAGTTTCAAAGCCGGCAGTGGCGAATGGTGTGGTGGTTGAGATTTCTTCGTTTCAGTGTCTGTCTGCTCTGCTGTGGCGTGCGGTGACACGTGCGAGGAAGCTGAGTTCAACAAAAACGACAACGTTTCGGATGGCGGTGAATTGTCGGCACCGGTTAAGCCCTAAGCTGGATCCTTTGTATTTCGGGAACGCAATCCAAAGCATACCAACGTACGCGACAGCAGGAGAGGTGGTGTCGCGGGATCTGAGGTGGTGCGCCGAGCAGTTGAACAGGAATGTGGTGGCCCACGGGGATAACGAGACGGTGCGCCGTGTGGTGGAGGAGTGGGAAGGGAATCCGAGATGCTTCCCGCTGGGGAACTTGGACGGTGCGTCAATGACGATGGGTAGCTCCCCAAGATTCCCAATGTACGATAATGATTTTGGGTGGGGCCGACCGCTGGCGGTTAGGAGCGGTAGGGCCAACAAGTTTGATGGGAAGATCTCCGCTTTCCCAGGGCGGGAAGGTGGAGGTAGCGTGGACTTGGAGGTAGTTTTGGCACCGAAAACTATGGCTGCCATTGAGTCTGATTTTGAGTTCATGCAATTTGTATCAATTGTCTAATTCACTTTTTTCTTCTTCTCTTTTTGGGAAAATCTCGTGTTCGTGTAATTTTTGTGGAAATTTTACTTCATTCTAATTTTCAGTTGTTGTATGTATCTAATTTAATTCGTTTTTCTTTCTATAAATTAATATAAAAGCTTGAATTCTGAACACATCCTCCAACAACTGTTAATTACTGGCGCAACCCTGGTTTAATTAATGTTTGTTTTTTATGCCGCAATTTATATTTTTTATAAACAGAGGTGAGCTTCGTACTTAAATTCGAGTTTTTACCGACAGCTAATGAACTAAATTTTTCATTACAACATTGAGCCTCAAAATTCTTCTTAATTAAAACTTACATCTAACTTAATCTTATCTTATTACATACTTTTTCTGTTTCTTAAGAATGCAGGACTCTTCAAGTATAAACTCATATACCAAGTTGATAATTATCCAAATATTTGTTGACATAATTAGTAGGCTTAATCAATTAATTGTAATCCCCTAATTTTTCAATAGATAAATTAATATCAATACAAAAAAAAGGAAAGCATTGGAGATAAGTTATGAAGCACTGATATTCCAAATATGGTCAAGTATCCGTACTTACCCAATATAGCAAGATACGTATCGGATACGATGGGATATACTTTAAAAAATTATTAAAATATTAAGATCATGAATGTTGGATACGTTTTGGACATGCATGTGATATTTCCTAAATATTAATAGATATTTATGGGATACTTTTGGGCCAAATGTATAATTTATTTTCTTAAAAGTGAGGTCTCAAATATAATTTTAAGAACTTAATATAGTAAATGAAAATTCTTATGAAACTTATGAGATACTTTTGGGCTAAATGAATAATTTATTTTTTATTACGACGTTTCTACACTTAATACATATATAAGTTGTTATTTTTGTTAGTAAATATATAATTTCCATAATTTTATACTCCTTCCGGTCGCGTATAATTGTCGTTGCGCGACCGGGCACAGGGATTAAGAAACAACTGTGCTCTCCTGTGTTATGACCATGCTGCCCCTCATCGAACGCGCGTATTGTGCTACAGTGTTCTTCCATCCTCCAAATCTAGCTCGTGGCCATTTCTCAATTATCCTCCCAATTCCCTCCCAAATTTTCACCCAATTTCATTCCTAAACCCTAACCCCTCCTAAATTTGAATAATTTCGGTTCAAAATTTTCAATTTCCCCCTTAATTCGTTGCTATCAGTCCACGATGCGAACTGAATTCCTCTGTTTGGCTTCCCATCCATCCTTCTCCATTTCTACGGCGCACACATTTCTACTTCGATTTACGAAGCGAAAAAAGTAATGGATGTCAACGGATTCGATCATATCCATTTGTTTCACAACAACCCACCTGCGACAGAGCAATTTCATGTAAATGATTGGGCTGTTGACCAGAACCCCCCAAATGGAGAGGATGCCGAAGTAGAAGAGGAAGAAGGATTGGGGCACGACGCGCTACATTTGGACGATATCAATGAAGCTTCTACTGGGCAACATGAGAACCCAACACTTGCCGATGGGCTTTCAAGTTAAGTGTATTTCGAACTTGTACTTATGACATGAAGTTGATAAATTTACACGGATTTTGCAATGATGTTGTGTTGTCATAATTGTAGGTGGTTCACTGAGAAGAAGAGAGCTCTGTAATGAGGAGAGATTCGCAGCCTACAGTTTGCTTCTTCAAAGGAGTGTGAATGGGAAGCTGGGCAAGAACACAACACAGGAAGTGGCTGCTATTTTTCAAACCAGTCTTCGTTCAATTCAGCGGCTGTGGAAAAGAGGAAGGGAGTCAGACCATAATGTTTCGCGAAAAAGAGTCAAGAATTGTGGCAGAAGAAGGGTAGAATTAGACTTCAACAAAATTAGAGACATTCCTTTAAAGCATAGAACAACCCTCAAATCTCTTGCAACTACCTTGGGTGTTTCGAAGACTTATTTGATTTCGAAGTTGAAATCTGGAGAGTTGAGGCGCCACACCAACACCATAAAACCAACACTGACAGAGGCAAACCGAGTGGAAAGGATTCGTCACTGTCTTTCAATGGTTGATTCAAACTCCACTCCAGCTGGAAATACTTTCTCTGATATGCAAAATGCCATCCACATTGATGAAAAGTGGTTTCAAACAACAAGGAAGGTGCAGACGTATTACCTCCTGGCAGATGAAGATGAACCTGTAAGAGTCATTAAGAGTACAAATTTTATCCCTAAAATAATGTTCCTTGCAGCTGTTGCTAGGCCTAGGTTTGACTGTGATGGGAATTGTACTTTTGATGGTAAGATAGGAGTGTTTCCACTTGTGCATCAGGTTGCTGCTCTTAGGAACAGCTCAAATAGGTTGGCTGGAACTTTAGAAGTTAAGGCAATTCAAAAAATAGATAGGACAGTTATTAGGGAATTCATGATTGAGCATATTTTACCAGCTATTAAGGATAAATGGCCGAGGGATAGCCTCACGGAACCAATTATCATCCAGCAAGATAATGCTTAAACACATATACATGAGGATGATATTCAATTCCTGGCTGCAGTAGAGAGTGTAGGATTGAACATTACACTGTTGTGTCAACCACCAAATTTCCCTGATTTAAATGTACTAGATTTAGGTTTTTTTAGAGCTATTCAATCCTTGCAAGAGAAGAAATGTGCAAATAACCTAAATCAATTAGTGGAAGCAGTGAGTAACTCTTTTTTGGACTTCTCTATGGTGAAGGCAGACAGTATTTTCATCACTTTACAGTCATGCATGATTGAAATTATGAGAATTATGGGGTCCAATGCTTATAGAATTCCTCATATAAAGAAAGAACAGTTGGCTAGGCAAGGATTGCTTCCTCACAGCTTGTCATGTGATCCAATTCTGCTAGCAACTGCTGCTGCTAATCTTCCTCCATTACCTTGTAAGTCTGTGTGGATGTGTCATTCTTAGTAAATGTAATGTTTAATGTATATTGACATTTCCTTCTTATTGTTATGCAGAAAATTGGGTGGAAGCTTGCTTTATTCGATGGATGGCAGATTTTTTGGGTTTGTTATTGGACATATTTAGATACGTAGCTTGTTACTGTAGGTGGTAACTCTAGTAATGTCACTTAGGAGTGAATATATTTTGGTAGGAGTCATTGTAATTTTGCGAAACAAGCATCTGTTTGCAAGTGTTAGTAAATGTGAGAGATGTCACATTACTAACACTCATTAGGCAAGCAGATTATGCTCTGTCTTGGAAATACTAGTCACATATAACGGGTATTGCATTATGGTTACGAAATTCCCCTTCTAATTTATGCTGCTTTCATTGGGATTTTATGTTAGTGTGGATTGCATTAGGAGTATTGTCCTGTTTTAGTTACTTTATCCATGTTAGGGTTCTAGTTACGAGTAAATGCATTGGTAGTTTTGATTTGCATCCATGATCGCACTGGTATTTTTGCTTAATGCATTGCTTGTTAAAGAAAAGATAGGAGATGGATAGTGGTTGCACCTGTTGCGTGTTGTGCATATATGTATATTGATAAACCAACGCAGAGCTTGGTTCGTTTTCTGATAAATTTGAATTTGAATGCATTGGTGTGTACATAGGGGTTGCAACTGTTGTGTGCACTGGTTCATTAAATAGGTGTTGCATGTGTTGTTATTGCTCAATGTTTGACAGAGCATTATAGCGTTTGGGTGAAGCAATGTGCCTGTGGTGGATTGAAGTGTAGCTTTTTCAGTTTTACTTTACTTCTAACAGTTACTTTGAGAAGGTTGGGCTTTGGTTGACGCGGTGAGAAGATAGGTTTCCAACTGCAACAAGGCAACTTTTTGTTGAGTTCCCAAAACCTGTCTACTTACCCATGCATTGTGCCGTTCCATCAATTGCTTTATTAAATGAATCTAACCCTTGGTTTACCCTTGCTACCCCTTGGTAACCCTAATGAAATCCTATATATACCACCCTCTGTTTATGCAAATATCACCAACCTTTCACTACCATAACTTCTCGCCGTTATCATCTCATATCTCTTGCTCTGTTTCTCTCTCTCTGCAGGTGTTGCACAATGGATCGCAATAGAAAGGCTGACCTCCTAGATCTTTCCCGTCTAGTCTCAACTCATCTGGAGACAGACATTGTCCAGATGGAGAATAGGGGTCTGCAGACCACAGCTGATGTCGAAGAGTTTGAAGAGGCACTGGAGGAATTGAAGGCAAGGCAGGATGCTATACTGGAAGATGAGGAGGAGGAGGGCCTGGCACTGACTATAATAGAGGCCTATGGCAGGGCAATCAACCATCTCTCTCTCGCAATTACTCATTTGAAGCATAAGAGAGATGGGTTGAATCTGGCCATTACATGTGCGAGAGATGCTTCGCAGGAAGTCAACAACTTTGGCAATGCCATTGCAGGCATCCCAACCATCCCTGATGCTGATGATTCTGACTAGTTAGGGTTTATGTAAAAAAAGAACTCCTTCCTCCATGATATCCACTCCTATTTCTCTATGTAATATGGAAGGGATAATAAATCAAATTAATGAAGTTTGTGTTTGTGTTGACTGTCTGTTGCCCTGTTCTTTTCCAATTTGCATAGACCAAACCCTAAGTAGATTTAGTGCCAAACATAAAACACGTTGAATTGCAATGCAAAGCCAAACTGAAAGTAAATTCAATTCCAACTTCAGTACAATCTTACTCAAAGGCAGTGCCAAGCATGAAACACATTCACTTGCAATGCAAAGGCAAACTGAAAGCAATTCAATTCCAGCATCAGTAAAGCAAGATGAAGACCAAGAACTTCTTCATCAAGTCAAGCAACAAACAGAGCAACAACAGACTACTTCTTCTTTAAATCAGCATCATTAAACAATTGGCAGGCAGATGGATTTAGATTAAAACCATCAGAGGAAATCTGTAGTGAGAACGGGGAGGCATAGCAACAGACCACATAGAAATCAGCATCATTAAAGCAAGATGAAGACCAAGAACTTCTTCACAATGGAGAAAGGAGAAGATGCACAATGTGCCAATACATCCAAATAGAGCCATCGAAATCCACTTATCCACCCATTGATGAATGCATGGCATGACAGATTAAGATAGAACAACAACACAATATAGATAGTAAGGAGCAAACACTCAAGATCCACAAGTTCTATTCCAAAGAAAAACATAGTATATACAACCGAAGTAGATATCCCTTTCCTGAATACAACACCCCAATATACAATGGAAAATTTGGGTGGTTGGAATTGACACAGATCCTATTTACAACCTTCCACTTGACAACCACATCACCTAATGTTCATCATCAACCTAAAAACACTACATCCCTGGCATCGTCAATAGAAAGAGGGAAGTAACAGACGCAACATTTCAATGAAGCAAGGTTCCCAGGTTGGATCATACAAAGTAAACATACCAGCAATGGGGAGCTTGTTGAGGTCGAAATCCCTCTCCCCTTTATACTTGGCTGCAAACAGCCTCTCCTCAACTGATGGTTCATTCAAGTCAAATTCATGAACAACCTTCTTCGATGTTGTACGCTGCCTGAACTTCAAACCCCTGAAATCAACAATTGCTTCATCACGTGTCTCGTCGTCGGAGTCCTCCACAGTCTGATCAGTATCATCGGCGACCTCGGCACCATTTCCAATGGAATCTGGAACCACCGTGTTCATGGAATCTGGAACCACTGTGTTCATGGAATCATCAACTTGGGCTGTGGATTCTGGTTGAGAATCCTCCCAAGCGGCGATGGTTTCCATGACCCGGTATGGAGCAGAAGTGAGGTTCCCTGATTTGAATCGAGGGGACGAAGAAATGGGGATTGAACTCTGATTGCGGATTGGATTGAAATCACAGTAATATATATGAGGTCGCAAATGATTGACGCCCCAAATTTCCATTTCCCACCCAAATTTTCACCCGATTCCCCCATAAATTTCGAATGTAATTTGCTCAATTTGCACTGCAAACGCGTGAGAGAGACTTGAGAGAGCGAGGGGTAAATGGTCATGAACCATGGCAAAGATTTCTGGGAAAGCGAGAACGACAAGTATTGCCGACCGCGGTGAAGGAGGCAGAACGACAATTATACGCGACCGGAGGGAGTAGTACTTGGTAAAAAATAGTATCCTCCCATTTGTAATTCGGTCTTCTAGTAGAACTAAAGTTATTAGAACCGAACCAAATTTAATAGCGAACTGAATAGTTCATGATTTACTGATTTTTTAGTTCAATTAGATTTAATCGAATTAAACCGGATCGTGTCTCAGAACCGCTCATACATCGAACCACTCAGCTCATGAGTTACTGATTTACTGGTTAAACCATATTGAACATATCTGTTCTATTGTGTGTGTATTTTTTATATTTATTTTTTTCAAACTAATACACCAAAATGGCACCGTTATGGTGAAAATATTTTTTAGAA
Source organism: Viola odorata (assembly GCA_963691705.1). Classification (NCBI taxonomy): domain Eukaryota; kingdom Viridiplantae; phylum Streptophyta; class Magnoliopsida; order Malpighiales; family Violaceae; genus Viola; species Viola odorata. Next base: position 47,228,681 of record OY829538.1, on the reverse strand, counting down.
AAAAACCTATATGAACCGGGTGGTTTGCATCAAACCGTCCGGTTCATTCAAAATTAGTTGGGTCAACAATTAAACTCGATTTTTTTAAATTTCCGTTCCATTAAGTCGAATCGACCCGATTATTTCAGTCACGGTGGCCGACTCGGTTTTTATAACTATCAGTGGAACTATCACCAAAAATATGTTAATACCGTAGAGTTTAAATTACTTTTAATGTTAATGATGTTTATTTTTTATAATATATTTTCTATTGCAAAATCTTCATTATTGAGAAATATAATTATATATTTTATAATCAATATACATATATATTATAAAAATATATACAAAAAAGAAAAATTCTAAATTTTTAAAATTTGTAGTATCAAATTAGTATTGTATTGCGTCGTGTCATATCCGTATCTCGTATCCGTATCTATTTTTCATAAATGATAAGGCATTGGAAAGAGTAAAAAAATACAATTAAACAACATTAGAACCATAAATTCAACAACTAATTCAATTTTTTTTGAAAAATCCGACTGCATTTAAAAAATAGAGGGAGTATATATATAAAAGTAGTGGTATTTTGCAACACTAAATTGTTAGTTTAATACCATTTTCTATTTTACTCTTTTTTATACATTGCGATATATTTTTGAAAACTTAATTAGAACTCATATACGTAGTAAATTGATAGGTAAAAGAGTAGGTGAATAACATCACTTATAACAGATGGTGGATTTCATAGTTCACATATTAATTTTTTGCTTTAGCCTAACTTGTCATGCTACGATACTTTGTGCTAATTTGCAATCTTTGAATGCTATCCTTCATTTTTGTATGCCACCTACTTTCTGACATTTTGTATCAGTATTGGAGTCTCCATTTCAAAATAGATGTTTTAAGATTTTTTATACAAACAAACTAATCATTAAATAAAATATCTTTAGAAATATCTCTTTTTTCTCTCACCATATACATAATTAAATATGCATAAATATAGAAAAAGACTGTATTTTTTTAAAATTATAAAAAATAAATATATAGTTAAAACTGGTGTACTTTGCAAAAGAGTTAATACGTATTAGTTTTGAAAGACCTACACAATTAACATACTGTAGACATTTTCATTGTTCACACAGTGGAGGATCTAAGAATCTAAGAATTTTTATCTGTGAAAGTAAATAATTTTTATTAAGATTTTAAAAAGTTAAAATTTTTTTTTTCATATATTTATAGAGATTGTTGGTGTTTTAGGTATTTATACAAGTTCGAAAAAAGTGAAGCGAATTTTTTTTTACAACAATTGTTTTGCTTGGTTTTGTGTTATTAACTTTGTTTAATTTTATACCATTTAATTAGACTGCATAATTTAAATCATCATTTTTATATGTACAATATATGTTTGAACAATTAATTTTTATGAGGCAAATCAATAAATACTTATTCTTTTCAAAATACATAAATATATAAATGAAAAGAAATAGTGAGGGTAATTTCATATAGATCTGTTTATTTTGAGATATATTATTGATTTAATCTTTATTATACTAAATAATTTTAAATAGATTTATTTTTAATATACGACCTATGAGTTATGAATTTAAATTTAACACATTTACATAACCATTTATATATTAATTTGTCAAAAAATAAACCAATATTAATATTTTTATGAGAGTAAAATTTAAAAATATATAAGTATAGAGACTGTTTTATTTTTAGTCGATAAGAACAGTTGCCCCACCGCCACCCCCTCACATACGTCAGAATCACACAAAGACAGATGTGAAATTCAACTAATTTATTCCGGTACGGTCGAGATTTGACCTTCAAACTTTGTAGCTCTCACCGGATCTCTTTCGAGCTCTTTTCCATTTGGTTCTTACAACCTTAATTTAAAACGGATATAATCTTTTACCTTCATTTCACAATACACGTCGCTTAAATATTTGATATACGAACCAATAAATCATTAAATAACTTGGTTATCATTTTCCTCACTCGTGTTTTATTGGTCAATATCAACACACACCCCCTATTTAAAACATTATTTTTCGTAGACTTATACAATTAACATACTATACATATTTTTATATATATATGAAATTCAACTAATTTATTCCGGTTCGATCGAAGTTTAATTTTGATACTCAATATTCTCTCTCACGTGCAATCAATTTTGCAAAGTTGACACGTGGCATAAGTTTTAGGAATATCACTGGGTTGTTAGGTTATTATTATTTCGCTACCATATTAACTTAGATGGGTTGAAGTTGAGTCAATTTAAAAAATAAATCTTGTGAAAGGTTGTCTTCTCTCAACCTTATATTTAATTTGTTAATAATTAAGATTTTTTTCGATGTGATATTTAATACTCAATAAATTATAAGTTAATTTTGTAAATTTATCATCCGCTGTTTAGACATGCCCTACCTTTTAAAAAAATGTAAGATAATAATTATTTCTAAAACTAAAAAAGAAAACTAAAAAGGACATGTAGTATGAAACAGAGGTAGTGTTTGGTTTCCGGTAAGTTGTTTTTGCATCATACTACAAGATTGAAGATCTACAGGCGCTGTATATACTGCGGTGCAGAGCACCAGTTCCAACTTCCAAGTTAGTAGTCTTAAATGGGGAGCCAGATAAATGGAGTGCTTTCGTGCTAGTTGATACTGCCTATTGGATAAGGATGGACCGGTGATGTGTAAGACTTTTAAGGGAACTGAAGGCTTCTGACATTGTGCGCCAAATTGACAGAATTTGAGATTTTGGCTCTTTGTATATTGGTCGGATAAGGGAGGAAGAGTTGCAGTTTCTCGAGATTGTTGTGGAATTAGAATACTACTCCTTCTGGCTCGTTACAATCGTCGTTTTAGCGATGAATTTTTGTCCCAAAACAAATGTCGTTCTGCTCTCCCGAGGCTGGAGAAGACGAGGGTGCCCCTGCCTGCCTGCGCTGGTGACGACGACGACGACTTCAACTTCGGCTTCGGCTTCGATTGCCTTCTTCGATTTCCTCTTTCTGTGTTTGAAATGAAATTTGCGGGGGAACGAAGTTTTTCCCTATTTATACCCGAAGCACGAATGAGGTCTGAATCCCAAAATTCCATCTTCAATTTCTGTTTTAATTTCATTGCAAATCTGTACTTTTAATTTCTACTTTTTCCAAATGGAGGGTGTTGATTTCTGGGATGATTCCCAGGATGATAGTTGCGTGCAATTTGATCCGCTTATGGGTATGTTCGTATCGGATTCAATTTTTGTCCATGGGGTTGGGGATGATGTCGCCGCGGTGGTGGAGGTAGAAGGTGATGCAGTCGCGGAGGCGGGGGTTGGAGATGATGTCAGCGCGGTGGCTGTTGCGGCGGATGCAATCTGTGATATGGATGTCATTGTTGCAGACACCTACGACTGTGAAGACGACGTCGTGTTTGAAGAGATGGTGGCTGTTGCGGCGGATGCAATCTGTGATATGGATGTCATTGTGCCAGATACCTACGAAAGTGAAGACGACGTCGTGTTTGAAGAGAGCGTGGCTGTGTCGGAGGAAGAAATGGTGGCCCGTGTGACTGTTTTAGAAGTGGAGGAGGTTTCGTGCTCTCTTGCTAGTGAAGAAGATGGGCATCTCGGCTTGAATCATGGGCAACCAAAGAAGTATAAAATCCCTGATTTAAATCAACCTGCCACTGAAGATATAATGCATACATCAGAAGTGAAGGTGGATATGGATTTCGATCTCAATAAGTTGCCAATCCGAAATTTGTTCAGCCCTAAAGATGACCCACTCTACGAAGAGAGCTTCATCCAAATGTTACGTATTCTTCTCCCTGATTACTACTGAATATATTAGGATGTTGGTTGTAGACATAATGATGTTGACTTTTGGATGGCCAGTTTTTGCTATATTAGTCTTTCTGGTAGACTGAATGCTGTTTTCTGTTTGGATGGCCACTTTGTTGAATGTAGATAGAAGGTGTATATGGTAGTAGTAGGATGGTGGATTTAGGATGGGCAGCTTATTCAATGTAGTCGGCTGTTTAGGGTGTTTAAAGTGTATGTTTTTGTTGAATGGTCTCTATTTTAGCCTGTTCAATCCAGTTGCATTGATGTCCTGTTCTTTTTTTCTATTCTACTTTGATGACTTATACATTGTTGGTTTGGTTTGCATATGGAATTGCATGAGCAGAAGCAACTATATTGAGAACGGACTCTATGTCATTTGCTATGTGGTGCATCACTGGTTTGCAATACTTCTTATTCCTTGTTCATAAACCTGCATTTTATGTGCTTTGAATGCTTGGATGGTGCAAAGATAGGCACCTGGAATGATAATTATGAATGCCTATTGATGGATTACAAATTGGAAATAATTGTTGTGAATTAATGTATTTTCGATAACAGTCCCCCAAACCCTGTTGACGATTTGACCATTCAATGATCTATAACTGAGCTAGTGCAGGGGGTTGCCCTAGATAACTCTGCACATGGTAGAGCTGTAGTTGGATTCAGATTTACTAATGGAGTCAGCCTTTTAGATTCTAAAAGTGATGCAATGTTCAGAGTAATGGTCAAAAGATGCAGTTTGTGTGTATCTTTGGTAACTGGTTTGGTTTGGATCCAATGGTTTGGTTTGTGTGTTGCGTGACACTTTACCCACATCAACTATTTGGTTGACACCCTCATTTCCTGTAATGCACCTTATCACATAACCTCAGGTAACCCAACTGACCCCCCTATAAATAGCAGCCTCCTCTGACCTAATTTTCTTCATCCCCAAACTGCCTCTTCTCTTTTGTTGTTTGCTGCTTATCTCCTTTGCTCTTTTAAGCTTCCTCTGTGCAGGTAGAGAATAATGGATCGTGAGAGGAAGGTAGAGATCCACAATGCTGCAGGCCGCTTCTCAGATCATCTGGACATGGACATCGTGCAGCTGGAGAATAGGATTCTTCAGACCAACCAGGACATGGAGGATTTTAATGAGTTGCTGGAGGACATGAAGGCTAGGAAGGATGAGGTGTACGAAGATGTTGAGCATGAGGGGCTGGCACTGACTGCAATCAAGTCATACAGTGAGGCTATCAACCAGCTTAACCTCTCCATTGCTCACATGAACCAAAAGAGAGAGGGGCTCAACCTGGCTCTTAATAGTGCAAGGCTTGCTTCTGCTGATTTGAATCTCTTTGCTAATGCCATTCCAGGCATCCCAGCCATCGATGATGAATCTGGGTCTGACTAGTTAGGGTGTCTGTAATACACCCAAGTGGTATGTCCTTGGGGTGTTTAAAATAAATAAAATCACTCTGTTTCTTTTTCATGTCACATAATTCTTCACGTCGTTGTGTGTATATTGTCCAGTGCATTATCTGTCAAGCATTATAGAAGTTCAGTGTAACTAAAACACCAACTACAGATAATTACCAAAAAAAAAACTATGATCATTAAAACAGAGTAAACCTCATCTAAATTGGTCATTATCTAAAGAAGCATTCAACCAAACAACAGGGATGAAATGCAACATTCATGACAACAATCATCCACCAACCATCCACTGCTAGTGAAGAAGATGGGCATATGGAATTTCCAATGTGTGCAATTAATAAATGTGTGCAATTATGTAATTTGCCAGGCCGAGCCTGTGGCCTAGCTAGAAGCGACCCAGTGATTTCATGTTCTCACTTCATTCTTTATTCAAGTAAAAGTTGTATAGCCAAAAACTACTCCCAAAATTGCCAAAACCCGCTTCATGACTTAAATAAATAAACCAACTCCAAATCGCAAAAACTTCCCATTACTTCAACTTTGCCCGCTCACTTCTCAAACAAACCCTCATACCATGGCCAGCAACTGACACACACAAACATACTTACGAAAATGGTAACAAAATTTATCTTTCATCATACACAAAAATAGTATTCAACTTAAATATGGAGGACCTTCATCCTGACTTTCCGGCTGAGGCTCAATGTTTAAGTCTGGAATGTCCTCGGCATTTCCGCCCTCGTCATGTCGGAGCTCCACGAACTCCTCCTCTCCGTCATCTGAGTAACCTTGGTTGTCTCCTTGCTGGAGTAAGTTTTCAAGATAACCAGCTATGTTAGGGTCTCCGCGAATATCAGAGAAAGGGTTAAAATCACCACCCTCCATTGATTGATGCAAGTTTTTTTAAACAGAGGTTTTTTAGGGTTTGGGAGAGCAGCCAGAGGTAGGGATTGAGGACAAAACAAATTTGAACATAAATTGCTTTCCCCACATACAATCCCAACACAATGACGGGAAATTAAAATGATGCCAAAATTTCGTTCCCATTTATTGCGGGAATGGTTTAAACGTTCAAGCATTTGGGAATTTGGGGAAGATAGGAAATGGGGGGAGATTGGAAATTTGGAGCCGATGGCTTACCTTCCTTCATACCACTCGTACGCTTTGCCAAGACCAAACCCAGCCCAGCCGTTTGTAATACTTTGCCCAACTTGCCAAGCCCAGTTTCAAGCCAACAAATGTCAGAATTAAGCCACGGTCTAGTTGTAAATAGCAAGGGGGGATGGGGGTAGTATGGTAAAAAAATGCCTCGTTTTCTTCCCACCAATTATTTCCTTAATCCACGCACAAATAGCTAAAACGACGTTTATTAAGAGCCGGAGGGAGTAACATTTGGGAATATTTGGCTGCTACAATTAAAATTTGCATTCCAATAAATACAAACCTGGTAATACTTGATTTCCAAAACAACAATGATTTGGACGTGTACTTCTAGAGGTGATTGGTTTCATTCAACTTTATACATACATATACTCAAAATTTATAAACGACTAAGGACCAACAAAATACAAAATAATAATACCTTAACCATTATTACAGAAGAATTGAAATTTTAGGAGCCACGTTTGAAGGATTAAGGAAAAATAAATAAATAGAACTTTTAGGATCATTACAGTAGAATTGAAAATTTCGAGTAGTTAATTTGATAAATGGAGTGCCTTCGTATATACATGACGTTTTTACAACGTAAACTTATGGATGTTAGTTTTTAAAATTAATTTTCTGGAATAATCTTTTGCTGTCAAACATCATTTATTATGCCTTGGAACTCTATCTTGTAGTTGTGTCATCTTATTGTTTCAAATACCTTTTATTTGTTGGCTCTAGGTAGGTCTAGAACTCTCTTTTGGGTTTTATTTTGATAATCCTCAGACCGGGGGTGAGGATGATTCTGAGATCTTCACTTTCGAGATGGTGGTCGTCTATGGTGCTGCTGTACCTGCACAACGCCGGAGGGGGTCCCCGACTCAAGAACTCCGATGCTTAAGTCAGTATATGATAAATAGGAGTAGAGGGAGAGTACAGAGTAGTGAGAGTATATAGAGGGTGGTACTGCAGAGTCTCTGTTTGTGTAGAATGAGGGTTTCTCCTCCCCTTGCCTTGAACCTTAGGAGGTATTTATAGACACTTGAGGTGGGTGCTTGGACATACCGGGTGTGGGATTAGGCACCATTCGGTAGGTAGGCCCCCCCTCGCTGATGTCGACCACATCCCCGGTACCCTGTGTTGAGACCAAAATGCCCAGGGGGTATGTTTTGGATTATCACAAGCCTAACCGAAAATGAGCCTGAGTGTTTACCAATGGCTCAATTCCCGGTGTCTAATAAAGCTCTGTACTTTTGAATTGCAGGAAACTGTAAATTTTCTGCGAGTTTTAAATCCTCTTCTTCTTTCTTGGATTTTACTATTCCAAGTACTGTTCACCGGTAGCTTACTATTCACGAGGAAGCTTTATGTTCTCAAGGAAGCTTTGCTGTTCACAAGGAAGTTTTTACTATTCACAAGGAAGCTTTACTGTTCATACGGAAGCTTTCTAGATGGTTATTGTTCCTCCGCTGACTTTCCTGGATCATTTTCAGACGACGAGTGTCAAATGGTGACTTCCAGAACCAGTACACAGACCAAAAGGTGGTTACAATAGATTACCCGGTAGCTTGGATTACATACCTCTCAAACCTTCTTCAAACCAGCTTAAGATATCTTTCTATATGTAAACTATTATTCTGATTCTCTTCTCATACACACTTCATTCCTTTGCATCAAAGATACTTTACTTTTAATCAACAAAAGCAGATAAAAGCATAGCCGTAATTTATAATTTCTGAGGACAGATGATTGCCGGATTACTCTCTCATATAAATGTCAGATTGCTTCCGGGTTATTTTGTGCCTTGTATAAATTGCAAAGAAACAGGGAAAAGTAAGTATTCTAGGAAAATTATCAAGAGGCTTTTACTTATAGGAAATTTTCAGGTAGCCTCTGTATTTCTTTTATATGCCAAAGCTTTATTTGCACAACCTGCAAAGAAATAAAAACAAGCAACTTTCTCTCTTCCTGTTTACGCAACTTAAAAATGGTTGTCAGTAATGTCTTTTTGTATGAATATATCACTCTGTCTAACAAGAGGCTAAAACAATTTTAAACTATAAGCCACCGATACATGGTACGGTTTTACGCTTTAAGCCACCTGCAATATTGTCACGGTTTTACACTGTAAGCCACCTACAATATGTGCGGTTTTACGTTGTAGCTACCTGCAATATTGCGCTCTTTCACATTCCCCAGAATTTCAATTGCTTTCACATTTCCTAGAATTTCAATTGCTTTCACATTCCACAGTATTTCAATTGCTTCTATGAGCTATCTGCAATATTGGCGCGGTTTTACACTGCAAGGCACCTACAAATTGTGCGATTTTACGCTGTAGCTACCTGTAATATTGCGCGGTGGCTACCGATACATTGTGCCCACTACTCTGAATTTCCAAAGACAATCTCATAAATTACCAGCAGAATCAGCTACGCAATTATGCCGTTATTTATAAATAAATAACAAGGTATGTATTTTATAATCATCATGACAGGATAGCAGTATGTCCAATGGGGAAAAGTAGGTGTAATTAAATACCTATCATCCGATATACAAATAAGATTTGCCATCTCCTTAGTAGGAGGCCATTTGAAGATATTAACTGCTCATGCCATAATCTGCACAGAATAAAACAACTACATACAAAGTGATTAGTGATACGATCCTCGCTACCCTTGATACGATCTTAGATAACTAGGACGCGTTGAATTGACGATCGTTGTTGGAAGGTTTGAAGTTGCGCGGAATTTACTCAATTTACTCTTCTCTTCGATATAAGGAACGCTAGGAATCCACCCAACTCCGCCAATCTCCAAGTCCAGGTTGAACAACGCCTGCTGAAGTAAGGTACGCTAGGAGTCCACCTAACACCGCCGATCAACAGGTGAGGTTCTTAGGATAAGGTATGTCAAGAGTCCACTTGACACCGCCACCTAGGGTTTTTGTCCGAGTCTACGAACACAAGAGCAAGGCTCTCACAAGACAAATGTCTCACAATCACAAGGGATCAAATTTGGTTGACAAATAGCTTATTTGATTAATGAAGCCAATCGGCTATATATAGGCAAAGCCTAGTACAAGTTTAAGTAAAACTAGGAATTCTACTAAGACTATAAGTTCTAATTATAATAGGAATAGAAGTTCTAACTAATAAATAATTCTAATAATTAATTAATAAATATATCCTAATCATTCTAGAACTTCTGGACGCTCTCCCAAGTCAGCTCCCTCAATGGCTCGGTCTCAGCCTAGCCATGGTCTAGTCGCTTGACCCTTGGCTCGGTCAATGCGCACCAAAATTCTCCCTCGAGCCATCTTGACTTTTACTCGGGCTTTTGGGCTGAAACTTGGCCCAAACCTTCCTAACATGTTGAAATACATGTCACGAGGTCGGTTCCTGAAAATAACCTCACCTGAACCCACTTGGCTCCAACGGACGTGCCTGTTGCGCTTGTATGCACCTTTGGTGCATGCGACTAAGTCCCTCCTTACGATCTCTCTATCCAATCGTGCGTTTGTCCTCAAACTTGGCCACGACACTCCTAAGACAGGCACTCCTTTGTCTTGTATTTATCATGGATCGCCGATCGGAACCCTTCTTCCTTGGTTTGGCTCGATAGGACTCTCCTAGGGTTAGCGTGCGTGCGCTAAGGTGTGGCGCATGTCCTCCTCGGCCTAAGGTCTGCTCCCTTCGTGCGATGACGTTCCTCTGAACATCTTGAGGCTGTTTTAACCTTACTCGACTCGCTACAACCCTCTTAGCTCGATGCCACCACCCTCTTGGCCCAAGGTGCGCGTCTTGCGCAAACGATGGTGCTAGAATCGTATGAATTAGTATGTATATCAAAGTAAATTACGTATTCGGTGGGCATAAATTTTTTTCATGCTGATGACGATAAGCAAGCCATATGATATATTGAAGACTGTACATCCGGTGAGTATAATTCTTAGATTTTTATCCTTTCTCAAACCTGTAGCGTCAATTTAAAGCTCAATAACACCCAGTTAACGTCAATATCTCCATTAGATGTCTCATAAGAATTGTAGCCCTTCCAATTATCTTCAAATCGAGCTATTATATAGAAAATTCTGAGCACGTACGAAGAAGATATGATTTTTCTCACTAAATCTAATATAACTGCCCCGCAGTGCATTCTTACCCGGAAATAGAAACTAGGAATCACAAACCCGGAATACACATCAAACCCGGAATCACAGAATCACAAACCCGAATCATAAACCCGGAATGCATATCAAACCCGGAATCACAGAATCACAAACCCGGAATCACAATATTTACAAACCCGAAGCCAATATTCACAAACCCGTAAGCAATCAGGACAAGAGAGCCTGTAGCGTCTGCATAAATTCCCAGAATTAATTAATCCACAAGGCAGCAAATTTATAGCTACTTCAACTGGCCCAGTAGAGGCTTTCCTGATATCCTCTTTTTTTCACATAGATCAATGAACCATGAGTAGGCCCAGGCCCATCTGCTTCACCATCCTTCATCATTTCATTTTCAAGAACAGGAAAATTTGAACCTTGGGATTGGCTTACGGGACTATCATCCTTCTGCGAAAGTTCTTCCAGTTCCTAAGTTCAAGGATCCGGATTGAAATCCTTTCTTCTCCCCAAACTTTACAGCATTCTTAGATGTGTTACTCTCCATCCATGACTTTGTTTCATCTTCAGTAAAGGACCCAAAGATCAACAGCCTAAACAAACCCAGAATCATCAAATCCGGAACACAAACCCGGAAACACAAACCCGTTTCAGGCAATGACCCGTCTGATGCTACATACTTGTATTTGACACATTTCCTGCCTGAGATTTGTTGGTCCCCCACATTACAATTATCCTTCTTCTGATGATTCATTATAGGAATTTCCTCAAACACTTAATATGCACAACTTTACTTTCACTATTTCATTTTCTTTTTAAATTTGCATCCTAATCCTCTAACAACAAATTCATACATAGATGACTAAACATAAAAAAAGCACTCAACGTATTCATCTTATTGAATCACAGAAGACAAAAAAGGTTCCTCAACAGCTACACAAAGGAATCACAAGCAATTATACTAACAGAGGAGTTGCCGTACTCTCAGCAGAAAAGACGCTGCTGATTCAGAGAAGCATAAACGCAAACACCAAAATGACAGTCTAACTGATGAACACTATCACGATGGGAAGAATCAGCTCCATCAAGCCGCACAACTTGATCCCCCGAATCTTCATTCGCTCCTTCCCCATCTTCATCCTAAGATCCCTGATTTCTCTCATCCTCCTCATTGTTTCAATCTCCTCCTGGTCTTCATGAGTGTTCTTTGCCGGTGAAACCGAGAGAAGAGATGAACACAAACCCAGAACACAAACCCGGGAGTATACTGACAACAAATCAAACCCGGAATCACATAACCCGGGAATCATCAAATCCGGAACACAAAACCCGGAACAACAAACCAAACCCAGAACCACACCTGGGATCATCAAATCCGGAGCAGCCAAACCCGGAATCACATTTCATATCTCCGTTCACCTCCCATTTTTCGTTCTAAAACTTGTGATTAGATTAAAACCCGTAATTGTCACATTTCCTTTCCCTTTCCTCCATGTATTCCTTTCCCGTTATCTTTCCTTGCCTTCTTGCTTTCCTGGATGCTTAGAAATTGCCATCATAATTAATTGACACAAATTACTGTTCATCCCCTTCTTTTTCCAGCAACACGTTTTGTGGCTTTTCTTCTTCATCTTTTTTTCAAATCTCAAGCCCACTTGTTCATAATCAAATATCAAGAGTCCTCCTTCTCTCAAGAGATGGACTGAATAAAAAATCAAGGCAAAATCATGGCTGATTTATAACCCTTCGTAGACAACAAAATTTCGGCTCGTTTTAGAATATTCGGTCTAGTTTATAAAAAAAGCCACGAAGCCCATTCACTGAAATTCATGAAGCTTATTTGGTCAAAGCCCAGCAACAAACTAATATTTGAAGGGAATAAAATTTATCTAATATTTTATTAATTTGATTAAATGTCAAATTAATTAATATTCAATTATTAATTAATATGCAAATTAATTAATAACGACGGTTACATATTGGATCAATGAGATGAAGACACATGTCATCTTTCCAATTCCAAAATCACCCTTATGAGTCTATAAATAGAGGCTTCATCAGAAGGTGAGGACAGATTTTCTTGGAGAGAAGAAGTGCTGCGAAGATCAAGAACGGAAGCAGATTGTCTTCAAGAAATAAGGAGAAACCACAAGTTGATTCAAGGCCGGTTCTCTCTCAACCACCAAGGAGAAGTCATAAGCTGATTCAAGGCCGGTTCTCTCTCAACTACATCAAATCAAATCAAGAAGAAGCCACAAACTGATTCAAGGCCGGTTTCTTCTCAAATCAAATCAAGTAGAAGCCACAAGCTGATTTAAGGCCGGTTTCTTCTCAAATCAACCGCGGATTACACGCTGATTCAAGGCCAATCCGTCATCCATCAAATTCAAGTTCAAATCCAAATCCGGAGTGAAGACTAATTCATTAATCAGAGGAATCAAGAGAAGAAGAACCACTTTTATTCTACATTCAATATTTGTAATTTGACACGTGTAATTTTCTCCTATTTTAGGAAAAATTGTGTGTACAAATCTTTGGCACGCCCAGTGGGACACTACTCTCCTCTCATCTCTTGAATCACACTTCTCAAATCAAGATCTAACGATGAATCGCCTGATTAGAAATCAGACCGACGACTCCTTTCCTGAAGCACTTCAAGAAGGTCTTCCCGCAACACGTGCTCGCACTAGATCCGGAAGAGCCCAGTTGGTGTCACCATTGAAATAATTTTCCCGTAGGGAAAACCCCAGAAGAAAGGTCACCAAATAGGTGCAAACAAGATCTGACGGCTCTTACTATGATTATCATCCTAGTGGAGAGTCCGATACCGGAGTTGCTTCTGAAAATACTCAAACTAGGAGATGGGTAGACTACAACTCTGACTCCTCCGAATCGTTTGCTGCGGTGATGGCCATCGACGCTTCCCAAGATCCTGAGACACGCTTTCAAGAGATATCCACGGCAATTGAAAATTTGACAAAGGCTATGGCAGAGAAAGATGCCCAAATAACTTTCTTGACGGCTAAGTTGGTAAGTCACCCAGGTTCATCAAGCAATCCAAACTCTAGCGGAGGCTCTTTTGGTGATGAGAATGCTGAGCGAGAACGACAGCGAAAATACCATGAAGACTACATCCTGGTGAATAATCTGAATGACAACAACAACAACACCGCGACACCTGTCGCAAACCTGACAGTTCAACAACTGCAGATGATGATTGCCGACACTATCCGTGTTCAATATGGAGGAGCCTCGCAATCCTCACTTGGTTACGCGAAGCCATACTCAAGGCGCATAGATGAACTGTTACTGCCTGTAGGGTATCAACCTCCAAAATTCCAGTAGTTTGAGGGGAAAGGGAACCCTAAACAACACATCGCCCACTTCATAGAGACTTGCAACAATGCAGGAACTTATGGAGATATGATGGTGAAATAATTTGTTCGATCACTGAAAGGCGTGACCTTTGAATGGTACACTGATATTAGGCCTGGGTCTATTGATAGTTGGGACCAGTTGGAAAGAGACTTCCTAACTCGCTTTTACAGCACTCAGCGGATTGTTGGCCTACCTGAATTGGCTGGAACAAAACAAAGAAAAGATGAACTTGTCACTGAGTTCATCGAAAGATGGAGAAACTTGGTCCTTAATTACAAAGAAAGGATCAGTGAGTCATCTTCAATCGACATGTGTGTCCAAGGCATGCATTGGGGCTGCTCTACAACTTGCAGGCGAACATGCCACGCACATTCAAGGAGCTCGCAATTGGAGCTCATGATCTGGAAATTCATATCCAAAGGCACGAGAGTTACTTGCCAAATGGCTCTCATGAAAAGGAAGAAGTAAGGGAAGACCTGAAGACCAGCAAAGGGAAGGAAAGCATGGTAGTCACCGCGGCACCTGCGAAAATATCCTTCAAAGAGATACAAAGAAAAGAAGAGGCGAAACAAGTTAAGACCGAGCACAAGCCTTTCAAATCTCAAAGAAGGACCCTGAAGGAACGTGAAGAAAAGGGATACCCTTTTTTAGACTCGGAAGTCTCCGACATTCTGGACCTGCTTCTTGAACAAAAATTGATCGAGCTTCCACCATCAAAGCGCCCAGAAGAAGTGAACCAGGTCGACAACCCCAGGTATTGCAAATATCATCGGATCATCAGTCATCCGGTAGATAGGTGTTTTGTCCTTAAAGACCTCATCGTTCGTTTGGACAAGGAAGGAAAAATAAAACTCGATGATGAAGATGTTGTAGATGCCAATTACATCACAACCATTGCAAAGAACAATGCTACACCAACTAAGATCGCCTTCGGGTTGTTCGACCCTATTCCATTGTCGCAAGCTTTGGGTCAGAACCCAGTCGCCACTCAGCAAATGGTTCTAACAGCTGAATTACCGAAGGGGGCAGTCCCCGTAGAATTCAGCACTGATGGAGAGGTCAATGTCATCTATGCCTACCCTGGGATGCCAAAGATAGGAAACCCTTATGGGCCAAGCTTGTACAAGTTAATGACTAACGACTTGGACGTTTGGGAAACAAGCTCTGAGTCCGAAGATAAAATTAACGACGGATGGTCAACCTTCAGAAGGAAGAAGAATAAAAATGTTCTTCCAAAAAGAAAGTCATCCTCAAAATACCCTCATGGCGTCTCTAGCCAAGATTGTGACGTTCAGCCAGAAGGGTGGGGTCTTCCAGGTGAGCCATCAAAGACCTCCCATGAAGCTGAGACTGTTGATAAGCCTCGCAAGGGAAAGGCTTCGATACATGCGCCGACAAAGCCTGAACGAACGCCTTGTAAGGCTCACACTCATCCAACGTCTAGAAAAGGGAGGCATCACGCTCTTGAATGCTCAACACCGAGGTCTTCGTCTCAACCAAAAGGGACAACGACTTGTGAAGAGTATGTCCTAGAAGAACAATCTCCTGAAGATTGCGTAGTAGTCTACATGGTCAGCGTGGAGCAAGCTGAAGGATTTGACCACAAAGATGCTAATGTTGTTTTAATTGATGCCATAACATCCTACCAGCGGCTCCTCGGAAGGATTTGGTTACATAAAAATGAAGCTATCCCTTCAAGCTGGCACCAATGCCTCAAATTCATTCGTAATGGAGAGGTAAAGTACGCTAAGGGAGAAACCAATCCATTCGACAAAGAGGAATCACATTTTGCGGATGCCAAATTCTTCTTAGAGGAAATGGTCCCTTCAGAAGCTTTTCCCATCTTCGCACTAGAATGTAAGAGGAATGAAGAAAGCTCCTCTTCCGCCGCAAGGGTAGCACTTGTATTCATAGAGGCTTCACTTTCCAAAATTGCCATCACTGAAGGAGTAGAGCTCTTAAAGAAGAGTATGACTCTCTCCATTCCCATGATTTCAACACAAGTCCCAAGACCATCTGATGCGAACCCTAGTACGCATCGCACGCACACCGCACCTTCACGCGTGCCCTTGCCGCCCCTTGGCTCGATGACGCGCCAGCATAGCAAGCGTCTGTCCAGCCAGCTTTCCTTGTTCTTACATAACGAGATTCAGCGCGAGGCTACGTTGGATGAGTCCGTACTGCGTGTGCACATGCCGCGCTTAGTGACGCTGCTGGTCGCACTCAGCGCACACGCTAGCGCCCACGGAATGGACGCCCGAGCTAAGTCAGACTTGGGAAATATTTGCCGAGCTCCAGCTGAGCTACAAGATAGCTTCAAGGGTCTAGAAGAGGCTACTGGAGTTTCAAGTCAAACGCCCGACGCGTTTGGGAGAATGGCCGAGCGGGACAACGCATGCGCAAGTCCTAGCGCACCAAGGACTTCGACTTGAGGAAGGACGCGCATTGCGCAATTCTACCGTGCATAGGATTGCTTGGGTATACTAATACTCTTAGTACAAGTATTATAATTAATTTAATTAATTATTTTAGCTTTTGTTCAAATCGAATTCTTGTATAGATAGAAGTTCTAGTTCTCGTAGGATTTGTATTCCTTGCGCCTATTTAAGGCAGCCACTTGGCTTAATAAAATCAGACTTTTTTTGCCAAATTCCTGAGTTAAATTTAAGTCTCGCAGAACCTTGAATCCTTTGTGTCCGAACGCTCGAAGAATAACTCAACTAAATCGAAAGTTCACCCCCATTGTTCGATTGCCTAGGTTGCTAACCAATTGCTGGTTAGAGGGTTAGGAGTTCGATCAAGATCCTCATTCGCGTAGCTGGGTTGGCTAGGCATCACGACTTAGCAGGGTCAGCGCACGTTTGGGTTCAATTTAAAGTATTTCCGCACGAAGTCCATCCTTGAACAACGATCGCAACAGGAGCATCGATCCAAGCCTAGTAAGGATCGTATCAGTTGGTAGCGGAGCAAAGGCTGTTCAAGCTTGGTAACTTTAATTGCTTTCTTTTATTTCGATAGATTCTTGAGTCGATTTACTCTAGTCCGGAGCTAAATCACCCTTCATCCATCTAGTTGTATTTTCGTTTTATATAGAGTCAAAAATCAAAACAAAAAACAAAAAAAAACAAAAAAAAAAATAATCAAAAAGAAAAAGAAAGAATGTCTGAAGATTCAGGAAACAAAAGTATCAAGGAAACCGAAGGCAAGGCCGAAGAGAACGACTTGTCTACCCGAGATCTCCTTCTCCAACTCTTAGCCCGAATGGACAAGATAGAAGCATGCAACAACCCTAAGTCGGAGGAGCCATCAGATGAGAAGAAAAAGGCAACAGCCACGCCCCACATGACCCAAGTCCTAAACCCACAACGCGTAGCTCACCTCTATGACATGGGATTAAAGGAAGACAAGTCGGGTCTGTTTACTGATTTACCCGAAGGTTTTACTGGCGAGGGGAATGAAGACCGTCGTTTTGTGTTGCTTGGGAATAATGAGGAGCAGCAGCGCACGCCCATGCAAGCCCAGCGCATCAATGCAGAGCGCCTAGCGCGTCGAGCGCATAGGCGAATGGAGCGCGAGCCCGACTATGACGAGTGGTGGCACCCAGCGCCCCGTATGCACTAGAATGATGCGTATGACGAAGACGAACCTGAGTTCTTTAGGCGCGACCGAGCTAATGAGCGGCGGCCTAGAGGAGAAGATCGAGTTGATGCCAATCTGAATAGCATCAAGCTCAAAATTCCACCGTTTGATGGCAAGGACGACCCCGATGTATACTTTATTTGGGAGCAGAAGATTGAATCGATCTTTTTACTCCACAATTATTCTGAAGAAAAGAAGATCCACTTAGCAGCCGTTGAATTCAATGGCTATGCCATACATTGGTGGGAACAGCTGCACAAGCTCAAGCGTCGAGAGAAAGCTCCACCCGTTCAGACATGGGAAGAGATGAAGTGAGAGATGAGGAGGCGCTTCATCCCAACGTATTTTCAGCAGGACCTTTATCAGCGATTGCAAGCTATGTCCCAAGGGAATCGGTCAGTAAGCGAGTACTTCAATGAGCTAGAGATTGCGCTAGCAAGAGCACAGATTGAAGAAGAGGAAGAGGCTACAATGCAGCGCTTCTTTAATGGCCTAAACCGTGATATTGCCAATAAATTAGAGTTGGTGTACTATGGATCTTTAGAAGAGATGCTCCACCTGGCAATCAAGATAGAGAGGCAGACCAAGGCTGGGGTCACCTACTCTAATTCGAGTTCAGTTGCGACTAGGACACAAAGTTGGAAGAAGTTGCAATGGAGCAAGGAAGACAAAGGGGTCCGTGTACCGCCTAAAGTCTTGCCGTATGATTACAAGGGTCCCAATAGTGAAACCAATACTTCTAAGCCACACAACAACAGTGCCAACACAGCTCCGAACAGGCCCTCTACTAAAGATATAGTATGCTTCAAGTGCTCGGGACGGGGACACAGGCAATCTGATTGCCCTAACAAGCATTTTCTTTTAATACGCAAGGATGGTGAGCTAGCATCCGATGATGAGCAAGAGATTGAAGGGGGCGATGAAGGCACTAACGAGGATAGTGACTCAGACGAAGTTGTGATCAACTCATTGTCCTTAGTGACGAGGCGCAGTCTTAGCGCATAACTCAAAGAAGAGGCGCATGGGGACGAGCAGCGGGAAAACTTGTTTCACACCCGTTGCGTTGTCAACAAAACCGGGTGCTCCATGATCATAGACAACGGGAGTTGCATTAATTGTGTGAGCACAATGTTAGTTCAGAAGCTGGGACTAACTACCATACGCCACCCAAAGCCATATTCGCTACAGTGGATGAATAATGGCAGCGCCATTAAAATGAGCCAGCAGGCACTCGTCTCATTCGCAATTGGGAGGTACAATGATGAGATCCTTTGCGACGTAGTGCCTATGCATGCTAGTCATATTCTGTTGGGATGACCGTGGCAATTTGATAGATCAGCCGTACATGATGGCCGAACCAACAAGTACAAGCTAGTCAAAGACGGCAAGAAATACTCACTTGCGCCTTTGACTCCAGCACAAGTGTTCGAAGATGAACAATGGCTCAAGAAAGCCCATGCCGAGTGGGAAATTGCTAAGAAGCTCAAGGAAAGTGAAGAAGAAGACAAGGTTAGCCCGAGCGAAGTAAAGATTGGCGGAAAGAAGACAAGTCTCTATGCTAAAGGGAAGGATCTTCGGCGAGCACTTACCATGCACAATTCTAATTGCGAACCAAGTAAGCCTTTGATTCTACTTCACTTCAAGCCCTAGTGTCTCTCTTCTTCTTCATCTACAAATTCTGCCCTACCTATTATTTCCGAGTTATTGGAAGAATTTGCGGATGTATTACCGGATGAAATGCCCGCGGGTTTGCCTCCAATCCGAGGGATCGAGCACCGAATAGATTTTATTCCAGGCTCCACAATTCTGAATCGGCCAGCTTATAGAAGTAATCCCGAAGAGACAAGAGTTACAGCGGCAAGTGGATGACTTGTTAAGCCGTAGGTATGTGCGAGATAGTCTTTCCCCTTGCGCCGTACCCGTGATCCTTGTGCCTAAAAAGGATGGTAAATGGCTAATGTGTGTGGACTGTAGGGCCGTGAATAAGATCACAATAAAGTATCGATATCCCATTCCGAGGCTAAATGACATGTTAGACGAATTGAGTGGCAGCCAAATCTTCTCAAAGATAGATCTTATGAGCGGCTACCATCAAATCCGAATGAAGGAAGGGGACGAATGGAAGACAACGTTTAAGACCAAGCACGGTCTTTACGAGTGGATGGTCATGCCTTTCGGCTTGACAAACGCACCAAGCACATTCATGAGGCTTATGAACCATGTGCTACGATGGTTCATTGGCAAGTTTGTAATGGTGTACTTTGATGACATCCTCGTTTATAGTAAGTCACTTGAAGAACATGGCGCGCACCTACGCCAAGTGTTCTTAACCCTACGCGAGCAACAATTATATGCTAAGGCGAGTAAGTGCTCGTTCGCGCTTAAGCAAGTCAGTTTTCTAGGGTTCATTGTAAGTGTGGAAGGCATCAAGGTCGATGAAGAAAAGATCAAAGCCATCAAGGAGTGGCCAATGCCAAAGAACGTCAGTGATATACATTCGTTTCATGGCTTAGTGGGCTTTTATAGACGCTTTGTCAAGGATTTCAGCACTGTAGCAGCACCTTTGAACGAATTAACCAAGAAGGGAGTGCCCTTCACTTGGGAGCAGCCGCAGGAATAAGAGTTTCAAATGCTTAAAGAGAGACTA
Source organism: Viola odorata (assembly GCA_963691705.1). Classification (NCBI taxonomy): domain Eukaryota; kingdom Viridiplantae; phylum Streptophyta; class Magnoliopsida; order Malpighiales; family Violaceae; genus Viola; species Viola odorata. The sequence goes on along the minus strand of OY829538.1, from coordinate 47,208,499 downwards.
TGCACCGCGCCTGTTTTAGCATTGCCTAATTTCGAGAAGGCTTTCGAAGTGGAATGCGATGCAAGTGTCATCGACATTGGAGCGGTTCTGATGCAAGAGAAGAGGCCGATTGTGTTCTTTAGTGAGAAATTAAAAGATGCACAGCTTCGGTATCCCATGTATGACAAAGAACTGTATGCGCTCGTGCGCGCCTTAGAGGTTTGGCAACACTATCTTATGCCGCGAGAGTTCCTAGTGCACACCGATCACCTTAGCTTAAAATATCTGAAGGGACAAGGGAAATTGAACAAGAGGCACGCAACATGGATGGAATTCATAGAAGCATTCCCGTACCACATCCAATATAAGCAAGGAAAAGAGAATATCGTAGCAGACGCATTGTCTAGACGGTATGCCCTCATCTCTTCTCTTAGTGCGAAACTTTTAGGGTTTGCGCACATAATTTCTCTCTACCCTCTTGATTCTGATTTTGGAGAGATCTACTATACATGCATGACGACACATGGGTCTAAGTATTTTCAGCATGAAGGATATCTATTTAAGCACAAGAGGTTGTGCATTCCGCATTGTTCTATGCGAGAATTATTGGTCTTAGAGTCGCACAGTGGTGGACTTATGGGTCACTTTGGAGTTACGAAGACCCTTGAGATATTAAAGGGGCATTTTTATTGGCCACATATGAAAAGGGACGTGATACGCATTGTGTCTCGGTGTATTACATGTCGCAAGGCCAAATCGAAGGTTGCAAGCCACGGTGAGTACATACCTCTACCCATTCCTTCGCACCCTTGGACAAATATCTCTATGGACTTTATGGTTGGGTTGCCGAAATCGTGGAAAGGGAAAGATTGCATCTTCGTTGTTGTGGACAGATTTTTGAAGATGGCACACTTCATTCCGTGCACCACGAGCAACGACGCAAGCTACATCGCCAACTTATTTTTCAAGGAAATCGTGCGTTTACATGGAATGCCCGCAAGCATTGTAAGTGACCGAGACAGGAAATTTCTTGGCCATTTTTGGCGAGTGTTATGGCGATGTTTGGGGACTAAGCTACTCTTTTTGACTTCTTGCCATCCTCAAACTGACGGACAAATAGAAGTAGTAAACCGCACAGTCGGGTCCTTATTGAGAGCATTGGTAGGCAAACACGTGATGAAGTGGGATGATCAGCTACCCTTTATGGAATTTGCCTACAATCGAGCCACGCATTCTAGCACTGGTTTTTCACCTTTCGAGATAGTCTACGGCTTCAATCCTTTGACGCCGCTGGACTTAGCGCCTTTACCTTTGCAAGATGCCGTGAGTTTAGATGGAGACGCAAAGGCAGCAACGGTGAAAAAGATTCATGAGCAGACCAAGAAAAATATAGAGAAGATGAATGAACGCTTGGCCCGCAAGAAAAATCAAGGAAGAGCGACCGCATCCTTCAAAGTAGGCGACTGGGTTTGGCTACATTTAAGGAAGGAAAGATTTCCAGCCTTGAGGGGCCACAAAATTTCCGCAAGAGGAGATGGCCCATTTTTGATCGTGGAGAAAATCAATAATAATGCCTATATCCTCGAGCTTCCTAGCAACTATGGATCCGCAAGTACTACCTTCAACATCTCCGACTTAAGTTTGTGTGATTGGGTGGAAGATGATGAGGAGGACACAGATTCGAGGACGAATCCTCTTGAAGGGGGAGGGACTGATGCGAACCCTAGTACGCATCGCACGCACACCGCACCTTCACGCGTGCCCTTGCCGCCCCTTGGCCCGATGATGCGCCAGCATAGCAAGCGCCTGTCCAGCCAGCTTTCCTTGTTCTTACATGACGGGATTCAGCGCGAGGCTACGCTGGACGAGTCCGTACTGCGCGTGCACACGCCGCGCTTAGTGACGCTGCTGGTCGCACCCAGCGCACACGCTAGCGCCCACAGAATGGACGCCCGAGCCAAGTCAGACTTGGGAAATATTTGCTGAGCTCCAGCCGAGCTACAAGATAGCTTCAAGGGTCTAGAAGAGGCTACTAGAGTTTCAAGTAAAACGCCCGACGCGTTTGGGAGAATGACCGAGCGGGACAACGCATGCGCAAGTCCTAGCGCACCAAGGACTTCGACTTGAGGAAGGACGCGCATTGCGCAATTCTACCATGCGTAGGATTGCTTGGGTCTACTAATACTCTTAGTACTAGTATTATAATTAATTTAATTAATTATTTCAGCTTTTGTTCAAATCGAATTCTTGTATAGATAGAAGTTCTAGTTCTCGTAGGATTTGTATTCCTTGCGCCTATTTAAGGCAGCCGCTTGGCTTAATAAAATCAGACTTTTTTTTTGCCAAATTCCTGAGTTAAATTTAAGTCTCGCAGAACCTTGAATCCTTTGAGTTCGAACGCTCGAAGAACAACTAAAGTAAATCGAAAGTTCACCCCCATTGTTCGATTTACAATTGCTGGTTAGAGGGTTAGGAGTTCGATCAAGATCCTCATTCTCGTAGCTGGGTTGGTTAGAGGGTCAGCGCACATTTGGGTTCAATTTAAAGTATTTCTGCACGAAGTCCATCCTTGAACAATGATCGCAATAGGAGCATCGATCCAAGCCTAGTAAGGATCGTATCACCATCCAAGATGGAAACTTCCAAGGAGACAAGATCCGAAGATATAAAAAGCGAAGGATCAAAAGGACGCAGCCGAGGATGGTATGACCCAAAAGCCAAAAGACTCTTTGAGAATGCTGGGTACAGAAAAGGGGAACCTCGCCAACTTGGTGACTTGAATGCGATCCTTTTTAACGGAAAACTATTTACAGAGAGGCAAAGGTTCGGGCTCGATTTTCTACAAGATCCTTCAGCCAAGATCAAAGTCAAAAAGGCCTCCGCGAACTCAATTATGATACAAATATGCGAAGTTGACAAAGAGACCTCTAAGGAGGACAAGGTCTCTGTATTCAGCCATATCCAAGGAGAAGCAGCTAAGGTCTCTATTTTTGACAGGTTAGGAGACAAAGCTTCCTTGGAGCCTAAACTTCCGACACCACCACAAAAGAAGTCCGTCTTCACACGGCTAGGACCTAATGTCCTAAACCAAAAGGGAAAGTCCAAAAGGTAGAAGTAGAAGAGAAAAAGTGTTGCACAACGATTCTTCTACAACGCTGAAGACATGGAGGTTGAGGATGCTAATTGTGCTTCTGTCGAGGAAGTGTCAGATGAAGATGAACTAGAGCTAGCTCCGTCAACATTCGAGGAAAGGGGGTAAGCCACAATTGATAAATTGGAAGAAGTCAATGGATTACACATCGGACCTATCAACGGAAGGGTCTTGAAGCGCTTCTATGCCTAAAAAATCATCACACTACTCCTAGCTGCAAGAGGATAAACTGCAAAGCCAAACAAACAAACAAACAAAAAATACTCCTGGCCCGTAAAAGTATAAACTGTGTACGACCAAAATAAATAAAAAATAAAAAAATTGAACTACGTCATGACTTGATCCTTCTTCTTTGAAGGTACATAGGAAACTTGACATATTTCAAGTGCAGTCACATCAAAAAAAAAAATCATCACATGACTCCTGACCCGCAAGAGTATAAACTGTGTACGGTAAAAAAAAAACCAAATCATTGTAATACTCCTGGCCCGCAAGAGTATAAACTGTGTACGACTAAATAAATGAACAAAATAAATATGTTCCCGGAGCTAATCAGTCAAGGAAAATTAAAATTTCTTTGCCATAATTGAATGAATCATCATCATATCAGTTCAAGTTCAAACAAAAAAAACAAAGAGACAAAGGATAAAAGCGTTCATTCCAGTGGGAAAAGTATACACTAAAAAAAGACTACACCAGAGATGCCACTGTGTCTTCCAAATCTGCCATCTGAAGGAGAGTACGCCTAAGTTCTTCTCTCTCACGGTCAATTACTTCAACTTTAGCTACAGTGATGGCCTCTTTCCTTTTCGATTCTTCTTGTTCCGTAGAAAGTTTTCGAATGTTCTCGTCGGTGTCTTGAAGATCATCTTGCAGTTTGTCAATCTTGGAGGCTAACCTACCCTTCTCCTCTTACAACTAGCTGATCTTTAAGTCCAAGTCTTCAATTTCTGCCTCTCAACTCAAAGTATCTTGAAGGGAAGAACTCCACATGTGATGGGCGTCAAGCTTCAACTTCAACGTATCAATTCGCTCGGGTGGAGGACTTGTGCATTTCTCTCTCCTTGTTAGGTAAAAGTCAACGTGAGTCAGAAAGTCCTCGACCTTCAACTTCAATGGAGCAGCGTCAGACATAAATACATCCTTGAAGACCTCCTCAAGAATATAAGATCCCCTTTCCCACCAAGCCTTCATAATTGACTAGCCACCATTGAGGGCAACTTGGAACTCCATTTTAAGATAACCAGGAAGTCCATGGAGAACAAAGGTTTCTACATCGATGGGGAAGACACAATACTTGAAAAGGATTGATCTAGACCCTCGATATGGTAAGTGCTGAAATCTCTTGTTGATCGACTCATCATGGAAAACTTCAATTCTTCAAGTCCAAATGCTTCTACATCGATTGGATCAGAAGTAATACTATGAAGGTATTAATCTAGATCCTCGATGCAATGAATACTTTAATTCTTCAAGTCCAGATGCTTCATGTAATACCATAAGTTGAATCGAAAGTAATACTGAATAAGTATTGATTAATGCGATGAATATTCAAGTTCCTCAAACTCGAAAAGCCCCATCTAGTAATGGAGGTGTTGGTGAAAGGCTGGGCGTTGTGCCTTACATAAAGCTCTATAAATGGAGGCTGAATACTGGTAATCAAATACCGCGCTTGTGAGAGTTCATGAAGCCCTTTGGTCCGAAGACGCCTCTGAGTCCGAAGTGACCACTCCTAAAAGCCGTGAAGATAAGATATCTCCCCACGAGCAACAAGTGACAATCCCCATCTACAACGTTTCGCCTTGATCCCCTCGGCAATCTCTGGATGCGGGGTATAGTCTTCAGTGCCACAAAAGGAAGGAATAAGCAAGGTGGGATGAGATCCTGAACCTTCTACATCAATTAGGTGGGATGCGGTCCTTGAAAAGGACTGATCCAGACCCTCGATGAGGTTCACGTCGGTGCTGGTAGGGCAGGATCCTTAAGCCTTTACATCAATTAGGTGGGATACAGTGCTTAAAAAGTACTGATCCAGACCCTCGATGGAGCTTATATTAGGATCCTTCGTTGACCGACTCAATATGGCGAGCTTCAATTCTCCTTTCCCTTCGGATTGCGAACGATGCTTCACTTCGGTTTCTGGGAAATAAAGAAATCGTCCTCTTTGCTCTTGATCTGAGCTCTCGCCAATCCAGCCCATATCAAGAGGTTGCAGCGCAGCGGCACCAACTGATCGTGATGAAAACAAAGTCATCTGTTTCAAAAGGAAAAAAAGAAAAAAAGAAAAAAAGGAGTACGGATGTTACTTGCACAAAAGAAAAAGGAAAAGAAAAAAAAGTAGCATGGCCCACTACCCAAGACGAAGACAGAACCAACTCTGTCTTCAACCTCTAGTACCGGCACGTCTGTAACTCCGGTGAGCAGCGGTCCAGCAGCCCGCAACCGACTAACCAATCATACGAAAACAGTAAAAAAAAAAATGCAGAAAAAGAAAGGAAAAAAAAAAGAGAAGAAAAAAAAGAACCAAGTAAAAGAAATTGCTCCAAGGTGCTTGTACACAAAATTGCAAAAAGAAAAGGCTTGATTACTTGTCTACTGGAGATTGGCGTTCCTGCACAACATAAATAAAGCAAAAAAGGGATTAAAGCCAAAGCATGAAAAAGGGAAATGCTTGGTTGCTCCTGTGGCAGTCCGTGCAGTAAGAAAAAAAGGAGTCATATGCAGAAGGGTTAAGGAAGCCATGCATATATATGCAGAAACAATAAAGCATGAAGAAAAATATCAGAAAGTCTACCTTTATCCCCTCTCGAATGGTTCTCGAACGAAGTAACAGCAAGAAGGGAAAAAATTCAAAATTAATTAAAGAAGGGAGCATGGGTATAACTTTATTTGTAAGGAGAAAGATCAGAAGAAAATCTGCTTAATTAAGAAGAGAATCTGCTCAATTAAGGAAGAAATTCTAGTCAATTAAGAGGATGAGATCCTGCTCAATTATGGAAGAAAAATTCTACTAAATTAAGGAAAAGATTTTGCTCACTCAAAGTAAATAAATGATGTCCAATTATGACAAATGTTTTGATCAATTAAGAAAAAAAAAAGGGATTTGTTCATGGAAAAAAATCATCATGCGGTTAAGGTTTGTTCATGGCATAGCCACTGCGACGAGGTGCGGGGACATCATGATTAAGCTTGCCTTCATTGGCCTGGTCATTCGCAGACACAAGAAGCATGCATATATATATATATATATATATGCAAAACAAAATAAAGCAACAACAGCATATTAATTAATTGGTTTTAAAAAAAAGTGAGCACAGGAAGCATGATTAATTGGCTTAACAAAAGGAGCACAGGAGATATGCATATATGTGTAGAAACAAAATAAAGCGAGAAGGAGCATAGCAGCAGCATACAAGAACAATCAATCAAAAAAATAAAAAATAAAAATCAAAGAATTACCTTTTGATGCGGCAACTAAGCGAAGGAGAGAAGCAGGGAATGATGTTGGAGGCTAGCATTGTGTATCTTATATGTACAATAATGACAAAATAGGGTTTTAATTGTGGTGATTTACCATGATTTTGGCTTCTTCCTGTTTCAATTGCAATTATGACTTTTGCAATTGGAGTAATTTTAGCTTCTTTCCCTCTGCAAATATTAATCCATATGGGTGAATATTAATTAATTGGCTTATTCCACTTAATTAATTAAAGGTTCCATCATAGGATTGATTCATAAATGTAATCAATTCATTGGTTGAATGTAATCAATTCATTGGTTGATCTGCTGAATTAATTACTGCACATATCAAAGGAAAAAAAATTGTTTTTATCCAAGGTCGCCGCACATGATCAATTCGACGAAATCCATGATGTGTAGAAACAAACCCAAACCCAAGACCATGAATTCCTTTTCAGAATCAATTCTTTGGTGCAAGTTCCAAATAAAATGTACATTCGGTGGAAAATCACTCCGGAGTTAAAATCGGTTCGTGACAAATTTGGCCCTACAATCCAACATGATTTCAAATGCAGTCCCCGACGCAAATTAAGCTCACTCAAGTGGGAAAGAGTTCAAGATTAATTTCCTTCATCAAATAAAATAATCTTGAGGGGGCATTTGTAGACACCAAAATTTCGGCTCGTCTTAGAATATTCGGCCCAGTTTATAAAAAAAGCCAAGAAGCCCATTCACCAAAATTCATGAAGCTTATTTGGTCGAAGCCCACCAACAAGCTCATATTTGGAGAGAATAAAATTCATCTAATATTTTATTAATTTGATTAAATGTCAAATTAATTAATATTCAATTATTAATTAATGTTCAAATTAATTAATGAAGATGGTTACATATTGGACCAATGAGATGAAGACACATGTCATCTTTCCAATTCCAAAATCACCCTTATGAGCCTATAAATAGAGGCTTCATCAGAAGGTGAGGACAAATTTTCTTAGAGAGAAGAAGTGCTGCGAAGATCAAGAACTGAAGCAGATCGTCTTCAAGAAAGAAAGAGAAGCCACAAGCTGATTCAAGGCCGGTTCTCTCTCAACCACCAAGGAGAAGTCATAAGCTGATTCAAGGCCGGTTCTCTCTCAACTACATCAAATCAAATCAATAAGAAGCCACAAGTTGATTCAAGGCCGGTTTCTTCTCAAATCAAATCAAGCAGAAGCCACAAGTTGATTTAAGGTCAGTTTCTTCTCAAATCAATCGCGGATTACACGCTGATTCAAGGCCAATCCATCATCCATCAAATTCAAGTTCAAATCCAAATCTGGAGTGAAGACTGATTCATTAATCAGAGGAATCAAGAGAAGAAGAACCACTTTTATTCTACATTCAACATTTGTAATTTGACACGTGTAATTTTCTCCTATTTTAGGAAAAATTGTGTGTACGCCCTTTTTCTTTTCTTTTCTTTTCTTTTTTCTCGATGTGGTTACCATGGCTTCTCTCCCTCTTTTTCTTCCTGATAATAATGTGAACCGGGTGAGGGTTAATTTGTAATATGGTACCTGGACTAGACCGGGTTCGAGTCTCATTGCTTCGTGTACGATCGATTCATTGGTCCTTCTCATTCCGTCCGATGGTACCTGCAAAGTTCGCCGGAGGGTTGCCCCAGCGTATACACTCCGACGATCAAGTCAGTCGGCAATCATTACGAGTATATATCTAAATATACTATTCGTACCTACCTTAAGGTACTTACGATGATGCCATTATAATTAATATGGCCATGTTACTGTTCACAATAAATATAATAGTGACATTAATGAGGTATAAAACATTATTCATCATCAATTACCTGCACCATATTTACCTGCACTGTCTGATTCCGTTTGCTTTTGCATCTTGGGCATCTGTATCCCGGTACTTGCATGTCGTTGCTTGCTTCCGTTACTCGCAGGTCGTCACCTGCATACCGTTGCTTGCTTCCGTTACTCGCATGCCGTCACCTACATGTTGTTGCTTGCAAGCCGTTACCATGCTATCCGTTAGCATGTGCATGCTGTTACCATGCAATCCGTTAATAGCCAAGTTTCCCTTGGTTTCTTATGTAGTTGTTGCTTGGTGATTCACAGTAGTGAAGCCATATGCAGCCATGATGACTTGTGATGGTGAAGCCTTGGTCAAACCTTGCTTGCAGCAAGATAAAGATGATGAGGATCATGGTGTGATGAAGGATGGAGATCATGTGATGTGTGGCGGTGATGACACCTTTAGCCAAGTGAGCCTCCTTTCTAATTAAATAATGCATCCATGGTATTTTCCATATGTGTGACAGTGATGGTAGCCAAGAGTAGGAAAAGATCCTCCCATTTTTCCTCATGCGGGAGTGATATTTATATACCCGCTTCAGACTGTTATTTAGGTGTTGGACCGCATCGAATGCCATTAACGACACATTTATGTCTGCAACGACTACTGTATTAACAACGAATTAAACGTCATTGATTGTGTGTTCAATGTCTATACAAAAATAGCCCTCTGATATTTATTAGTATTATCAGAAGCCCAACCGAAAATGAGCCCAAGTGTTGACCAAGGGCTTCATTCCCGGTATACGAGAGAAAATAATCAGAATCTTGTAAAGAAACAATCATAAACATAATAAATCACTTATAAAGTCAAGGCATGGCCGTTACTGTTTATAAAGTGATATTAGTCGCTTGTAAGCGCATAAGCATAAATAATACCCGTTTGATCTCCTAGAGATGTTGGGAATAGTCCAATAACAGGGGACTGAATTACTTGCCATTTGCATTCCGTTTGATTTTTCCGGATACTGTTCATCCGTTTGACTTTCCCGGATTGCTTTCATATTTTATTTGTAATGCCTTCGTTTGCACAACCTGTAAGAACAGAGGAAAGAAAGTCTCTTTCTTTTCGTTTGCACAACCTGTAAAAATAGAAAAAAATAAGTCTCTTTCTTTCCGTTTGTAAAACTCTGTTTGCACAACCTGTAAAAATAGAAAAAACCAAATCTCTTTCTTTCCGTTTGTAAAACTCTTTTTGCACAACCTGTAAAAATAGAAAAAAGAAAATCTCTTTCTTTTCGTTTGCAAAACTCTTTTTGCACAACCTGTAAAAAAAGAAAAAAGAAAATCTCTTTCTTTCTGTTTGCAAAACTCTGTTTGCACAACCGTTTCCCATTTCTCCAAGGAAAACAAAATTTAAACCGTACCACCATCTTATCAAAAGATCAGAATGTTAAAAGTTGCACCGTTACCGAGTGGATACACACTAATACCGTACCACCATCTTATCGAAAGATCAGAATAGGTATAGTTGTGTCGTTAGCTCCTTTAAGGAGCGCCTGAATAACCCAATAGAATTACCGAGCTCTCGCCGATAATTCGTAGATACAATAAACCGTACCACCATCTTATCGAAAGATCGGAATGAGTTTACTTGTATCAAAGAACCATCACTACCATACCGTTATCTTGTCTTGAAGATGAAGATGGATCCTCATAAGGTCTTTCATTCGAAAATACGTCCATTGCCTACCTTTTACCATTATTAAAATGGGTCCAGTGGCGCCTTTCGATGGAGAGCAGCACGTGCTACTTTTCTTTGTAAGAATCTGGATTTGTAGAAGCAATCACAAAAAACAAAACAACTATGTAATTAACTGTTGTTAGAATATTTATATCAAATAATAAACCTTGTGTTCAGTGGGCGAGAAATTTCTTCATACTGACAATGATAGGGTAGCTATTCACCCGATAACTACGGTTCTAAAAACCGTTCATATGGGGTAGATATTCACCTGATATATAACATTCTGAATTAATATTCATTCGGGGTAGATATTCACCCGTTATATAGCGTTCTGAATTAATATTCATTCGGGGTAGATATTCATATATAATGTTCCGTTATATGCGTTAGCGATGAACATAGAGAGCACATCAAGAGAAGATGACAAGTAGTAAGATGCCTTTGGCTTCCTTACTGGATCTTACACTTATTCCTCACTGATATTATTATTAACAATAACAATAACAATTTGCCCATGCCAATAAATATATGGAGAGGCTTTAGACGTCAAGGAACTCACTTGATCATCTAAATACTCTCAATGAAAGCACCAAAATGATAATAATATGAACCGGGTGAGAGTTAATTTATAATATGGTACCTAGACCAGACCGGGTTCGAGTCGCATTGCTTCGTGTACGGCCGATTCATTGGTCCTTCTCGTTCCGTCCGATGGTACCTGTAAAGTTCGTCGGGGGGTTGCCCTAGCGTATACACTCCAACGATCAAGTCAGTCGACAATCATTACGAGTATATATCTAAATATACTGTTTGTACCTACCTTAAGGTACTTACGATGATGCCATTATAATTAATATGGCCATGTTACTGTTCACAATAATTATAATAGTGCCATTAATGAGGTATAAAAAATTATTCATCATCAATTACCTGCACCATATTTACCTGCACTGTCTGATTCCGTTTGCTTTGGCATCTTGGGCATCCGTATCCCGGTACTTGCATGTCGTTGCTTGCTTCCGTTACTCGCATGTCGTCACCTGCATGTCGTTGCTTACTTCCGTTACTCGCATGTCGTCACCTACATGTTGTTACCATGCTATCCGTTAGCATGTGCATGACGTTACCATGCAATCTGTTAACAGCCAAGTTTCTCTTGATTTCTTGTGTAGTTGTTGCTTGGTGATTCACGATAGTGAAGCCATATGTAGCCATGATGACTTGTGATGGTTAAGCCTTGGTCAAACCTTGCTTGCAGCAAGATTAAGATGATGAGGATCATGGTGTGATGAAGGGTGGAGATCATGTGATGTGTGGCTGTGATGACACCTTTGGCTAAGTGAGCCTCCTTTCTAATTAAATAATGCATCCATGGTATTTTCCATATGTGCGAGAGTGATGGTAGCCAAGAGTAGGAAAAGATCCTCTCCTTTTTCCTCATGCGGGAGTGGTATTTATATACCCGCTTCAGACCGTT